>SEMN01000583.1:145000-320441 GCA_005408345.1 Macquaria australasica | reverse complement strand
TTCCTGTACAAACGGAAGTGTTTTACTTTGAACTTTACAATGGAAATGGAGGAGGCAGAGACAGAGGGAGCAAACCTTTAAATAACCAAAAACAGCTCCTGAGACGGAGGTAACAAGGCGAGCTCAATACGTTGGCAGCCAAAAATCAAACTTGTGCAGAGTGACTGGTCGCGTCCGGCGTAGAGGATCTTCGGCTGCGGACCGTCATGGACAGGACGGCCGTGGTGAAGGTCGGAGCCGCGGCCAGTGCCAGCGTGTGCGCCCTGTTCGGCGGCGTGGTTCTGGCCCAGTACATCGTCGCCAAGAAGAAGCGAGCGGGCAAGAAGACCAGGATCATAGAGATGGTGAGTAGAACCAGACCGACACGGTCCAGCTGCGTCAGGACGGCGCGGGGCCGGTGAGGAACAGGAAGCGGAACGTTGCGCCTTCGAAATAAAAGCACTGTTGAGACTTTGTATTTTTAAAAACTAGGGCTACATATGGCGTCAAGACCTCTCAGTGGGCTTTATTTCGGGGTTTGCATGTCTTGCGTTCATATTTCGACGTGATTCCGATGGGAGACCACGCTAGCTGTAGCGTACTTTGCTCGTCATTCCAACATTTTATTGTACCATAAAGTAGCAGAAACCACCAGTTTAGAGAGAACAAGCAAGGCATTCAATACGCTGTTAGTACTGTTGTATTTTAACCTGTGCAACACCCAGGGGACGAATGATGTCCGGAAATGTGACGCGGTGTTCACGGTGTCTTGACAGTAGTGGACCTGCACTATGCTCTGCGCAGGCGCGGGAGCTCCCTAAAACAGCGCTTGTTTTTAGAGGTCACCGGCGAGAAAGAGCAGCAGCCAGAAAGCTTTGACAGCTGACCCTCTGTGTCAGCGAGGCTCTGTGCAGCTCTTTCGCTGTCCTGCAAACAGCGTCGTGCAGCTGCTGCTGCTGTCTTGTTTGTTGTTGAACAGGCATCATGCAGGTTATGCAAGCTACAGTACAGTACAGTACAGCAGCCTACAGTACAGTACAGTACAGCAGCCTACAGTACAGCAGCCTACAGCACAGTACAGTACAGTACAGCAGCCTACAGTACAGTACAGCAACCTACAGTACAGCAGCCTACAGTACAGCAGCCTACAGTACAGTACAGCAACCTACAGTACAGCAGCCTACAGTACAGTACAGCAACCTACAGTACAGTACAGCACAGTACAGTACAGCAACCTACAGTACAGCAGCCTACAGTACAGTACAGCACAGTACAGTACAGCAACCTACAGTACAGCAGCCTACAGTACAGTACAGCAACCTACAGTACAGTACAGCACAGTACAGTACAGCAACCTACAGTACAGCAGCCTACAGCACAGTACAGCACAGTACAGCAGCCTACAGTACAGCAGCCTACAGTACAGTACAGCAGCCTACAGTACAGCAGCCTACAGTACAGCAGCCTACAGTACAGTACAGCACAGTACAGTACAGCAGCCTACAGTACAGCAGCCTACAGTACAGCAGCCTACAGTACAGCAACCTACAGTACAGCAGCCTACAGTACAGTACAGTACAGTCCAGCTTCCTAACCTGTTCGACAGGAAACATAAACATTCCACACAAACTGCAGACAAATAAGCAAAATAGGGGAAAATGGCCATATGTCAAGATTTATGTGGTTTCAGTATAGAATTGTCTAAAAGAAAGTAAAGAATACAACATGTCTCTTCGTCGTTCAGTGTATGACACCTGTCATTCTTGTACAAGAACATTTTAGTTAGTTAGTGGTGGTTTAGTTTAGTGTTTTAATTGTTTTTAGAAACTTTTCTATACACATTTGGAAATGTATATATTTACATTTTTCTGTGTGGGCAGAAAAAAGGTGGAAAAAGGAGAAAACAGCTGAACCTGTAAAAGTGTGTATATATTTCTCCAGAATTTTGTGAACTTTTTAAATTATAACTAGTTTTTAAAGACTTTATAAAGGCAATCATTTTATTACCTTCTATTCAACTTGAACACCATCCCTCAGATACTCATGTGAGGATTTATGTAGTTCAACAAAGAAGAAGTGGTTGAATATATATATTTATTTCCTCATAATGTGTATGTGACGTTTAACTTGTTTTTCTCCAGGGCTTATAGAAGATATTTAGACTTTGAATTTTGCCCACATTAGAAGGCGTTGACTGCATCTCTACTAGAATCTATATGATCCATGCCTGAGTTATTTGACTCCACCTATACAGCTATGTGCATGTGCTGTCTACCCACACAGACACTCGCACACAAGCTCATTAACCCCTAAAGGAACTCCCTGAAATTCAGCTGCCACTTTTCACATTTCGTCATTTACAGTAGAAGCAGTTAATCAGATTTCAGAGTGGCCACCACAGCAGTCAAATGCTCTGGCTGTGGACAGACATTTATTGTTGTTTTTTTTGCATGTCATTTCCCTGGCAGGTGACCTCCTCTCATTGTCTTACAACAGTCTGAAAGCATGTGTGGTTTGTGAACACAGTCTGATAGTGTGTGTCGGAAAGCGTGTCAGTTTGAGATACAGCTTTATGTAGTGTTTAGTGACTCTCCTCGTTGTAGTATTCCAGTTACATTATTACAGGTTTGAGGTTGCCGCGACCTTTGATCGCTTTACATATGATTGTTTGTGTCATTGTCGATTTAGGAACTAAACTTTGAACTGCCAGTTTGTGAAATATATCTAGGTATAGTAACCTGATGAGAAGGCTAAACACTCCCATCTCTGAATGGTAGTTAATGCTGCCAATTATTTGTGTTGACTTCAATCGAGCAAGACAAAACCAAAAAAGAGCGTTATTTCCTGGATGTAAACTTTGTAGCTGCAGACCGCCACAGATGTAGTCAAAGTCTCTGGAATGAAATAGACTAAAATGACACAACAACCAAGCTGCATGGCAGACAGGCAGCCGCCCTTTGTTTGCTCTGCTCTTTTGTTAATTCAGTCATCTGGTGAAAGAATGAAACTAGATGTGACTGAGTTTTGAGATGTAGTAGCCACTGAGGCTTCTGGATAGAAACAGTTGGCTAGTTTCCTGTCCCGACTCTCAGCATGGAAACCTGTGACCATCTGCTTTTGATGATGCTACAGAAGCACAAACATCCGCTCTGAACCCCAAGGAGTCTAAAACCACACGACAACAACTCAGTTAGGCTTCCATGTTGTGTCCTGTGTTGAAGTTTTATTGACGTTCCTCTGCCGAGCTAGTGTTGTGACTCTTACTCACTTAACTCACTTAAACTCTAAAAACCACTTCAGAAATATTTGGGCGTCACAGAAAAACAAAGCACATCCTTTCCTTCATTACCCAAAAACCACTGCGGTTCACTGGTTACTGCTGGCTGTTACATGTTTGTCTGTTTGCTCACACTTTAAACTGCAGCGAGCTCCAAGTGAAACAGTACAAATATCAGAACGAAGGAGGTCAGAGGTCAGAACACCTTGATGATAGATGGAACAAAGTTAATAATAATTAATAAATGATCATTTATGACAGCAAGGAAATTAAATAATTGCTTTTCAAAATTGATTTCATAGAATAAAACTGCAGAGAAAAATGTTTTTTGAAACAGCAAAAACTTAAAATTGTGTCCATGATATTGATAATCAATCAATCTGTAAAATCCAACAGTTTGAATGAGACTCTCTTTCTACTGACAGAAAAGCATTTTCAAAACACAGCCAGCACACTGGAAGTAAAGCATTTCACACTCTGCAAATGTTTTGTATTTTCATGCTTTGCGAGCTGGGCCTTCGTTGAAGTTCTCCTCTCGAGGGCTGCTGGTTTAAATAAACGGCAGCTTCCTCACAAACTTTAACAGCTCTGCCACCTTTACTGTATTTTGAAAATCATTCAGTCATCGGGAGAGGATGACATGTTGGAAATTATGCATTTCAGTTTTAGAATTGAACTGTCATCAGTTAAATGTCAGAAGTAATCATACATATATAAGAAAAGTAACCAGTCCAAACGGTCCAAAGTCCAAACTTATCTTTACGTTACATTCATTTGGCAGATACTTTTGTCCAAAGTAACGTACATTTTTATTCCCTTGCCTGTTCTTCAGGAGAAATTTGGGGTTCGGTGTCTTGCTCATGTAGAGTCCACCTGGGATCGAACCACTCTGTAAAGCTATTCGGTGTCTGTCTGTTGTGTTTTGTTTTTAAACTGAGTATTGGATGAGAGTTTGGGTCATAATGGGGTTGAGGAATGATTTGTGCGAGTAAACATAGATTTATACTTTAGTTTTTTATCTAATGCTGTGATCTGGAGCGAGTGAACAGATTCCTTGTGTTGTCGAAGTTTCTCAGTGCTCGTAGAAGTCTGATCCAGACCAAGGGCTTACAGGGCTTACCGTTGAACACAGTGGTGCACCTAAATGTATTCTGTAACTATGATTAGACGGACTGGAGATAAACAAGAGTGATGTTCGTCATGTTAGTCATAAACTGGATCCTTACGGTGTCAGGGTCACGTTAGTCACAGCAGCTCCACCCTGTCCTGCTGAAACAAGTTAACACTGTGGATTGTTGGTCTGAGCCATTGAGGAGACACTGACTTCAGTGTGTTTGTTTTGTTACTGTCCAGTTGTCCACAATTTTTCAAACACTTGATCATGCTCTGACTTCTGTCTCTGAATAGTCCTGATCCTTATTGCCATTGATTGATTAACTGATCTGTTATTTAGTGTTGAAATGGTTAGAAATAACCAATGTCTGTCACATTTCCAAAGCCCAGAATGATGCTATTAATGAGGTTCAATGCAGAATGAACCCAGCCAAACACCTGCTGAGCTCAATGAGACAGGTCCTTATGCATCATCTTGTTATCCATGTAGTTACTAGAAGATAGTTTAAACTTCAGTCACTCCAAATGTTGCCTTTGCCGTATAATGTAGCACCACTATTCATTTTCCCTGAAGCATAATAAGCCTGATGCGGTGCGCCTCCACTATTACATGCTTCAGGAAACCCTGATATAAAAAAGAGAGGCATATAACTGGTATTTTTCCTTTATAAATGATTAAAAAAAGTACAATTTGTTAAATAATCCTTTGCTTGTGGACTCTTCAGCAGGACACATGGTGGTGTATGGACTTACATTATCTGGTGTGAGGTTCAAACCTGTGACCCTTTAACTACAGCACGGCCTCTGGACCGTGAAAGCTACACTGCCCTAGTAGATCATGTAGAGTTGGTTGATGTTGAGTTATAGACCTTTTTCACAGCAGACATTTTCGATGACTCAGTTCCATCAAGTGTCCCAGTGTGCACAATGCCAGAACCCTGTAACTACCAATCAATTATACCTGTGCTTTTCCTGATATGTCAAGCTGAAATGTCTGCTGTGAAAAAGGTCTATAGCTGGGTTAGGTGAAGAAACCTGCTGGAGTGTGCTTCACCCTACTGACCTCTGGAGGGCAGAACAGAGTTGCACCTGAACTGCAAGTCTGGGGTTTCTTTTGGAAAACAACATGGATTTTGTATGTTTCTGCATTATAGAAATTAGCACTCCTCGAAGTATATTTGTGGAAAGGAACAGAGATAATGAGACAATAAGACCAAAACAACATACACATATTTAGGGTTTGCTACGTACTTACACTGTCTTTAATGATGGCTGCAATACTTGAAATTTGCAGGTCATAGAAAGAAACAAATTGTTTTGTAGATGATATTTGATGAGACAACAGATAAATAGCAGAGTGTCCTATACAAAGAAGCTGACAGTAGTACAAGGAGTGATTCACAGATCATGTGCAGGTCTTTATTCTACAGTGCAGTATACAGTAGTTTCTCTAATATGATGCCTGTACACATACTGGGTTCATATCATGTGTTCCCAACAGAGTTTTTGAACTGATGTTTTCTCCCTGAGCTACTAAAGCAGTGAGTGCAAGAGTAGAGTGAGCCTCAGTTTGTATTGAATTACCAGGAACATTAGAGGTGATCATTAACAAAGTGGAGGCGTCCCAGTGACTTGACACAGTCTCAAATGCCCAGTGCTGTTAAACAGTTGCCCTGACTGTAGCTGATGTTGACCTCTGACCTCTGAAATTTTCCCAAAAAGGATCCTGAATAACTGGTGCAAGTTTTTTACCTTAGATGTGACAATTCAATTCACAGGTGTTTCTTTTACATATGAGAATTGTTTTATTGTTTTTACATGAAGTTACAATGACAGTGGTGTTATAGTTTGACATGCAGAAAGACAATTCAGATGACATTTTTTGTTTCAAAGTTCTCCTGTGCAAATAAAAAAGAAGTCCAGTTTTACCAAAACCCCTCACAGCATGATATCTTGAATGAGAACATGCATTCTAGTTTTGATTATAAGATTTTGTTATAGTCAGTCAATAAGTCTAATCAGTCAGTAGTATGGGCATTTCTTCTGTCAGTGATCAACTAGAAAGGACTCCTAGAAGGTGGTGTATTAGAGGGAATTGCAACGGAAATGAATTGAATGGTTGAAGTCTTCTGGCAAAGAAGAATCTGAGCTACACCTGAACTCGGGCGAGTCCTGACTCATGCTGCTTTATCATTAGCAACAGATGGCTGTCACCATGATAACCAAAGCAGTTCCCGGTGTGGGTGGGGGCCACATGAAGCTGATGAAGGGCCTTGATGCAAGAGCTTGCACTATGTTGTACATAAATACTCAGGCATGTCTTAACATCACACCATGTTCACAGTCTGTTAGAAAAAATAATGAGGATTGGTTTAATGTCTGGCTGCAGCTTGGGACGCATTCATGTACTTAAACTCATCAGAATGCCCACATTCAAGACAGTCATTGTTTGGACCGGTGTCGCAAGCTTGTATTTGCTACGATAAGGGATTTTACAATCTTGTTAAGGGTTAGAATTTGAGTTTGACACAGTTCATGTGGCTGATTGGAAAGGTTCTCCCCCTCTAGAGAGTGCCAATTTAAAGAGGAGCTGATATCAACAGTAAATGCATCATCAGACCTGTGTCCCACCTAATGTACCGACTGCTAGTCATGAGGTAGTAGTAATAAAGGTGTTGGTAGCAGACCTTGCTATCTATCATACTATCAGTATGAGTACAATTGTTTGTCTGAGGTGTATCTTGTTCAAACAACAGCGCTGGGATCAGTTCACAGATGATGAACAACAGCTCATGAACTGTCACCTGTCGAGGGGTGGGGGGGAAACACTCAGCAGGGCTCTGCACCTTTGACCCTGGCGGGCCAAGGCTGGGTCACAGCAGCCCGAACCTATCAGTAACCTTCGCTCAGACTCGTGTAGATCAGGTGGGATTTCAGAATAATGCTTGGATAAGGTTGAACAGGCAATTTGACAGCTGCTAGAGAAGTTGATAGGACTGATAACAGTCATTTTCTGTGTGAGTGTGTTTTGAAGCAACATGCAAAGTGGTATTTAAACAAGAACTTAAGTAACGCTTTCAGAAAACTGTTAGCTTTGCTATCACATTCTGAACAGATCCTCCACTTTTACCAAACAACCTTTAATCCTTACCTCTTATCTTTTATCTTGTCTTTGATCATTTTCTCTGATTAATGATTCATTTGAAGCCACAGGAATATTGGCACCCACACTGCTATTGTCATAGCAACACTCTCTACGGGGGAAATTATTAAACTGCCAAAATGCTAATGTGACAACACTCAAGGTGTTGCCACTACACGGAGTGGCGACTTGATTGCACCATTGCATTAATGTGATTTTTGTGCTGTAGACTTTTTTTCTCATTCACATGCTGAGTTTAAAGGTGAAGCGTGTCAACATTTCTGGTTTTGTTTGCAGAAGAGACTTTGCAGAAGATAATTCTAAGGACATTCAGGCAATCAAAAACAAATTCGAAACTTGCATGAACTTGTGCTTCCTCTTGTGGTTTGCATGCACTGTTGCAGATACGAACTGCATTTTAACATGATGTGCAAATGGGGCCAAAGCTAAGGAAAAAAGCATTGCACAGAGTTGTAGTGGAAAGATAGTGGGAGAAAGCCCCACAACTTAACGAAAACACTCCCTGCTCCTCTCCTTGTAAATCCGGGAAGTGATTGGTGGAGCTGTGTCTCTGTGATCCCGGTGTACAGCAGGGACGTGCTGTTATTGTGGTAAGGTGCTACCAGAGAGCGTCAACCTCGTTTTTGGGAGTGGTGGTATGCGAGGCAGTTGAGGTCAGCAGATGAGAGGACGAGACTGTCTCATGTTTCACTCTCCGCCATCTTACATCAACAACACCAACAGTACAGAGGACAGCAGGGAACTGAGCCTTGTACAGCAAAAACTGAGCCTGGGGCGAAATGCCGATGTTGCACAAAGGTTCAAATGTTGCACAAATATCTTTTTTTGTTCTCTGAATCACTGATTGGTAGAACACAATAATATATCCTGCATCCTCCATATCCTGCAGCCTAAGGTCCAGCTCATTTCCCCTGTTTGTCTCCTTGCCTCTCTCTTTTTTACCGTTATCTTCTTCTTCATCCTTCGCAGTCAAACGTCATCTGAACTGACATCATTTACTGGTGACTGACAGATTGATCATTCATCTGTGAGCCGGTCAATTTGACGTAAAATCTTTATCATGATAAATTGTCACATTAACATTGATAATGATCAACGATCAAGCTTGTAGCCAAAGTATTGACACCTTTTTTATTCCAATTTATATTCAGTTTTTAGGGCCTTTGCTGTTGCCCAAGAAACAGCACTTTGTTATTAAAAAGAAACAAAAGTTAATTTTGTTATTAATTTGTTCTGGCTTGCACAGTAATCAAAACAAACTAATATCTAGTATTGATAAAGTTAGTGAACAAAAGCAGTTTCAATAACTGTATTATTGTCGATAAAATCATAGGATGAGATTCTTGTTGTGGCCGTAACAATAACGATACTCATCCATCCATCCATCCATCCATCCATCCATCCATCCACCCATCTATACATTATCTATAACCGCTTAGAGCGTCGCAGGGGGTTGGAGCCAATCCCAGCTAACATTGGGCGGGGTTCACCTTGGACAGGTACCGCAAGTGACAATAACAGGAAAATGCTAAATGCTAAAACGTAGCGCAACAGTAGCAACGGTAGAGAAGAGTCATGAAGTCAGTGAACTGACTCAGTTAGCCACCATAAGCTACTGGTCGTTCCAGACCAAGTAAAACTGTAACTGTGAGGGTGTGTTTTATTGCCAATAAATTGAACTTTTCATTTGTAAAAAGAAGTAAAGTATTATTTCTTCTTTAAAAGTTACATAGTCGCACTTTAGTTAATTCTGCAGCCCTAAACTGTTTATATAATTCAAATCATATGCTGGACATGTTCAGACTCAACCAGACAGGTGGAGATGCTGCAGTTTGCCTTGCCTGTTTCTACATGTGTGTGTACGTCTGTGTGACCTATATACTGAAGCAGCAGCAGAACGATATTCAGTAGACACTGTAGATTACCTCTGTGTGTGTGTGTGTGTGTGTGTGTGTGTGTGTGTGTGTGTGAAAATGTGCATGCTCAGCAGTAGTAGTGCTGTGAGTAGTGAGTCCACCCTCTCTGATTGATTGTAAAGGTTCCTTCAAGGGGTCAAAGGTCACATTACTGGCGCAAAGGTAGATTACAAATGCCACTTTTTTCCAGGCCAGTGGAGGTTCATACTGAACTGTGTGTGTTTGTGTTTGAGTGTGCTGACGTAGGTCAGCTGAAATTGACACTCTATATGTACTGTATGTGTGTGTGTGTGTTCCCCCCCTCCATACAGGGGGAGGGGTTAAGTTCTGTTCATCTATTTTGGGTGACACCCCCTTCCCTCCCTGACTGTTGCTGTAGATATATAAGCCCTCTGCAGCCACACAATCTTTTCCTCACTCTTGTTTTAGCTGAGACAACAGACCCGAGGTAAGCTGGTGCGTGTGTATATATGTGTGTGTGTTTGTGTGTTACTGATTATATTCCAGCCACTTTTGGTTCATAGTGACTGTAGAAAAACATAGTACTCCAGATTCTTGCTATGAAAGGTAATAAAATCCTCCAGAATGTCTTCTCCTGTTATCAGGATGCTTTGACCTTTGACCTCAGTAGGGGAACGCACCCTCTAAAACTACAGGTTTTGTGACCCTGTACAGGACAGATCATTTACATAGGTCGTCCCTATGGCAACTCATAAATACAAATGTGAGGTTGTCACACCAAGAATGAGACTGTGTTTCTTCGCCTTTACTCAGCAGATATGAAGTTTAGGCAGCTGTTTTGGGTCTTTGGGTGTAAGTGAGAGGCTTATTAGAGTGCAGGCTGGAACTAATAAAGGAACTAAGTCTTATTTTTAGTTTGTGTTCTGGGTGTTTCTGTAGGATCTGAGTGATTTATGAGGTGCTATGAAGCCTGATGCTGATTATGTAAGACTGGTGGAAGTTATGCTGGGTTGGGGAGGTTGCAGTGTGAGTGTGTATTTGTGTATTTTAGTTAATCATTCGTTTGCTTTTCAACAGCACAGTGTACGTCATCTACTATATGCACAACATGTTTGTTGCCCCTCCTATAACCCTCATCTGTTAACGCTGTTACATCAGAAAGAGCTTTTAAGCTTTTATATATTTATTTCCATATAGATATATATAGATCTATGTATGTATGTATTGATAATCTGTCATTCTTCAAAAAAGAAATTCATCAGAAGCAATATGAGAAAAAGCACCAAAATAAAATCATCTAGCTTTACTGAATATTCACCTATTTATCTGCAGTCAAGAATGACTCACAACAAAATATTTTTAGCTCAAGCATATGCAAATGTCTTTATCTTGTAACAAGATTATGTACAAAACAGGTCCTGTCAAATAATTCCCATTGTATTGGTACATAACCATGTCACAAACAGCGTTACATGCTCATTCCTTACTCATGATATAATAGGTATTTTGTAACTCAAGCCGCATTGTTACTTAACAGGCTAATTCAGCATCTTAACACAAACACACACTCACTCCCTGTCTGGCCGTCAGGCAGAAGCTGAGGCTGGTTTGTTGTTGCAGGTTTTGCTGCAGTCGACTGTCCAGGTGTGGCTCACTACAGCTGATCCAGGATCGGCTGTCGTTCTTGAGTGAAACACTTCAGTGGAATCCACGAGCACTTTGAGCAGTGGAAGCCTGCACTGTATTGAAATGTTAGTCTGCAGGAAAGCTTTGTTTCTCCTCCTCTTCTTCCTCCATCTGTCATCCCTCTGTCCAATATACTCGTTCAAGTGCGCCTGGAGGAAAGTCTTAAAACTGGGCCGTGCAAGATTTCTGATATGTAAAAATGTGTCCGTCTTATCAGCCTGAAGCACTAAGTGGTGGAGGGAAACATCGGGGCGCAGCGAGTGACAGTACAAACTGGCCTCTAAAATAGCAGATGTTTCATTTTCTGACATTGATATCAAACTTCCCTCACATTCTCTGCAATAGATTTTTCTCCCCTTGCTGCTACTTGGTTCCACCAAACTCACAAGTTGCCTGGTTTGTTGTCGATCTGTTTGTTGTCCCTCCCTCCAGATGCCCCAGTTCGAGAAGACGACGGTCCACATGAGGGACCCTGAGAGGGTGGAGCAGATCATCTGTAGCCTCATCAAAGGAGGAGCTTCCAAACTACAGGTAGAACACAAAGTCCTGATGACACGCCAGCAGTCAGTGTTTTGGCGAAACAGCGCCACCTGGTGGTACTGAAGCTCCCAAACCTGTAGTGACTGGAAAAACTTTGAATCGTTGATTTCAAACATTTACAGCCTTGAGGTCCTTTGTTTCTTCCAGCGTCTGTTTAAGGATCTAATGTGTCTGATTCATGTATTTCTCTGGTTCTGGTACACAAAGTGTCGTTGGCTCTGTTGCAGATCATCACAGACTTCGACATGACGTTAAGCAAGTTCGCTGTCAACGGCAAGTGCTGTCCGACGTGTCACAGTAAGTACAACAAGAGAACAACGCGAGACATTTCTTAGTGTCAGGTATTAGTGTTTCTTATTGTCATTGAAATTCTCAATCACCCGATTTCAGCGTGGTTTTCTTGCCTGTTTGAAACATAAATTATGATGTTGTCATTCTCCTTCTTTGTGCAGATATCATCGATAACTGCAAGCTGGTGACAGAGGAGTGCAGGCAGAAGCTGCTGCAGCTAAAGAATAAATATTATCCCATTGAGATCGACCCTCAACTCACCATGGAGGAGAAATACCCCTTCATGGTGGAGTGGTAAGACGCACATAAACACACATTTTCTTTTTCAACAAACAGTTTGTGTTTCTGCTCACAACCAGCAGAATACAATCACTTTTTTGCAGAGATATACACAGTGTAAATGTGTGTGTGTGTGTGTGTGTGTTTGCAGGTATTTCAAGTCTCACACACTACTTGTGGAGCAGCGGATAGAGAAAGACAAACTGCCAGAGGTGGTGAGAGACTCTGACGCTGCACTCAGGTACCTGTTCCTCCATGCTCGCCTGGACACTCTGAACACTATAGGGTTACTGCAGTTTCCTGTTGCATTATGGGTGTTTAGCTGATGGGGGCTGTGATGCCCTTATCTAGAAAGGCCACAACTGAGTGAGGAGGTCGGGGCCTTTACTGTTCAGACCATGACCAGAAGAGAGTAGAGTAGCAGATTGTAGCATTCTTAAGTATAAATTATCATTAATACTTGAAGGAACGATAATTAAATGTTTTTGCTGTATAATATAGAACTCACATATGTCGGCATGCTTCCCTTCTCTCTGCTCAAACAATTAACATCCTGAGGAAAAACTGATGGAGATTTGCCAGTAATTTCAATGTGGATAGCTCGTATGCCTTGATTACAACAACAGAAGAATACCGGATGCCTCCCATCAACTTGTCCCTTCCTGTGTCTGCTTGGTTTCAGGGAAGGCTTTGAGCAGTTCTTTGACCGCCTGCAGCAGCACAACGTGCCTGTCTTCATCTTCTCCGCTGGCCTGGGCGACGTCCTGGAGGAAATCATCCGCCAAGCCGGAGTCTACCACCCCAACGTCAAGGTCGTCTCCAACTTCATGGACTTCGACGACAATGTGAGTCCCGCAGGAAAGACAGACTGTCCCCTGTTCTTCTGCTTGTGTTACAGCTCGACCTCATGACCAACGAAACATAACGGCTCATCATGCTGGTTGGATCTGCTCTTCATCTCACAGGGCGTCCTGAAGGGTTTCAAAGGCGAGCTGATCCACGTGTACAACAAACACGACGGCTCCCTGAGGAACATGGAGTACTTCAAACAGGTGAAGGAATACTGCAACATCATCCTGATGGGTGACTCACTGGGGGACCTCAGCATGGCCGACGGCATGCCCAACGTGGAGAACATCCTCAAGATCGGCTTCCTCAACGACAAGGTACAGCCATGACACATGACCATGGATCCTTAAACACACGGAAAATGTCCTGGAACATTGAGCTGACAAGTTCACAATCTGGGTCAGGGAGGGAGCTGATGTTTGAGCTGGAAATAATAATCGGAGGAATCGATTAGCAGTGTTTGAACTTCTAAGTTTTCTGTTGGGTTTGGCTGCTGCTGAGGAACTTTTTTGCATCTTGCACTCATACATCTTGATGATATTGTACATTGTCTTTGTCTCACAGCCAAATTCTGCTACTTCCAGGAGGAGTTTGAGTCTTGACATTATTTTAAGAAGTTATTATGAAACGCTATGTGATGAAAATCCTCCATTCTGACTGTACATGTGTCCTGGTTGGTGACTTTAAGAATTCAGGCAAAATGTACAGTTCCTCAGTACTTACCATTTGAAAGCTGAAAACAGTGTTTGTGCACTACTTGTTTTCCACTGGATCTCCATGGCGACGGCTGCTGTGGCTGCTTGGAGATTCATGACATGAACTGTAAAGCTGCTCCTGACGGTTTCCCTCTGGTCTCACTCTGCAGGTGGAAGAGCGACTGGACAAATACCTGGACTCTTATGACATCGTCCTGGTGAAGGACGAGACTCTGGAAGTGCCCAACGCCATCCTCCAGAAGGTTCTATAACTCCACCCCCAAGCCCACCCCCCCAGTCCACTCCTTTCCTCCCATCAGCCCCTTCAAGCCATGGGCCTGTCAGACTTCCAAAACCAACTTAAACCTTTGTCGCTGGTCCATGCTGGTCACTATTTAACCCCTCCAGTTTTTCTGGATCCCACCTGGGTCATCTTCTCCCCCCTCCCACTGTAAAAGCCTTTTTAAGAGACATTTTACATCTCCTGAATGAACTGTTTTAAACGTCCACACAGCAGCGTCTGCCTGTCTCTGGTGTGTTTTGTCCGTTTGAATCAGATAAAAAAAACCCACAAACTCTCGCTCCATCTTTATAATTTGCACATTATTGTGGCCCTTGTTATTCATAGGATTATTTTTGATATGGTAATATTTGTATACCATAAAGCAGGCGCCCACAGACGGAGACAGTGTTTCTTTGGAGCTATCCCAGCATGCCACCTGGTCAGACTCTTGCGGGTCATGGAAGTAATTCAGTACATCATTTAAAAGACCTTGGAAAATGTAATTCCTACTAAACATTCAAATGTGTTGCAGCAATATAATGACCACCGACACCGTATTAGTTTGAGGGGGAAAAGAAGGATTCAGATTGTCAACATGAAACCCAGATGATCAGAGGAAACGCACTTTAAATTGTGTGTATGGGGGATTCAGCCTGTACATTAACACATGTGGCAGTAGTTCTGATTTGTGGATATAGGAACAGAATCTTGCACAGAAAAGCCATGTTTAGTTTTTTTTAACCTAATGTGCTGATTTGGCATCATATCAACACACAGAAGAAGCTGTTTACTTTTGAACATTCACAGCTAATGCCCTTTTTAATGTCTGAGCTTCTCTGCATGACTGACTCAACAGTAGAGTGTCCTCCAGGCTAGTGTTTGTTAAAGAGGTATTAGGTAATATGAAAGATGACTTCTAGTGGTCATAAGTGGGAATTACAACTGTAAATCCCCTTGAACCAAAGTAACATTGTAAAATTACAATATATCAGAGTATAGTTTTGTTCACCGTTTCAGTAAACAGAAGAAAACACACTACTGCCTGTGGCTCAATAAAACCCAGCATAAAACTTACCTCTAAATTATTCATCTTTGTTTTTTTGAGAGGTTCTAATCTAAAACATGTTTTGTTGAATTTTCTCTTTGACTTTGTCTTTTAAATGTGCTGCTATCACCTGCATGTTGCCTTTTCTTATCGTTAAGTTTATGTCAAAGAAATGTGAGACTATATATATATATATATATATATATATATATATATATCAATAAAACAGGGAATAATGTCATACTGTATATGTGGACGTTATATGGAAATGTATATTGTTTCACTGCATTTAGAGAGATCTCCAAAAGTATAGGCTGGTGTGTTGTATTTTTATAAGCAGGTGGCTTTGTCTTTTCTTTGATGGTGTGATTTGAAAATGCAATAAAATGTCATTTTGTGAGCCATGATGACTGGATCATAGACTGGACAGAAATCTGGACTAACATGGACCCCCTAACAGCCCTAAAGCTCTGGGTTTGATGGTATTTAAAGGCACAATACATAGTGTACAGATGTGGAAATTTTACAATGTACCCTGAAAAGATCTCTCAACCACCAGAGATATTGTTATACAGTTTATACCGAGGTTATGGCTTTATTAGACAATCCTGTTGACTACTGAGCAGGACTGATCAATGTCAAAATTAGATGTACAGGATATGTGCATAAATTTGAAGTATTTAATTCACTAAATTAATCCAAAACGGACACGTTCCCATCTGTTTCTCAGCTTAATATCCTGCAAATGTACTAAATCACAATATATTGCTAAAAGTTCATCATATAAAATTACATATACCGTGACAGATGATTTGATCCATATTACCTAGAACAGGAGGAGGAAGGGCTTCCATACAGACCCAGAAAGAAACTAATAATAGCAAAGCATCATATTAAGTTTATTATGTTTTCAATGTAAAATCTGAACTTGAATAGCGTTACTGTCAGATAAATATAGTGAATAAAAAGTGCACTATTTCTGTCTGTAATTTTAGGCCAAGTCAGAAAGTCCCCAAAATCGAAAGTACAAAGTGGAGTAGATGTAGCTCAAAAAAGGTGTTTGTATTTGAAGTACTTTTACTTTTTATTAACAGTAATTGGTGAGTTGATGATGTGTGCATGCATGAGGCTGAACGTCAGTGATGTTACATCAGCTGCTGGTTTGCTTGGATGGGATGAAACGGCATGAACTTTGAATTTGAAACTGTTATGACGCAGTTGGAGTTTTGGCTCATGCTTTGACTGCAGTACCATAAACGCCCTGCAGATGGCGCTAAGTGACAAGAAGATCATTTGAAAAAAGTCTGGAAAAGCTGACCAACGTGGCATCTTGTGCTGTCAGGAACTGTAGGTTAATATCTTGAAAATGTGGCTCGTTGGTCTAGGGGTATGATTCTCGCTTAGGGTGCGAGAGGTCCCGGGTTCAAATCCCGGACGAGCCCTCCTTTTTTGCCAAAAGGTAGACCTCACCTGGGTCTGAAAGAACTGAATCCCTCCTTTTAATACCAACTAAAGCATATTTTACAAGTTAGTTTCTCTGACCGCCGGAGATTTAGCCTTTGAAGCCAAAACCTCCATCCCCTTAATATGGAAGTTAAAAAATACACATTTTAGTCTACATTAAGACTACAATACAACCTCTGAGCCAGTTACCTATTTCTGAAATAAATGACATCTCCAGATTGACATCCCATCAAGCCAGTGTGGTGCAATGACATAAATATCAATTACACCATTCCATAACATGGGGTTTTCCTTGTGAATTTAAGTGCAGTACTTGAGAGAACCCCTCGCCTTTACTGAGGAAAGAGGAGGAAGCTTTTCTGCAGGCTTGGTAGAAATGCAGTCTGGTGCAGTACAGTAAAGCGTCTGTAGATGGCGCTCAACCACCAGAAAATCTAAAGCAGTGCTTTGCACATCACAGGGGAGCAGGAGTGTTCGGTCAACGTGGCATGTACAGTTATCTGCGAAAGCCATGGTTACAATACACCTCTCAAGCGGCTCGTTGGTCTAGGGGTATGATTCTCGCTTAGGGTGCGAGAGGTCCCGGGTTCAAATCCCGGACGAGCCCTGAACTTTTCAATATCAAGAACAAAACATATAATTAAACAGGAAACCATATAATAAGAACCACTTGTTCACCACCACCACTGTGCAGTTACATCCTGAACAAAATATGTCATGCACAGTAACAATAGTGAAACTTTACGTCATAGATTTCTGTCTCTCTCAGGTAATGTTGCTGAGTTCTATAACTTTAAAATATAATATACATTATATGATACTGTCTATGCTTTATTTAGTATCATGCTTTTGTTTGAGCTACATTCAATATACATTACACCTCGGCAAATGCTCAAATGTTTTGCCATACAGTTTTTCGTCATAAAGTTTGAGTTTGTCTGTGGTACTGTATACTCACACACTCCTGTGGCAATAATCAATTTAACTGGTTATCATCACTTTTAAGAAAAGATAGAATAAGATATAGCTTCATAAATGTCGAAGGAAATCATTGTGCCAGAGATTGCTCCAAAATTACAACAACATAATAATAAAAACAATAGAGTAATAAGTGTAGAATAACAATAAACGTAAGATACATTTAGTAAAATAAATAAACTAACATAGAAAAGCAATATTACACATGATATTGAAAAAGTAATATTACACATGATATTTGAAAAGTTGAATAAAAGTCATATTTTTACATATGAATTAATATATATGAATAGATTTGAATTGAGCCAACATATGGCAATATCGCGTGTTTAATCAAAAACATCTGCAGCTGTTGTAAAAAGTAGCGTTAGAGTAAATCAGTAATTGACATGAGGCCACAGAACCAGTCTGCAGTCCAAAAACTCAATTTCCCAGCAGCCCATCCATTTCCGTTCCTGCGCACCACCGCCCGGCTCGTCCGTTGAGCGTCAGTGCCATGACAACGGGACGATGGCTGCAAGCAAGAGGCTGAGAGACGTGATGTCCGCGTGAACGAGGAGCAGCAAACCACCGGCTCTCACGGACTGTGTCGTGTACGTGAAGGTGAGACAAAAACCCGGGAACACACCTGGATGTGTTGTGTCGTCAGGCAGCGACCTGCCAGCTGGTTAGTATCCAGGCAACTTGGAGAGCTAGCTAATTAGCCCGCTAAGCTAAGGTGAATTCAGGATGGCTCGGTTTGTAACCGACTCATAGCAGCTCCTGAAGGCGTATACGATTAATTTACTTGCCTCTTTTTTATTTATTTTTTTGCTGCTGCTCAGTGATAGAGGACTTATTCACCATAACATAGCACGAGTGTAAATCGATAAACCCACAGGTGTCTGGTCATGTGCTATTAAAGCCCAAGAGTAGACAAAGTTGAAGACCAACCGACGACTACAGCGACCAATTAACTCGCTCAGTTCTCTTTCTCTTCCTTGAGTGTTGAACTGAGTCTGTACTGGAGTAAAATCCTCCTTGCTCTTATCATCGTGGAGTGTTGTACACATATTTTAAGACTACAAAGTAGATAAAAGGCCAGTTTTCCCCCTGAATGATTTCTGAGTTACTTGAGGATCCCAGCTGACAATGACAGCTCCAGTCTGACTTCTCATGACCATGTATTATATATTATATCGTGATGTATATATGGATATTAGAGGAAGGCCTTCTGGTCGACTTTCACACCCTGGTAATACTCGTAACTTGTTTCTACATAAAACTGTGTTGGTCAGCAGCAACACCCCCAGAGCCTGGCGGGAGGTCGGGGTGTCACAACAGCGACCCATGTTCATGATCAAGGCGGTGGTCAGACAAAAAGAACAAGGACAAACTTGGATGCCTTGAGTGGAATTAATTAAAACACTTCTACCGGCTTCCTGCTCACAGAAAGCATTAACTGATGCTTTTTACAGCTAATTGATTTAAACTGGGTAGGATACGTTGCAAAAAGTGCAGGTGAGGTGCAACAGGTTGTTGCAAGAAAGTCAACGAGGCACAAAGCCAAGCAGACAGTCACAGGATGATACTGTAAGTCATTTAGCCTGCCTGAAATAAAGTTGTTGTAATAATAAGTGAGTACTGCCGGACAGGGATTTGCACCATTATGGCTTCCCGACCCGCTCCCTGCTGTCACTGGGAGGAGCATTAATACCACTGCACGTAGCGTTGCAGCTAACAATATAATAGAGTATCATCAGAAGAAAAGCAAACGGCTCTTTGCCCTTGTGAATGCAGCAAATGTTTGGTATTTTATTTAATTTGATATGTTTCAAAGTGTAAAAATTATCAGGTTTAATAATAAAAGAAATCTACAGTGTCTCTGCCTCCATCAAAGCCTTTCAAACATGAATCTTTCCTGAAATCTCTTGGCAGCAGAAGGTGTAATATTCCTTTAACACCTGCTCAGGTCTGTGTGGCAGTGTACTGTACATAGGAGGGATTCCTTCTCTGGATTAGCTGCCCGTTCCACCTGCTCAGCACTTAGCAAGTAGAAAAGCTGCTTGCCCCCACCCACCTACCCCCCTCCTCGCTCCCCGCCTCCACGCTCACACTCATAATCCTGGGGTCATGTGACTGGTGTACTGGTCTGCTATTGGCTGCAGGTGTCAGAGCACTGAGAACCTCCTTGGCCAGGGTTAGGTGGCTCGTTGGTCTAGGGGTATGTGGCCAGTGGTCCAAGCTGTCACCCTGCCAATGGCTGGAGCTCCATCTTTCTGGTCAAACTGATTATCCAGTGTTTTTGTAGTGACCAGAAGGTTGCTGGTTTGATTCTGTGCCAGCAGGATCAATCTGGGAACAGAAGTGAAAAAGTAACGCTTGCTGCTGTGCAAGTCTAACCACCCAACTTCTCTACTGGGGCTGCTCAGTGAACAGGAGATGATACTGTGCTAAAAAGTTCATTTATTAATTGTGTGTCTTAACAATTAACTTGTCCTTTTTGATACATACACTCTTTCTTTGTGTGTTTCTTTGTTCATCTGTCAGTCGATCAATAGTTTATCTTAAATGTTTTGCTACACCTTATGAACTGGGAGGACTATATTTCATTGAAAAGTGACACCACGAATCACAGAGAAACAGATCACCAGGACAACATCTGTTTACATCACGTTCACAGGAGAAGAGATCTAAACCTTTCCCTCTTCCGTTGTTCTCCCTCTGTCCAATCAGAGGCAGCATGTCTCTGTTCAAGGCCCGGGATTGGTGGTCGGCAGTGCTCGGCGAGGGGGAGGAGTTTGACCAGGGATGCCTATGTGTCGGAGACGTGGACAACAGTGGCACCGGACATGGTCAGTGCATAGTGAGGAAGTGATATACCAACCAGCACACAGCATACAGACTGCAGGACCTCGCCTCAAATGTGCCCATGTGCTGTACTTAGTTAAATGTTAAATGTTTTTCCCATCTTTCTCAATCTGAAAATTAACTGCGAGCATATAGGATGTTTTGCTTTGATTTGATTAGTTTCACTACTGCGCCATACCTCATTATTTAAAACACAGAACAATTCAAAGCACTCTTAGTTGTTTATTTGGAAGGGATGCTCGTACAATTTTTAATGACATGCCTCTTTCCTGGAGATTGATTGAGGTATCTCTTTTAAACTATAGCTGCTCTTTTAGGTTGCTGCCTGAACAGAAGTAGTGTCAGTTTGCTAGCCCAGTAGCCAAAATGTAGGCTGTTTTCTGTGTGAAGACGTCATGTATTCAACACCCCTTCTTTCATTAGTTTACTTCAGGATGGGTAGCTCAGACTAATTAGTTAGCGTTAAGGTTGTCAAACTTTGTGTTAATTAAAAAATAAGAATAATGTAATGTGACACTGTTCAGGTCCTTCGAGCTCCTGTTTTCTTAGCAGTGACAGTCTGGCCACTGTCAGGGGGGTGACTACTTCCATCCACACTGATAACATCCACAATTGTCCTCCTCTGTGATTATAACTTTGTAGACAAGGTGGTGGTAGGCAGCTACATGGGGATGCTGCGAATATTCTCCCCACATGCCAATAAGTCCAGCGAGGGAGTTCCAGTGGAAGCCCAGCTTCTAGAAGTCCAGCTTCAAAACGCCATCATCCAAGTGGAAGTGGGCAAGTTTGTCTCGTAAGTAGACCTCACAAACCTGGGATGAGGCCAACGAAGGTTAAAATAGATTTGTACTGCAGCCATGGTGGATTATAGGTTTATATATTTTAACTCTAAAATAAGATTAAATGAAAAAATGTGAAATCTAATTTGACGCCATGATTAATAGGACACAGTTAATGCAATTTATTATTAGACAGAGTGTACATTTCAGATGGACATTGTGACACTATTTTCAGTTCAGCTAGATGAAAATGGATATGTTAGCATTTAGACACTAATGGGCACTATTGGTTCTACTATTGGTTTCACTCTTAACGCAGTGCCACTCCTGATAAATCAAGTCACCACCAGTATGTGCTTTAACACCAGGATCATTGATGGTGTTGCTAATCTCTCTCTGTCCTCCCTCCATCCCTCCAGCCCTCTTGGCTGCCTTCCTGTATGTGAGGCCTTCACCTGTGTTAGTGTTTTGTAGGTCAAACTGGCATTAGCCTAATGTCCTCTGCCAGAAAACAACCTCAAATCACTGTCTCACGAATGCAGAGCTCTACCTTATTGTCTTAGGACAAATAACAGATTACACTCTTTTAAAGAACTAAAGGCACAAAGAGGGTGTAGGCTGCAAAGTAAATGTAAACATCAGACCTTGTACCATTGAGGGTACTATTAGTCATTTAGACCCCACAATATGTAAAAATACAGTTTCCCTTTAATGCTCATATTTAAAAAGGCTTGTTGTTAGTGAGTAGGTCAGAGGTCATTGTTGGAGAGGACACAGAGCTGTTGATGGACATATTGGCCTGCTGCAGGAACTGAACCATTGGCTTTTAGATTACAGGACAGCTACTATGTGCACTCTGGCCACCCTGACAGCCATATCTCCGTTTGTGTTTCATATGTGTGCTGTTGCCCAGGAATTAATCACAGATCTTTCTTTAACTCTATGTCACGACCTTCTGTGAATTATAAGCATTCGTAGTATAGCTTATAATATAGCCTTACTTTAAACTCCCAGGGAGAAACACCCATTCATAACTCACCACGCCGCTTTCTCATTCATAGAAAAACCATCCCAGCTGCTACTTACCGCTACATTAAGATGTGTTTTTTCCCCTGCGATGCATGCTAACCCAAAACCACCATGTCAGGAGTTTCTCTCCCTCGTCATGATTTACCACGATCTATCAGCGGTCCAAACATAGTTGTGCTTACAATGCCAGGCTAACCACTGAGTTGCTAGCATAGCTGTCGGAACCCAAGGGCCCCCATCCTGCTTTGTTATTGCACTGCATAATTGGATATTAAGATCTGACCCCCTCAGAGTCAAGGTCAAGCGAAATGTGCAAATGCCTCCAGTAAAAAGGAGCGAAGATGATTAAGTGACCCCTCACAGCCAAAACTATTTGACAGTGGGGAAGAGGAAGGACAGCGGGAGGAAAGGAATGATGTGGGATGAAAGGGTAGTTGTGATATGTTACTTAGTGGACAGTTTTATCCAGCTTATACTTAGCTAAGCAGGACATGGAACACACTGAACCTTGTGCCCTTCTGTAACACCCATTTTTGGAACTTTCTGAACCTGTGTGAGCCTTAAAGGACCAGTGTGTCAGATTTACAGGGATCTATTGGCAGAAATGGAATGTAATATTCATAAGTATATAATCACCTGAAAATAAGAATTGTGTTTTCGTTACCTTGGAATGAGCCCTTTATATCTACAGAGGGAGCGGGTCCTCTTCCACCGCCATGTTTCTACAGTAGCCCAGAACGGACAAACCAAACACAGGCTAGAGAGGGCCTTTTGCGACAGGGGATAAAATTGTTGATCTATTTTGCAAACTGGACTTTCTGGATCATATCGTTCCACCGGTACCATAACATCATGCCCCCCACCAATGCAATGTTTTTAAGGCAGAGCTGTTTTCGGTCTGAACACCCGGTAAAGGCGACAGATGAATCTCACAGCATTAAACTGTGTGTTTGAGCCAGATGAGCAACCGAACGACCGGAACCAAAAACCCTACGAGGCAGCTTCACCACGTTCAACCCAACAAGTGTGTACAGTTTAAGCATGGTTCACTCCCGGTATATGGTTTTGAGTTTCCTGTACCTTTTTTAATGAGTATGTACCATAAATTCCCTTTTATCTGCCACAGTGTGTTGTGCAACTGAGGAGGAGGAGGAGGAGGAGGAGGAGGAGGATGAGGAGGAGGAGGATGATATGAGTGTAGAGTTGCAATTCTTCAAGTTTGGCGAAAGAAAAGCAAACAGTGAAGCAAAGACTGCTTTGCTTAACCCTGATTGGCAAGCACTTTACAGTTATCGTTTACTGTGGTGAGAGAGTGTGCACTCAGTTCTTCAAGCCAGTTTGAAATATACAGTATATGAGGCATAAGTGCCTCTATCTATTAACCTACACAAGGCATTGAACTCCTAACCCTGGCAGCCATTAATCTGAACACTTTACCTCCCACCGCCTTACTGTGGGTGCACAGGAACCTTCCGGAGAGCGAGGTTTCTCGGAACAGCTCTGGTGGTTTGCCTCGAAGGTTTCCCACATCATCACGCTGGAAGCAGAATCCAGCTAAATCAGTCTGTTTGGAAGACGTCGTGTTTAGTTACCTGCGGTTTTCGGTGCAGCATTTTTCAGAGCCTGGTGGGCATTTTGGAAGCTCGACAGAGAAGCACGTTGTAAATATTGTCAGGGCAGACCAAGGTGGGCAGATGGTGAAAGGTTTTGTTTCAGCACTGATTTGAGTGGTTTTCCAAGGAAGAAAGAACCCTTGTGGGATCCAGTTTTTCTCTCCCCCTGTTGTTCTTCTCTCAACAAACATTACAACAGTGGTTGAAAGTTAGTAAGACAGCATTTGTTCTGGGTCCAAGAAGTGGACAGATTCCTTCTCTGTGGGTTTGTGGTAAAGTAAATAAGTGAAAATCTCAGATCAGCATCACTGAGACCATCACCTAAACCTCAACCATAACCAATGTTTAAAAAATCCACCAGCTGTTAGAGTAATTATTTTAGAAGTATGAGTTATGAATGGATACCATACCGCCCTGCAGAACACGGGTTCAACCACAGTGACAACTTCTGTTCAAAACTGTAACTGTGGATTTTCTGAAGTTTGAATCCAACATAATGAACAGGAAAATCCATTAGGGAATTGGGGCTATAGCAAACATAAAGTGAGCTTGTTTCAGTTTTGTTGGTTATCATATTATTGACCATCAGCTTTACTGTTGTCACTGATGATTCCGTTGTGTAACAGGGTATCTTTTATTCTCTTTTCAGGTGTTCAGAGCTAATTCATCTGGCTGTTCTTCACCCCAGGAAGCTGTCAGTCTACTCTGTTTCAGGTAACACACACGCACACAAACGCATACCTAAAAGTAAACAGCTAAATGCTTTTTCTACTATGTTCTCTGTACCTCTGCACTCACCTTCAAAAAACAAACCTTCACAAAAGTGAGTGTGTGTATGCAGGCACTGCAGGGAACGTGGAGCACGGCGACCAGTACCAGCTGAAGTTGGTTTACGAACACAATCTACAGAGAACAGCCTGCAACATGACCTACGGCACCTTTGGAGGGGTCACAGGTATGACTGAGATTTTAAATGCTTTATTTGGCTGTGTTTTTTTTTGTTTTTTTGGTAAGACTGTGAACAGGCTAATCTACATTCACATCCTAGCACACAGATTTTTGCAACCAGGGACTGGTACTTGTAGCACCTCTCTGACAGCAGTTGCATACCGTCACACACACACGTGCAGACCATTTACAGCAATCAACGCTTTATATAACCAAGGAACAGTGGATGGTAGAAGGTACTTTTATCATTTTACCAGCCGTGAGTGAGTGTGTGCATGCTGTCGTACTTCTATGTTTGTGACAACCAATTTGAGTTTTAAACCTTGGGAGTGAGGACATTTTTGCAAAGTGAGAACAGTTTGGCTGGTCCTCACTTTGTTTGAGGCTTAAGACTTGGTTTTAGGGTCAGAGATTTAGGTTTAGGTTCAGTTTAGGGTGAGGGTCTGGGTTAGGCATTTAGTTGTGATGTTTAAGGTTAGGTTTAGAGGCCAGGGAATGCATTATGTCAATGAGAATCCTCACAAGTATAAAAGTACGAATGTGTGTGTGTATGAGTGAACATCTGTGCATGTGCCTTGGCAAAAGTGGTCATTGGCAGCACTGAACAAATACATAAAACTATAAAAGTCTCTAAGAGGAGCAAAGGATGGAAAGAGAGAGAGAGAGAGGGGTCATGTAGCTGCTCTCTCTCCAGTCAGTTGAGCTTTTGGAAAAACCAAGTAGGGGAAAGCCCTTGAGTAGTCAGCGTCCAAGAAAAACACACACACACGGGGAACCCCCTTTAAAGCTGAGAAAATGGCATTTCCAAATAAAGGCTGTATTGTCGAGGTGTGTGTGTGTGTGTGTGTGTGTGTGTGTGTGTGTGTGTGTGTGTGTGTGTGTGTGTGTGTGTGTGTGTGTGTGTGTGAGAGGAGAGAAATTGCCAGACTCTGTGGCCTGGCATGATGGACCCTTCATTCACTCCATGTTTACAGACTGTGTGTGTGTGTTTGATTGATAGAAAGAACAGTGTGGGCTCATTAAAACCAATACCTTGGCCTGTGCTGAATGCACGTGCTTAGTTCGTACCATGAACCTGTAAGTGTGTCTGTCTGTTTCCACGTGCTGTTTTCTGGTAATACCAAACTGTACAGCGGGGGTTTGGAGATGCCATGCACACTCTCACTTTCCAACAAACGCACGCACACACACACACACGTGCAGTCCTGACACATACAGGCACACACATACTTACAGGTTTTACATAAATGTATACAAATGCAGCACACACACACACACACACACACACACACACACACACACACGTGTTGCACATTCACCCATCCAACCACACACTTAAACACATGATAATCACTCACAGAAATACATGCACACATATAGACAAACATATTAGTACACTCTCCTCCTCTCCTCTCCTCCTCCTCTCCTCTCCTCCTCCTCTCCTCTCCTCCTCTCTCCTCTCCTCCTCCTCTCCTCTCCTCCTCTCCTCCTCTCTCCTCTCCTCCTCCTCTCCTCTCCTCCTCTCTCTTCTCCTCTCCTCTCTAATTGATGTCATCCTCTCTCCTCCTGCTCTTCCCTGTTGCCACCACTAGATGGCAGTGCAGGCCCTGGAATTGCAGTTAACTAAAGTTGAATGAATGGGATTCTGTATTGCCTTGTGTAGGGAAATTCCCTTTTTACCCACCTCTCAAAGAGGGAGGTCAGAGTTCAGCTACAGACCTTGAATCTGGTAGCTATTCAGTGTCTACCTTAAGGACACTCCAGCAGTGTGGGGATGTTTGTAACCAGCTCCTCAGCTTGAATCACAGAACTTGGTGCAAGCCAAAGCCAGCACATCACGATATTTAAAATGCTTACAACCATTTTTAAAACTCAAATTTTAACTTTCAGTAGTCTTTAATAAACCAGGTTACTCCCTTGGAGGTGAAGAATGTCCCTTTAGATTTAGATAACCAGACCAAAAAGCAGAATCATACTAATAAGATAAATAACTGGCAAAGCAGAAATCAAGCCATGATCACAGAAAAAAATGCCATAGAAATGTCAATTTACAGACTGAATTAGCAAATGTAAAGAAACATAATTTCTAGATATAGACCCTTCAGTAACCAAATTCTCAATTTTCACTCTGCATATACTTAATTTATGTTGCATTTAATTTTCATTCACTTTGCTTCATTATCAGTTACCTGCACTGCTGCTGCTGTTTCCCCTGCTTACTGTGTCCTGCTTATGTATGCATTTCTTATAAGCATGTTCTAGTGTTGAACTTTTACATTGCATATGATTTTTATATAAACCTTTCTCATATTGCAATGTTTTTCTTTTTCCTGCCACAGTGTTTTAGTTTCAAAACCAGAATTACGGTGAAACAATCTTTGCTTTCTTCATTCCTTCATTTTTTATTTGACATTGCTGATACAGAAGAGGTTGCTTCATCTGTCTCGTCCTCGTTAAGGTCAGATGAGTTGTTTGGGATAATCTGAGTGTTTGAGTCAGGGGGGGAAGCTGCTCGCTGTTTGAGCTTTTCTCACAGTTTCACACAGTTTACATGAAAATGAGCTGATCTCACGGTTGATTGGTTGATGGAACACACACACACAAACGTAGTGATTTGCAGACGCATGCAAAACTCATGTACAAGCAAATACAGATAAATATATATATCCACAAAGAAACACACACACAAGCACACGTGTTTAGTACAGAGTGGTGGTCACATAGCTCTGAGGCCAGACCAGCTGAATGTCCGAATTTGCAGTTGTATGTGTGTGTGTGTGTGTGTGTGTGTGTGTGTGTGTGTGTGTGTGTTTCTTCAGCAGACATCATGTGACAGCACTCTGCTCTCCAATGTTCAAAGTGTGTGTTTGGATTTGGAAATCCTTGAGTGTGTGTGTGAGTATTTTTGCAAGTCGTGTCTGCTCTTACACGTGTGTGTGTGTGTGGATCTATAATAGCAGCCATTTAGCAGTGCTGTAGGCACTGTAATAGCAGCTCTGTACTAATACTGCTCTAATAGCTGGGCTGCCTTTGGGTTTGGGTCACATTCAGGCCACACACACACACACACACACACACACACACACACACACACACACACACACACACACACACACACACACACACACACACACACACACACACACACACACACACTCTGTGCATGGACTGGCTTTTTCAAGCTTTGGTTAGACACATAGGTATACACACACACATAACCACACACACAGACACATGAACATACACTTGTGCACACACTTTCTGGTCCACAAGTGTGCATAGACACACACATTGACACACACTCACTCTCTCTCTCACTCACACACGGAGGCGAGGCTCTGCCCACTGCAGTGTGCGGCCAGCCTCTGTGCTTTGTTGGCTGCTCTGTGTGCTTGTTCGACATGTCTTATTAATGACACTAATATAGGCCCGTTTCCTCCACTGTGTCTGAGCGGCGGCACTCTCATACAGGGCCCTTTGACACGTTATACCTGGGCGTGGGCGTGTGAAATTACACGTGCACAGTTGCTATTATGGCACAGCCTGGCTCTCATTTTCAGTACGTAGCACTTTTTCCTATTATTGATGATACAGCGGCGTGTCAGGCTGTCTGAGTGTGTGTTGTTTTGACCCGCGCGCTTCCTTTCAGGGTGGGAAATGACCACCAGACACCCGACAAAGTGTTTGTCTGGGATGAAGGTCCGCTCCTCAGGTATCCCGCTGTTTTTGGAGTCCTGACAAGATGAAGCATATTTATATTTCATTCAAAATTTTACAAACACAGCAGATACTCATAACCAGCCATTGTGAACTAAAGACAATGCGTTTGTTCTCCAAGAAACACTCAAACAGCCTTTCCTTTTTTTTTAACAAAAGTGCTTGGTGCAGTAGACAGAATACACACACACAACACAGAAACACAAACTCATGCATGGATGTAAATCCTGCTGCTGGTTCCATATCAAACATTGTATTATGCACACTTCAGGGCGTGTGAGAGACCTTGTCCTTCAGCATGTTAACGGCCACCCTGAACTTCGCTCATCTCTGAAACACACACACACACACACACACACACACACACACACACACACACACACACACACACGTGTTTACACAGAATAGATGTGTAGGAGTGTGCGGCTTTTCTGTCTAAATCCTTGGTGATAGATGTCAAGTGTGTGTGTGTGTGTGTGTTGCGCTGTAGGTGGCTGTCTCCCTGACCTCTAGTTGATGGAAGTGTGAGTTTTAATAGCGCGTTGAGGCCTAATTATAGTTCTCTGGTCACACAGCCCCACTGCTTTATGGCCGTGTGTGTTGCTGTGTGTTTGTGTGTGTTGGGGCTTAGTATGTCCTACATCAGGCCTTTCCTAACAAACACACACTCTAGTACACATTCATACCCAGAGCCAGGTATGTGTGTGTGTGTGGGTGTGTGTGTGGAGGTGTTAATGGAGATATCAGATTCAGCCAGAGGGAGAAACACACCTCACAGCACAATACGACATCACGGCTGAAATGAAACAGAAGCCCATGAATGTCTTTCAGGATCGTTTAAACACTCAACAGTTTGAACCAGCAGAGTTGGAGCCGTCATAAAACTGAATATGTAACCTAACAAATGCAAGGCCTTTTTAACTTTAACCTTTTTAACAGTGATTGTGAAGTGAAGGTGGGATGAATCGTAAAAATGGGGATACCGGAACACACTTTCAGACTGTCTCTCCTCTAAGACTGTCATGGTGTTGCACTTGGTTTTACACACAAAAAGTGAAGTAGTTGTGTGAAGAATGGAAAAGGAAAGCTTGGGAAATAAGTTCAAACCTCGCCTACTTTCACACCTCCACACACCTGGCCAATCCCTGCGTGAAGTGGACGTCATTGTCACGTGATTATATTTAAAATCAACCCAGATTCAAACTATTACTTTTCGAGCTCCAGTTTAAGATTGTTTTTGTTACTTATTAATTAGTCAATTTTTACCATTAATCGGTTATAGAAAATAGTGAAAATACACATCAAAACTTTTCAGAGTTCAAGATGACGTCTTCAAATTGCAAAGATATTCACTTAACAGGAAAACAACAAATCTTCATTTTGGAGAAGCTTGAACCAGCAAGTGTTGGGCAGTTTGATAAATGACTTAAAAAATCAATTATCAAAATTGTTGTTGATCTAATTTTTTGTTGTTTGAACTAACTATTTCACCAGTAAATAAGTTAATTGAAGTGTACATGTGGTATGTGGTTACTCATGTTGCCTGTATCTCTAAAAAGGCAATTATGGACTCCAAGTAACAAACGTGTACTTTAGATATTCCTCTGTAGGTGCAAGACCCCAGCAACAAGCCGCTTTATACATAGAAATGTAAAATCCATATTGTCCATTCTTCAACATATCATAAATACCAACAGAATGTGAGTTTTAATTGTCCCCCTCTCTCCGTCAGGTCACCACTCCCTGTGTATCCAGTCTATGGACGGGATGCTGATGTTCTTCGAGCAGGACAGCTACTCCTTCGGCAGGTTCCTCCCTGGGTTCCTGCTGCCCGGCCCGCTGGTCTACAACCCCAGAACAGACAGCTTCCTCACTGTTTCCTCTGCACGCCAGCTGGAGAGCTACAAGTAGGTTTATTTTATAAAGCCTCCCTAATATTCTTTCAAGAAAAAAATCTTTGTTATTAATGAAATTATGGGATGTGTAGTGAGTGAAATGCGTTAATTAAAGTAATATTATAAACACTCCCTTTTCTCTCCATCTTACTCAGACAGCAATACAACAGGTTTACATGTGACAAAATAACACTTTACTTTGTAGGGATGGAAAGAAATTTAAGGATATTTCAGATCATTCAAAACCACTCGAACACTCCCAAACATTTTCAGCCTGATCACTCTAACACATAACAATCAGTTCCTAAAAGAATTATTTTATTATATTTTGTGGGATTTATTTCGTTTGTTTTAATATTTTTGTCATGCACTAATGTTACTTTAAAATCTTTGAAATAGGCCTTTATGCAGACATTCTTTTGCAATTAATAACCTTCCTAAAAATGAAAGTTGTCTTGCACTTAACCCCAGCTAACTCTTCATGTCAATGAATGCAAATTCTAAAAATGCTGAAGTTTTATTCCAAAATGAGAAAAAAATTGACTTACTTTTGCTAGATTATTGCTGAAATGAAAGCATGTCATGAATTGCTTTTAAAATTATGAGTCATCAAAACATGTATTTTAGTCGTTGTTAATTCAATGTAAGTTAGCAAAAATATCAGTACCAATAAAGAATACACATCCCTTTGGAAGTGCTAGTCTGTGGTCTGTAGCAGCTATGAGGTTATTTGAGGTTACCTGGTGTTATCCACTGTCTTCAGTATCAGCTGCTGGTGGTTAGTGTGCGGCGCTGACTAACGCCTCACCATCTTAAAAGCATCTGCTCTCACTGCAGCTCGTCTGGATGGACCAAAACAGATACATGCATGCAGAGTTTGATCGGAAAGTACCTCACTTAAATGTAAGCGCATGCAGGCTTCCCATTTCCCTCTGGCTGAGGCAGGGAGAGCTTTTAGAAGTCTTGCAGACTGTGTGGGTGTGCGCCGGTATGTGCGTGTGTAATTTTCTCTCCCAGCTGTTTGTTATCCAGATGCCCCCCACCAGTATCAAGAGATTCTCCAGACTAGAAACACTACTTACTACTCTCCCTGGACACACACACACACACACACACACACACACACACACACACACACACACACACACGCAGCCCTGCGATGCACATTCTGTAGTAAATTACATAGAGCAGACACTGAGTACCTTTACATACCCACCAACACTGCGTTACTTATAGCAACAAGCTTGTTATTTCCATTACAGTGTGTAGTGTATACACCCCGAGCTAACATAATATCTATGGTTTAAATGGATTCATTTAAAATTAGCTCCTAACTGCACCTTTATGTTCACTTTGTAAATAAAACATCTGAGTTAGTTTGTCTGGTGACTAGAACGTACTGGTGAATACATGTAAACATTCAGTAGAAATGTGTTTTGATCCAAACATGGTGGCCAGTTCGTTCCAGTGAAAACTGCTCACCTGACCTAGTTTCTCCTGCGTCCACTTTGGATGTCATCAACACGAGTATTAGTGTCTTTGTCTGGCTTAAACACATGAATGGCTCCCTGGAAGTAATAATAATAATTGCTGAAATGATTAGTCACTTGATTAGTCTAAAAATTGATCAGCATGAGTTTTACTAAATTTATTCATAATTTTTAATTTTAATCTCTCATGTCATTATAAACTGAATCCCTTTGGGATTTTGAGTGGGGGGCTGTAGCTCAGGTTGTTGAGCAGGTCAGCCACCAACACATAAGGTTGGTGGTCCGATCCTCGGCTCTTCCTGTTCTCATGTGACCAAGTGTTCTTGTTGAGCAAGATATGGATCCCCAGTTGCTCCAGTTTTTGTGTGTGTCCTTTCCAAGCAAAGATCTCCTTTTGTGTCCAACTATAAACCAAAGTCTGACGTTCAGAAAAAGTAGCCCACAGGAGACACTCATGCTGTGCTATCTGCAACAGCAAAACCCTTTTGCTGAGGGAAAACTAAGGCACACCTAGGACACAGGTCAGAATGAAAGACTCTCATCTCCTCGCAAAATCAGCTTAGAAGACATACCTTCAAATGTGAAACACTGACATGTAAAAAAAACTTTTGTGATGTGCACACGGCATTGGTGGTTTTCCACCCACAGGATGGCACGGTTAAAGGTGTTATTTACCTTGATGAAGTGTAGGAGGTGTTCTGGTTCTCACAAACTGTAATAAGAGCCTGTCGCCTTACTATAGTCTGTGAGAACTGTAGTTCTGCTTGTATTATTCCTCTCTGCAATACTTAAAACAGTGTAGAAAAAGACTCTTGGTGTGTATTCAAAATTATAGCGAACAATATCATTGATGCGCACAGACACCACTAACTCTATGAAGTTCCTGCAGTTGCTTCACAGTAAAAGCTTTTAATGTGAAACAAGAGCAACAGGAAGTGAATTAGCAGAACTTAGCAGAGCGGATACAGTCCCGATACAGCTCTATGAGAGCATTAACAAATTATGTTTCAAGTGAAATTCTTTGAGATCAACTTGGAACTGATGGGTTGATGGCCGCTGGACAAAAAAATGTATCAATCAATCTAAAAATCAATAGCTTAAACCTATAACGATAGGCACGGTAAGAGAAAGCTTACTATGACTATGGGTTACTTTTAGACCTAATGGATTAAATTGTGATCATTATCAGTCTTTATTGAGTGTTCAAATTCAAATTTCTACAGACACTTATCTCTTGGCTCTGTATGGAAAAGGGACAGACTGGGATGTTCTAGAAATTAAGTCTTTCTGGGTCTCACTGGGAATCGGTTGACTGCAAAACATCACTCAGTAAATTTACCTTCCTAAGGAGTCTGCTTGAGATATTTCTTACAACACTCTTAAAGGGTCGGTACATCAAAATTACAAAAAAAAAAAAAACATTCTCACTTACCTCCTGTGGTATGTAGCCATGCAGATTCACGTCTTAAGAGAAATCTTGAGGAGAGAAACTTTTCAACCAGGCGCTGATGTGTTATGGCTTTACAGACTGTTATATATATATATATATATATATATATATTTCATATCAGATGACGGGGTCAGGGTTTCACCGACTGTTATACATTTAATATCAGATGACTGGTCAAACTGTTCTGCCTCACTCAGTTTATTTAGCCTGTTGGACCGTCTCCTGCCCTGATGAATGAGAGCTTGATTTGTTTGCTCTGTGTGTGTGTGTGTGTGTGTGTGTGTGTGTGTGTGTGTGTGTGTGTGTTGGCGTCAGCTTTGAGATTTTAGTTTGTGTTTATCCATGACACCGAGAGAGCATATGCATGTAGTGTGTGTTTGTATAATTTGTGTGTGCACACTGTCTGTATGTATGTATATGCTTGTATGATGTATATGTTGAAGGCAAACGAGTGTGTTTGTTTGTGGAGTTTTTCGGAGGGATCCTCTTTCATATAAATGAGAACACTGTTTCCTCAACTTCAGTGTCCTACACTCTACATGATGACTAATACTGCCTACACACACACACACACACACACACACACACACACACACACACACACACACACACACACACACACACACACACACACACACACACACACACACACACACACTCCTGCAAACACAGAGTCAGAGAGAGCACAGCATGTTCACCACAAACAAAAAAAGTAAAGAAAATTCAACGTTCCCAAGAGTATGTCCCTTCCAGTGGTGTGTGTGTGTGTGTGCGTCTTGTTCTCCCTCCTCATATGTCAGGCATGCAGGTGAATAATCAAATTTTTGTGGTTTTTCAGTTTTTCTCTCGTACACACACAGTGCTTTGTGTGATTTTTTACCCTCTTTCATAATACTTAAATCAATATCCAACCAACTTCTGGTGGATGGAACTGAACACACACATACATGTACAGTTTTAATTAATTCATGCTACCTCATATCCTATCATTAGTAAGACATCTAAGTGAAGGGTGAAACAGAAATATCAAAACAGAGTGAAAGAATACAGTTATTTTACGGTGTTGTTTTAGTATTATTAGGCTGAATTTAATCCATTCACTCATGCAGGAGTCGGCCTGTCGATCCATTGAGTGTTTCTTTAAAAGCTTAAAACCGCTGACATGTTTAATATATTTCTTAGTCCGTTTTCTTCCCCAGGAAATGGTCACGGTGTGATGAAAAGGTTTCTTTACTGGCAGTCATCCATAAAGCAGCTCGTTAGTCTGCTCGCTGTTTCTCATAGAAGCTCAGCGGGTACGGCTACTGTACGGATGAGTTCAAAACTATACATCTTGTGTTGTATTGCAAATCAAAGAACACTTCATTTGCTTTTTTATACACAACGTTATGAGGAATTAGCGTCACTTTTAGCGTGGTGTATGGTAATCAGCTTTATCCAGGTATAAAACTGAAATGTTCAGGCAATGGGATGGGCAATTTCTTCTTCTATACAAAGTATAAAAAGTAAATAAATAGAAAATAAACAAAGGGAAGGAAGTAATAGTATTTTAAAAGTACCCATCACTTTTTTGCTTGGCTATAAAATATGATCAGTAATGGGGCGTTGGGGTGGCTGAGTGGCCTATGATGTATACAGTACCAAAGCTGTGTCCCAATTCTATACTACATACTAATTCTAAACAGGTTTAGCGTTAGTGTTTTCACGCTGAATGCATGAAGAACTAAGGATACTCAAATAAGACAAGGGTCTACAGCCACTCTAGCAGCTCTGTGAGACGTCAGCATGCTAACATGCTCATAATGACTACGCTAACATGCTGATGCCCATAATGTGGCAGCCATATTGGATTATGGTCCTTACGATTTAAGGTAGATTTCAGACCTGCCAGCTTTGATTAACAGCAGATTTGTGGTCCAAATATGTAACACTGAGTGAGAAAACTGTGAGTGGATAAATCAGCAGTTATGTAGTGTTTGGGCTGCGGTTCAGAGTCGGGCTGGGTCGGGTTTGGAGCTCTCTGTTCATCCAGGTGTCTGAGGAGAAGGATAGATTCCCGCCAAGCTCCTTCGACTGCCAGCTTCTTACTGGAAAACTCCTGATGCGGAAGATGCCAAAATCAACTGACCACAGATCAGTCTGACCACTTTATCCTCAGCCAATTGCCAACAGCTCGCTGATTAAAACTGATAGACTGCAGTTCCGGGGAATAGCAGGTCAGCAGCGTGTTGACTGTCCTGACAGAACTTGTAAAAGGGAAGGAGAATATAAGACGCTAGCTGTGGATTTTGTTAATAATGAACATGTTACACAGGGTTGGACTTAATTTAAATGTGAATAAATGATGTGTTCTAGGATTTCTGCCCTGGCCTTACAGACAGAATTTCTCTCAGGAAAATAACTGGTGTTGTTGTGGTCTTGGGCTAGTGGTTAAAGAGGCAAAATTTGTAACCAGAGAGCCACTAATTTGAGTTTTTAGACTGGCTGTGGAATATCTGATGGGAATGCTTGAATAAGAAATGCTCCCTGCGCAGTGCAAAGTGTCCTTGAGCAAGCGATTCCACTTCCAGCTCCGCCAGCAGCCAACACTGAGTAACACTAGAAGTAACTAATTGTGTGTTTTGCTTGTCTTAAAGGTCAGTAAGTAAGTCGAAGCTGAAGTTAAATGTACAATCAACAAAGTTATAATGTTGATAAAGGTGGTCAGTTCTAAAGAACAGAAAATGAAAATACAAGCTGCCAAGGACTCCCTAGAAAATATGACTTTTACATTTGAATCATATTTTAATCACAGCAGAGATCAACTTTGAATTCATTGATTTGAATGCATATAGATTTGATACTTTTACATGTCTGAAGTAGCTTGGCATGTGTTGGCGTGCTCAGAAAACATCTTACATATGAAACAGTGGGCGGCAAACAGCACTCGTATAAGCAGTTGTCTGTGTCTCTCTGACTCGTAGGTATGAGACTCTGGCCGTGGCTACAGAGGCAGAGAGTCGACAGGATCCTGACCTGCCTCTCAAGACTGGAGGCAAAAGGCTGACGGTAAGTCCTGAACACACCAGCTACCAGAGAGATACACTCAAAGCTGACAATGTGTGTACGGTAAGATTCTGTTGTCATAAATGCAGCTTCACCCACAAGTTTTGTATTAACACGCAAATCTTTGGAATTTTGTTTTCTCCAGTCACATGTAAACAATAGAGGAATCCATATTTTGGAAAAATGCATCCTTTATGACCTGGTTACGTTCCTGGGAACCATTCTTAGTAACATTAGCATGAACAAAGATTTTTGGGTTGAGCATGTTAAAGGTCCGACAAACATTAATGTGCTTTCACATAGAAAGAGCAAACCAATCATAAGAGTCTCTTTGAAGCTAACAGTTAGGGCTCGTGTCACCTGTCCAGACTGCTTTTGACTGTGAAAATATTTTGATAGTAGCTTGAAGTTCATCAGGTGTAATGATTAGTGCTGGTGGAATTTAACATAATAGTGTTATTGGTAGTTTGTGAGCAAGGTACAGTTAGGTGACAGCTAGTTAAAATTCAAATTTATTGTCATTCCTTTGGGGCCAAGACAGACTAATTACAAAGACAGTAAAAAACAGTAAAAACTGCTGCAATATTATAGAAAAGATTGGCAGCAGCACTGTAGAATGAATAATGTAGAAGAAACGTGAGTACGGATGAAAGGGACCAGCACATATGCCAGTTACCCATAACCTTAAATCATATTGATCTTTATAATTAGTCTGAATTTATAATGCTGGAGAATGTATTGAATGTCGATTAGGAAAAATGTCTACACATCATTTCAGTACTCTTGCCATTTACCAGAGAGGTTCAGTAGGATAGGAGCTGTAGTTGGATCACACACAAACATCTGAATTTTCCCACAGCAGCACAAGAGCATGAGAGCCATGAATGCCAACATACACACATCACATGTCTTTATTCATAGAGCTTAAATGCATTTGTTCACATTTGTTAATTGGAATACCTAACAAAAGAGATGGATTTCAGTGAATGCATAAACATTTTGTGAAGGGTGTTCAGACAGTACATTTGTCACTCAGAGTATATGTCATGCTTGCTCTTTTGAAATTGAAGAAATGAGGGTAATGTGCTGTAACCGTGTGTGTGTGTGTGTGTTCTCCTCCAGCCTGACTGGACGTTTGTCCTGGGAGAACAGGCCCTGGACCTCTCTGTGCCCTCCTTCTCCCACTCCTCCTCCTCCATCTTCGTTTTGGGTGAGAGGAACCTCTACTGTCTCCGTGACAACGGCCAGATCCGCTTCATGAAGAAGCTGGAGTTCAACCCCAGCTGCTTCCTGCCCTACACCTCAGGTAAACCAGGACACTGGATCTTTAGCATATAGGCTTAGGTTTAAGTAGTGCAGCAAGATAAACCCAACTATAAAGGGATATTTCACATTTACGGTCCTCGCATTCTTCTTGTCCTACAAGCTACTTGTTCAGCTCTACTTCTGCACACCTGATCCAGTTAAGGACTTAATACAGACTGGCTGAGTAGATCTTCAGACCCTTAACTGAGTGTGTAAGAATAAAGATTGAACTGAAACCAATAGCACACAGAGAAATGGAAAGGGGTGGGGAACACCGGTTATGGAGTTTTAAAGAGGAAATAAAATGTTTTTGTGTTTTGTTGCCAAATGAATGCTTTTGAGTCCAAATTAGGTTAGAATTAACCTTAGCATTTGGCAGCTAATCAGGAATCATCAGAGATAAAATTGAAAATAAAAATGGTCAAGAGGACTCGCTGTTCGTGAAGGATTTGGATACACAGAGAACTGAGCGCAGCCACTGAGCGGATAGTGTCAAATTTAGCCAATGCAGCACTGGTAAAGCTCTGATGTGTTCAATCTGGAATAAAGTAAAGGGCAGCAACACAAAACTCACCATGCATCAGTGCACCTGCCACAACCAAACTATTGAAAATAAGTGAACAAATATACAACAACGTACATGAACAGAGTGTTCTGTGCAGTGGCCCAGTGCCACGTGTCTGGCTCTGCAGGAAGCGGCTTTTGGCAGAACATGATGGAATAACTGGAGTAGCTCTGCTGCATGCATTAAAACAAAAAACTGAACAGACCACTGAACACACTGTAGTATATAAACATATGGTGCAAGATGAATGGATAACATAATAAATACAGATATATAGATTGATAGATAATACATTTAATATATTGTTGATGTCCAGTGAACATGTGTATGTCGATATTTGGTGATTTTTCAAAGAAACTGATGAAAACCTTAAAACAAGGCTGTTTTCTCATTTGCATTTTGCAGATACACAATTACGGCATAGATACATGATATTGATCACTTATTGAAAAGCCCAAAATGTGGCAAAAAGTTCATGTCCAAACTGCAGCAAAGCCAAAACAAAGTTGGGGGGGAAAAAACATGCTTCACTAGTAGCTTAGACAGGGTTTGATTTGTTTAAGATATCAAATCAGGTAGTTTGCTCTAAGCATTGCTCTCTATATGATCCCACACCCTGGTATATGTGTGTGCGCCGTATGGTTAAACACCACAGCTACAGACCTGTAATGGGTTCCAGACTTGAACACCTCTCCCTGTCTTCACCTCTGATAAGAACAGAGAGAGAGAGAGACAGAGAGGGATTATGTATAATGTGATGATTGCGCAGCTGTCTAGTAACTCAGTTTTTTCCTGTTGAAAAGACATCACATCTGAGGCAAGAAATCTGAGCTTCTTAAACACACAGTGAACAAGATTTGGTTTTGTGTGTGTTACGATAATCCCACTGTGCCAACAGATCTTGGACTGGTCTTCAGTTTACGCTCTTCTCATCCTGTTAGAGAAGGAGAGAAAGGAGGCAGGAAACAGAACAAACTGGTCTTATGAACGCAGACTCCAGTGTCACCTTTAACTAAAAGCTTGTACCTGACAGACAGTATGGACTAAGTTTCTCCACACAGACACACACACAGTCTCATTAGTGCAGTTGTATCAACTTGCAGTTTGATTGTGGCTATTTAGAAAAGTAGACGTGAGAACAAACCAAAATGTGCACACACACATATACCAATACAGATGTGGATTTATTACTTTTAGCTCTACCCTTATTAAGGGAGAGCCACCTGCTGTTGTACTGTGATCTGCATGGTCTACAGCCAGTTAAAGGAGGGTTATTCTGGCTGCTCTGGTTGGTGTTGTGGTTTTCTACAAAACCAAAATATTTCTGAAAAACTTTCAATGAATAACATAAAATCCATCTGGATCCCGAAATCTTCTTATTTCTTCTATTTGGGACATTTCATGCCAGTGTTTCTGTCTCATCAATGTGTTTCTGATCAGTCTTTGTGATTGGACGAAGATGCATCTAACTGCAATACACCAAGTTTTACCCTAAAACAGCATCACTCCTTTTTTTTCTGTCCACTTAATTTGCACTGGCAGCCAGGTACAAAAGCTTTAAAGTTGTTTATTTTTTGATATGGAAGGAAAGGAGGAGTGTAACTTCTCTGCAGCCTGATTCTTATCACCACAAGCAAAATTAATTACCCAGATATGGTTGGACCTCCAGAATGGTGCTTAAATGCAGTAGAATAAAAGTTCTGTGTACAACCTTTTGAGCATGGAGCGGTTAACAACCTTTTTATGAGGGTTCTTTACAGAAACAAAAATGTCTCTGTCTGGTTCAGTTTACGCAACAATGTACCATAGAACCATTTTTGTGAGAGTATTACACTTGATTGGCAGTACACTAGAGAGCTGACAGATGGAAAGAAAAAATAGAAAAGGATGTGAAGGAAAACAAAAAATAGAGTGGAAGAAGGATCCAGAAGGGAGAATTGATGGAGGGATTGCAAAAACGGCCAAGAGCTTTCTACTGATATCTGTTTTCAATTTAAGAATTAAAATATCTCAACTTTCAAAGTGCCCTTCACTATCTGTTCCAGACATTATTTAGATTATATAAATTACTCTTGGAAATCGGCTATAAATTCAATACATGATGTGCCAGTGCAACAAAAGTAGCTTTTATTGGGACATGATTCCTGTCAACAATCGAAACCACATAAAAATTCCCACATGGCTGGAAGACGGCAGATCCTGGGATCACACTGCTGCAGTCTTCTTCGTCCATGTTTGGTCTTTGGATTATTAACAGGCCAGCATTTAGTGACAGGGTTCTCTTACGGAGCAAGGCCATTTAGTGGATCTCCTCAGAACCCTCATAGTGTGGAGCAGAGAAGGATTGACAACAGTGATCTCTTGATTGTTTCCTAACGCTTTCCTTCTGGCCTTCAGCCTCACAGCTGCCTCTGCTGGACCACTGCCCTCACTCTCCCTGTCTGCCTCCCTCTGTCTGTCTATTTCTTTCTTTCTCCAATAACTTTATTGGCTTGACTGCTCATCAGAAACACTCTAGTTCAGCTCCTACATTCAATCCACAAAGAGACACTAAATCTCTTGGTTTGAAATCCATTTATATGATCCCCACTTCTAGAAACGAGACAAATGGGTGACAGATGAATTCTGATTAGGGCAGGATGGCTCACTGGATGATTTGATGAGTATGAAAATTATGTAAACCATATGCTAAGGCCTTCACAGTCACCAGATCTCAACTCAACTAAACACCTGCAGGAGATTTTGGAGTGACTTGTTAAACAGCGCCGCAGCGTCATCATGAATAGTGTTCATCCTTTTTCCAAAGTTACCTGCTGGTTTTTCCTTGAATTTGTCCCTCTTCTGCACATTACAGTTTATCATTATTATCCATTATGATGTAAAATTGTAACCAAAATGAGAACATGCAGTAGTACAGCCAGTTAACATTTACAAAAGACTGAGATGAAAGATCTTGCTCTAATCCATCTTCATCAAACTGGGGATGTTGAGGTTACATGGTATGTGTCTTGGACCACCTTTCTCCTTCAAGGAATGATAGCAGACACATTGGGGAGAGGAGAGACGGAAGAGAGGGATGGGAAAAGGCAGGAAGAGTGGAAAGCAAGAGGGAAACTAGGGGCAGATGGTCGAAAAATAAAGAGAGGATAAAAGGGAAGGGAGGGGTAGAGAAAACAGGTGAGAATAAAGAGGAACGTTAAAAAAGGAAAGGAAGAGCAGAAAGGTGAGGAGGGAACAAGAGAGGAGTAGAAAAGGAAAACTGAAAGGAAGTAAAGGAGTTGGGGAGAGACGAGGAAAAGGTTGAGAGGTCAAAAGAGAGGAGGAGAAAGAAAAGAAGGGAATGTGGAGACTAGGAGAGGAAAGTAGAGTAGGAAAGGAGCTGATGTTGCTCGGCTTGAACGTAGATTAGACCTTTATAATTAGGTTGTAATTATAATGCTGATGCTGAGATAGAAGGTGTGTGTTTGCTTTGATGTGGCACCAACACACACTCTGTCATTTTGACCCCTGCGCTGTACCACCCTGCTGACCGCTGTTACTATATTATAACTTGCGTACTCAACTGTGTGAGTGAGGCGTGTTTGTTTTGCGTGTGGCCGTCACCTCAGATCTCTCTAGGTGGTAACTGCACCATTGGTGGGATTAACTGGACATTGTGTGTGTGTGAGAAACACAAGTAGTATTTATATTTAATGTTTCTAGCCATGAGTCACAGGAGAAAGTGTACATGTAACTATAGTTATATATACACCTATAAAAGCTGACCCTGTCTTAAAATGAAAGATCTAAATGACGAAATTCTATATACAAACCAGATGTGAGATGTAAAGAGATGATTTCTCTTTACAGGAGAGTACAAGTTGCACTCATCTTAAAGGGCAATGCCACCCACCACAGGAATTTGTTATTTCTGTTCTCCATGGTTAGATTTGTGAATATGCACCACTTTTTTCCAAAGAGACAAAACCATTGAATTTGTGCTGCTAAGAAACTGAGGCTGGGTTTGTAGCCATAAGGCGCTAAGTTGAATCATCACAGCAAAGTGAAGTTTATATTGTAGTACTTCTAACGGGTATGACGCAGATTTTAAACCTCATTTGGTTTTTTTTAATGATCAATCATTTATTATTTTATGACTTAAAATAAAATAGAACATGGATCAGCGGAATAATTCTTTCAGCCTATTTCAGTACATAGTAATACCAATGATTCACCCTCCCCAATACATACTATACACAAATGCAGAAGCTTGCACCTTGTACCTCAGAATAATAATATCCTAAACCAATAAATGCAACACGTGCATTTGAGCACTACAAATGTAAGTAAAAGGAAAGGAAGAAAAGAGCCAATTCACTGGTTAGTTACAAAGTCTGTCACTTTAGAAAAGAGTTTTGCATGTTCAAAATAATTAACTGAACTGTTCTGGGGCATTGTAGTATTCCACCTCAATCCTTTTTATTCTGTATTTATTCACACATGTGATAGGTGTTTGAGAGCCCTGCTAAGGTTGAATCCAGACTGACAAGTGACATAAAAAATCAGGAAGGAAGAAGGCCATGAAGGCTCTCTGCTTTACTTATGGAAAAACATAGAAAAGTCTTTGAACTTTACTTCAGGACCACACTGTTCTATCACACGTCACTCTGTGGTTTTAGTATTGTGAGCCTGACACTTGTCCTGGAGGCTTTCTGTACTGTTGAGTTCATTGTAAGTAATTCTCCTTAAGAAAATTAACTAAATGTAAGAAGTGTAATTAGGAATTTATTTTAACAAGGAGACAGTTACAATGATCAGAAACATAACCTGCCAGTAACAGCTGATGTGAATAGCCTCTGTTCTTCTGTCCAACAATTTTTCTTTTCTTGTCTTGTTTAGTGACGGATGGCACGACCAACCTGTTGCTAGGCAACCACACCAACATGCTGCTGGTTTACCAGGATGTGACTCTGAAGTGGGTGGCCCAGCTCTCCTTTGTGCCCGTGGCAGTTCGCATCGCCAACTTCCTGTGAGTACAGCCTCCAGCAAAACACAACATCTGATGTCAAAGTTTCCTCTGAGATAAATTTCAGAACCAACTGAGAGTTCCTGACAGTAGAACCACAGTGGAACCAAGATGGTGTCTTCAGGAAGCCCTTCATAAAAGGACTCAATACTGCAACCTCCTGGAAGAATATGCTAATATTATGAAATTATGTATTCTATCTAGTAGTATTGTTAAATGAATCGGGTCACTCTTGTTGGGGAACAAAACTTTGGAATGCGAATTTACAGTGGGAAAAATACTTTTAGAAGAACAACATCTCAGTTATAAAGTGGGATATTTTAAACTGGTAAAAGATCCTTGTTGGCATATTATGTTAATACAGGTGATTTTCTAACAATACACATTGTGTGTAAAAGACATTTCCTGCTCGAAACTAGCTTGTTATGTGTCTGTTTGGAAGTAAAAGTTCAGTTAAGCCAAATTCTGTGGCCCCTCCTTAACAGTTACAGTTAATTTTGTTTGTTGACACCCCATCCAGACATGTTTTAACGTGTAAATAATTTGAGTAATAATTTGTATCTGATATGTTCTTTTCACAAAAAATATTTTTTTTGTTAAAATCTTTGAAATGACATCTGCTCCTTCTCCTTCATTAAAAATCCAGAATCTATAAATATAAGGGTTAGAGCTGTAAAGTCCATTCTCTGTGTACGTGTGCTGGAGGTTTCACACTTTTTCAATTTGAATATTGGATCAGGATTGGCCTCCAAACTATTTGTGATGTCACAAATCATGCTTTTAGGCCTGCCCCTGAAAATGGGATTTTCAGTGAGCACATAGAAACTTTCCACTTTCAGCAGATATATGTGAAAACATCCTTCTAGTGTCAAACTCTGCACAGACATCATTCTGCACAGTGGAGCTCAAATATTCAACTGTAGGAACAAGAAGAAAAACATACTATTGAGTGGAGGGAACTTTAAAAAAAAAAAAAACACTTTATTTTGGGTGATAACGCGATACTTGACATAATACATGTAAAGATATTACCGAAATCCTATAAGTAATGGGTTATATTACCTTGTTACTGCTAAAATGAATATACTCTAACGCTAAAAGTAATACTGTAATGCTAAGAGTAATATACTGTAACATGTTACCCCCAACACTCTACACCACACATACGGACACACATGGAGAAAGCTTGTAGACACGCTGTTAGTCTCATTTTCTGATTTAATCACACACTTGGACACACTCATATGTTTGCATTCACACAGGTAAATACACACACACACACACACACACACACACACACACACACACACACACACACACAGCAGGCGTGTTGTTGCGTTTATCAGCTTGTGAAATCCAGCGTGTGACTTTTGACAGGAAATGACCCGACAATGTCTTCCAGCTGGCCAATCAGAGCCATGAAGGGAGGGGCCAGCTGAAGCCAATCATTTGTCTCTTTTCCAAACGACTCTAATCAAACCGCAATTTGATACAATTACAACGCAAAACACAAACACGGCTGAAAGATGATGTGGTTTCTGTGTGTGTGTTTTAGATGCAGGAGATGGTGTGTGTCTGGGTAGCTGTTTGGTTTAGTTCGAGGCTGTGTTGTTTTAAAGCACTTGATAGTCATCGTCTTGTTCAGTGTGTACTGTAGGTGGTACACTGCACAGAGTGTGGGAGAGGAACACACACACACACCAATACACACAAAACAAACACACAGAAAACACTCCCAGCAGGTCACTGTGAATATCTGTGATTTATAGCAGCACTCCAGGAGTCTTTGCTTTGTTTTTTGGGAGGCGGTATTGAATTTTATTGCTTCATCAGGCTCTCTTTGGCTTTCTAAACTGTCCTCACCAACTACAAGTCCAAATTTGGACGCGACCTGAAACAGACCCGTGAAAAATCAGAACCTGGCATCCTTAAGACAAAAAGATCTGAAAGGACAGAATACTAACACTTTTTTTTTTTTTTTTTGCACTTCACAGTTCACTCTCTCATACCTTTGTGTTGGATATGATACCTGTATCAGGTTCTTTCTATTCAAGGACATGCAGTACTTCATGAGAAACTAGCTAAATGACTGATCACTTGTTCTTCAGCTCATGTCCCAAACTTCCACCAAATGTCACTGAACTCTGAGCCATAACTTTCCTGTAGAAGGTGATGACAGTTATTATATATATTATATATAATTATTGTTTTATCCATGTTCAGGTTTTAGTATCCAGTGCATGGGCCTTTTTCACAGAAGACATTTTGACATGTCACAGTAGGAAAATCAAAGGTTTAAATAATAGATATAACGATGGCTGAATACCATTTAGCTGCTTCGGTGTTGTGCATGCTGGCTCACTGTCACGCTGTCGTGGCTTACACTTGAATAGAACAGATCCATCGTTAATGTTATTAGTAACACCTGTGCTTTTCCTACTATGGCAAGTCAAAATGTCTGCTGTGTAAATACCCATTTCAGAAAGAAGATGACGGTCGTCTCTGGTAGTGGACTTAACAGTCACTAAGATTTTGGATGGACCTGCAGGCCTAAATGTGGTGGTTTTTTATTTAGGCTCCTACTTGTGTTGCTCTGATAATATAGGTGTTATAAACTGTAGTTTTTAGCGTTACATATTTTATTTCTGTATCTTCAGGTAACAACTGACTGCAACTGCTGCACAACAATTTCCCTCTGGATAAATAAAGTTCTATCTTATCTTATCTTTTCTTATCTTATCCACTCACTGTCTGATTTTCTTAATACATTCATGTCTGACTTCTCTGTTCTTGTGATAATGTCAGCTAAATTTACACTAAAATGACACTGAAATTAGCCGTTGTTCTCTGTCATTAAATCAACAAGGATAAACGGCTCCAGCGATTTCTACACATACGATCAAATACAAGGTGCACCGAGCTGCTGTAGCATTTACCTGATCCTTGATCAGTTCAACCACTGAATGATCTGTGTGGGTGAGGGAGGGGCATGATTTAGAGCACACGAAGAAGATAAAAGTTTTGTCTCGCTCGTAGTTTATAAATACAATTCATTCATGTGTTTGTGTTAGCTTATGGATAGTTGTTAGCTAACAACTGTAGCCAAGACGGATTGCCATCAGATTTGTGATCTGGACAACAGAAACGCGTATATGTGTAAATGAAAGTGTCTTAAATCTCATCTGGTTTGTGTCCGGATACAAGACACTTAGAATGACAAGTGAAAATGGGGCGTGTGTGTGTGTGTGTGTGTGTGTGTGTGTGTGTGTGTGTGTGTGTGTGTGTGTGTGTGTGTGTGTGTGTGTGTGTGTGTGTGTGTGTGTGTGTGTGTGTGTGTGTGTGTGTGTGTGTGTGTGTGTGTGTGTGTGCGTGTGTGTGTTAACTGGTTGCAGATGTGTTGTAGTTCCAGTCCATTGAGGCGGTAACACACACTCATACGCCGGGGGTTCAGGTCGGGGAACAGCGGCTGGCTCCACACCTGCACAGGAGGGTGTCTGAGGGGGCATAAAACTTGTGGAAACACTCTCTCTCACACAGAGTTAAAATCCATTATTGCATCACTCAGCATTTCCTCGTGCTCCCCCTCCTTCCATCTCGTTCCATATCATAAACCGATACTGAACTTTGCTTTCTGTTTCCCTCAAAACACGAAACAAACTGTAAAGCAACAAGCTGCTAATGCTGAACTACTGAAGAAACTTTAGACCCAGGTTCCTAACAGATGTTTTATATGTCGTTGAGTTAACTTCTGTCCTCTCCTCTCCTCTCCTCTCTTCAGGGAGTTAAAGGGAGTCGTGATCAGTCTCAGCACTGATGGTTACCTCCTGTTCTCCTACATGGGCACGGACCCCTCCTTCTTCTCCACGCCCAAGGTGGATGCCCGGGAGGCTGACTATGAGCAGGTGGATGCTGAGATGAAGAAGCTGCAGAAGTTCATCAGAGAGGCCACCAGGACTCAAGGTATTAGACTGCTGAAATTTTAATAGAGATCATGTGACAACTGATCAGATTAGTTTGAACATGTTAGATTAAAGCACTAGAGTCTAATAAAAGTGACTAGAACCAGACCATGAATTGAAACTCCTGAAAGATGAAGATGCTACCACATGGTCCTCAGATACAACCACTCGTTCTCTGGAGGATAATTCAATATTAACGTTCACTAAAACGTGAGTGAAGGCTCCAAGCAACCGTTTAGCAGTTTAACAGACTGATGGGCACGAGATTTTACACGAAGTTTTAAATCAATCATCAAGCATTTGAGTGAATAAAATATCCAAAATAATGACACATGTTTATCACAAGTTACCAGAGCCCAAACTCATGTCTTCAAGTTTCTTACCTAGTGTGTACCTACCTGTAATGAGCAAATATGCGGTATTCTTCTGTTTAAATGCACACAAATGCCATTGTGAAAATAAACAACACACTAAACTAAGGTGGAGGAAACAAACAAAAAATAATAAAATGAAGACCTTCAGTTAGCTAATGCAATAAATTAAGCTATCTAGCTACACCTAAGTTAACTAACTAACTAACTAGAAAGACAAACTGACAGACAATCGGACACACCTACACAGAGAGATATAACTAAGGCTATAATGCTACAATTATGGTAAAATACAAGATAAGTTGACTAGCTAGCTCACAGCGATGTTTATCGGTTTGCCGCTCAGACGCAAAGAGGCAGGACAGTGCGCCTGCGCAAGCTTCGAGGATGACTTATGACCTGTACTATAGTCGTACGTCATCGTTCCGTTTCTGCAACAGCTTAAATTTTTTTAACTCCAGCACAAAGTTAAGTTATTTGTCAAAAAATATTTGGCGAGCAGTGTGGCTAATCAGTCACTCATTGTGAAGAAATGACTCAGAAAAATATGAAATATCATAAAAATGTCAAAATACACTGGAGTGGGGCTATAAATGAATAACCAATAATGATAATTGTCATTGATTCTTTTTGTAGACCAATTGATTGATGTTTGCAGATGTAACAAAGTAGCTCTGGTTTTGAGAAGCTCATCACCTGTGTTTGTGAAATATATATGAAATAATATGACGAACATCATCGGTTCAATGTTTTTGGGATAAAACTCCTCTGTTGTCATTTTAGACATCCTGCCTAAAACCGATACTGAGGAGGAACTGATTGTTACAGCTGCTGTGTCCTCCTGCATGGACAGCCAATCGGTAAACACACACAGAGATGCATGCACACATTTGCAACCATAAGCACACACACACACACACACACACACACACACATCATTCCCTTTGTCTCTGTCTACAGCAAGCTCTGATCCAAGATATCGACGGCCTACCTGTCCCTTCAGTAACCGTTCAGGTGAGCTGTGGCCGCACATCGATCAATCATCATGTGCCACAAGACCAGAATTTTCCTGCTGTCCACATCTCTTGTCTCTCTCTTTTTTCTCTTCCCCTTGTCTGATCTTGTTCCCTCCTTTATTTCTATTTTTCTAAATGTTCTCTCCTCTCTTGTTTTTTTTTTTGCTTTGTTTTTGTGTCCTTGACACAGTGTAACCTGTTTTCCCCTTCCCATCCTCTCCCTGTCTCACTTCTACAATCTGTCATTCTCTCTCCAGGTGAAGGTGAAGGCCAGCTGTGTTGTACAGTCCTCTAAGCTGACCGTCAGCATTCAGCCTCCTCTGGCCGTCACTCAGGACCAGTTTGTCCTGGAGCCCATGGGTCAGTCTATAGCAGCTTTTCTTTGTGTGTGTGTGTGTGTGTTTCTTTGAATTTGTTCTCCTTGTCCTCGTTATTGTCCACTCTCTTTATAAGTGGGCGACTACAATACAAACTCCATTCCATTGTACAGGTGTTTAAGATATTGTATCCATCCCCTCTATATCCTTATATAGTTGAGCAGTATATTGACTAGTTGCACAAAATGTCATTAGTTTTTTCCACTTAAGCTTTCACTTAAGGATTTATGTTTTTTACATTTACCTGCAGCTTGCAACAGTCAGTTTGCAATAATCTTGATTTGCTCTGGTGAACTATGAAACAATTTTTGTTACATTACAAACACAGAATAAACTACTTCCACTGATTTAAAAGTCAGTTCACTCAAATAAAAAAAAAACATATTTCTCACTTAAATCTCTCTTTTATTTTTTGAGATATCTGTCTCTTAGATTTCTGCTGCCACCCCAATATAATGGGTGTGAATTGTATTTTGCTTGTAGTTCTCACACTGAACAGATTCAACAGTATCTTTGCAGAATCAGTGTTCCTGTTGCTCTGGATAATCCACAGACCTCCTCACTTTATACTGAAAAAGAGTGTTGATAAAAGCTGTTGATAGTAATGTATGACTGAAATTCCATTCACCTCCACTGTATAGAGGCGGCAGCATAAAACGGACAAAAGTAGCTGCATGGCTAGATAAAACTAGTGTTGATTGAGACTTGAGAATTTGGGTGAACTGACCCTTTAAATCAAGACTGAAAGAGAAGGGAAAGAAGGAATATATCATCAAATACATCAAATCTGACAACCAAAACTTCATTTTATGGAATCAGTTAGGATAAAATAAACAGCAAAAAAATACATTTACTGTATTTAATGACGTATTCTAATAATAATAATAATAATAATAAGCAGCTTGTATAAGATCATCTATCATCTAATGTCAGCAATCACTTCTTTCCCAGCCTTTTTCTGTCACTCACTCTCTGTCACACAAACACATACATTTTGTCTGCTCCTCTCCTTCATCACATCCTCCTCCACAGTCCGAACACACACACACACACACACACACACACACACACACACACACACACACACACACACACACACACACACACACACACACAGGGAGTGACTGAGTGAGAGTGAGTGACAGGTGTGTGTGGGCGTGTATTTGTTCAGCCCTTATCAGCCTCTACACTGTGTGTTCTGTTGTCTAGCTGTTGGGGAGACGCGGTCATCTCGACCAGATGGCGGTAACTTTGATCCGAATCACCCAGACACAGCGCACACACACCCTCCTGACCCCAAACACTGATATCTGCTGTCGGTTCATTAAAAGAACATCACCCACCCCTCACTCGCTTTGAGCTGCTACACAAGGCTGAACGTCTGTTTCCTCTGTTTGACTCTTTCCACCTTTTGTGTGCATGTTGAGTGTGTAATGTAAACCAGTTGGGGGAGGCTTTTATCAGAGGCACCTTATGGTACCAAGAGAACACACATTTTAAAAATCTGTGGCCCCCGTTGGGAGTTCAACCTCTAACCCTGGCGATGTCGGTGCCTTGCTCTACATATGGACGCTGGCTGTGTTAGATCACACCAGTTTGTTACAGTTTGTTTTCTGTGGTGTGAACCAAGAGTGGAGAAGTTTCCTTTGTTGGATTTTTTGTCTTTGGTTCCTTTTGCTTTAAGCTGCCAAATTATAAGCAAACCACGACTTGGAAAGAAAAGTCAAGTAACTCATAAGTAGCTTCATTGTTTGACAGAGTTTCTGTGATCTGTCCTGCCACGTTATAGATTTTTCTAAAGACAAATAGGTCCAGTCCTTTAAACTTGCTGTTCTTGGTTCTCTCGTCTGTTTTCAGTTGAGAACATATTACTCAGAAGCTGAGTGTGAGCATCGGTCCAGACTTTTGTTGTTGTAGTTACGTTCGGCTTTCCAAGCTGCCAGATGCTGACATTTGTCTCTGTGTTACCCAGAATCCATTGCATGCGTTTTGTCGCCTTTTTGGTCTGTCTCAAGTGTATGTCCACACATTTCAAATGCCTTTTGTTCTTACTTATCAAAACAAACTAAACTAAGGGCGTTTTCAAACTCGACTTACGAAAGTTGCGGTCAAACTCTGGAGCAGTCCAGAAACTCGGACTCTGGTCCTCCTAAAAACGCTGGTCATGTTTCGCATTCAGTGGGCTGCAGTGAAGGTTGAAATCATCATAACATCTGTCAGTCTGCGCCAGCAATCATTTCACCTGAATGAGATCTTAGCACAAAATGCACATCCAGTGAAGGCTTCATTATCATGTGCCTCCTTTGAAGGTGCTGCTGCATTAGGTCAAGCCATGTCCCCAGGCAGTAATGACAGTAATGCATGACTCTTCAGTTGTCTGGGCCTCCCGGACAACTGAAGAGTCATTACAATGTACATTACAATGTACAAAAGCAACTGCTCCAAACATTGTTGGTGTGATTGTAGCTTTGTTGCTTTCCCCCTCAGCACCTGAGCCGAGGAAAAGAGAAGCAATGATTAGTTTTGTCTTCTCATAACTTAATTTAAAATATAATTTAAAAAAAAAAATCTTAATTTTAGGCATTCAGTTGTTGCTCTCATCCAGAGAGACTTCCAGTTTTTTTGTTTATTTTTTTACATCCCAGAATGTGATCTTTTCTTGACACTATAGGGACGTTATTGCTGGACCTCCTGGTTGAATAATGGTCAAATAATCTTGTAATTAACAGAATGATCACTATGAGGGTGTAAATCACACTAGAGATTATTCAGAAGAAGGTCATATGTCAAATGAAATGCTACAGGTTTAATACCAGTGGATGGTGTCGGCATTTAAAGCCAGGCACACACAGGCACAGAAGTTGAATCAACACCAGATAAATGTCATTTTTCTCCTCCAACACTGCTCCCGACATTTGCTGAAACCATCATCCATCAGAGAGGAGTAGTCACTCTGTTTTTTGAGAGGGACCAGTATGGATTGTGAATTTATGATTTCAAGATGTGAGCAGCATTCTCAGGCGGTTGGAACGCCATTCATTTATTGTGAGCCCTGAATCAAACTGACCACTGCTTCCCCATGATTCATGATGCGTCCATGCAGAAATGTAATGCGTTTTACCACAGTGCATTCTTATCTGCACATATACTGTACATGACCTCTGCGAGTGTTAATTCAAACATGATGTGCTTTTTGCACAACACACAGTATATTTCCTGTAAATTCTTGTGTCAGTTTCCTCCATTAATAATAATGACATACTTTTTTTTAAATGACTTACATTTCATATTTTGGCATATTTTATAGTGCACGTGTTTTGTATTTATTTTTTCTTTGCTTCAATATGTCCATGTCCATTTGCTCAATATTTTCCTTTCCTACATATTTTCTGTCATACATTTTTACCAAACATTGTAAATTGTCTATACCTGCAGAACCCTCACTTGCATTTTTTCATTAATATTAAGCCAATTTGGCCATATAAACTCCTGTACTACCTGTAACCGGTTTTGTAATTGCAGGGTTCCTATGCAGTGTGGAAAAGTATGGAATTTGATTTTAGTAATTTCCAGGTCTGGATAGGTATGGAAAAAAGAAAGAGTGTGAAAAAATATTTGTGTTTCCAGACTATTGTCCCTATTCTGTTTTCTAAAATACAAAATTCAGAATAACTGATCATACAAGCAGAGTTTTTCATGGCGTTTTGAGCAGACAGCCAGCGCAGCCAAAACCACTGTGTAAGAGAGAGAGCTTGATGGCGTCGAAAGCAAGGCAAGAAGTGTGGCGTCCGATGGAACGCACACTCCTGCCTCTACGTCTCCGGACATCCGCAATCAAATTAGTTTGAAAGAAAAAGCAGCAATGTCTTTAATCGCATATATACATAGAATCACAAATAACGAAATATTAAGCTTGTCTGAACATTTATGAGTTATGCAGTGATGTAGATATCAGAAAAGCGAACAGACTATCTTTTCTGTGTACGGAAAAATTTATGGCTGTGTTCATCGTCGTTTCCATGGACACAGTGAGTAAAAAAAACTCAAACTTAATCTAAAGTAAATTCATTGAAGAAGATGCCCAAAAAGGATTAAAAGCTTCTGGATTCATTTGGTTGGTTTGGTTGTGCAGAGTTTTTCTTCTTGGCAGCAGCTCTTGACGTTTCACTGTTTATATGGAAGATCAGAGGCTCTGACTCACTGCACCGTCACGTTTACACCACTAAAGAGATGCTTTGTTTACATGAGTTTAGGTAGCGGTCAGACGGGTCAAATTCAGAAGCCTCTCTCAGGCACACACACACACACACACACACACACACACACACACACACACACACAGTAAAAGACATACACGTGTGTGTGTGTGTGTGTGTGTGTGTGTGTGTTTATGTCACGCTCTTTTGTCTTCCTGCTCACAGAAATCTGGCGCTGGCATCCACTAGTCAATCAACAGCTCTCTACTGCGAAACCTGAGAGCTGCTGAACACACACACACACATTTTCTGTCTTTCCTTTTTCTTTCTTTCTCCTCTCTCTTCTCCTCCTATCCTACCTAAATGACCCCTTGCTGGCCTTCTTTGGCCCAGAAAGGCCTGGCTTAACTCTGCAGCAGCAGGACCACCGTGGCCGACCCTCAGTAGTCAGATTTGGCCCCCGGCCTGAGTGATTCACATCCGTTACAGTCCTGGAAAATTAGGAAAAAATAAATTAATGGAGGCTCCGTGAGTTTTAATGAATGCTGGGACTTGGCTCAGAGGAGCTGGATCCCAGTCACACAGTCAGAGTTTACTCTGTGATTCTGTCCAGAAAATTGCACCCTGCTTTATGGATTGCAGGGGAAGTGGCTGAGCTGTAGATGGAATGCTGCCTGGTATAAACTGTATGTAAGTACAGTATTTAGTAGATGTAAATCATGCCCCAATAAAAAATACAAAACAGTAAAAAAAACAACTGCTTCCATTACCAGGAAATGTTTAATTCATTTTAATGTTTCACTGTTAAGATGCAAATAGCTAGCTTGGTTTCAGACCTCTGGAATTGACGCCCACATCTCTGATGTTTCCAGCAGTTCAAATAGTTCTGGTGTCATTGATGGCTGGAAAAAACAATGAAGGCAATCAGAGCTTTGTAGGTGAGATCAAGAATTGGGACGTCATCTTTATGTGACAGATCCAGAAAAAGTTGCCACGAAAATGCCGACAAATGTGGATGAGATAGACACAGCTGCACAGTTTGTTATAAGTGGACTTACAAAAATAACAGCTCTTAAATCGACATACTAGATCGATAGACATGACAGACATTCATTGACACCCTTACAGTAAAATAGTACCTAGCGTTTTTAATATTGTTAACTCAGTGCCATATTCATTACTTAATATGAATATAATTACTATAAACAAACCAAAAGTCAAACAAAGTCATCACTGGAAAATGTTGCTGGTGCTACAGAGCTAAAGCTTCCAGGGTTTAAGGTGATGGCAGATTGTAGAAAGGCTGAGAAAAATCATTTCCATCATGTTCGTATCATTAAGTAAAGACAAAATAAAAGCCCCTGGCATAAGATAAGCAAATGTAGCTACATAAATAAATCTCCTTCATTTAGACAGGGTTTGTACAAAGTCTTGAGTTTGGAAAATGCTTAATTTTAACCGTTATATTTTCAAGGTTAGGAATATGCTTGAATTTTAAAATACTCTTTGAAAAACATAATCTGGTGTTTCATCATCGACACAATCACTCATGTAAACCAAAAAACTTTTTTTTATAATGAAATGATCCCGTCGCCATATTTGTTTGTTATCTCCTGGAATTTACTGTATAGTAACAATTTAGATGTGATGATAAAGGCTTTGATAGTGTGGAAATTTTTGGTTTAGGTACCTTGAAAGTGCTTGAATTCTACTCTTAAAAAGCTGTACAAACCCTGTTTAGAGTTTTTGAAATACGTAAACTCCATAAAATCTCTATGTAAATCTTATAGCATTTATTTCTGGTATTCATACACAGTACAAACCCCAAGCTTCTTTTTTTATTCTGAAGTCATTTGTCTTTTTTTTTTTTTGCATAATATAAACAATACCAAAGAAAAAGAACAGATACAAGTAGCTGTGACGAAGCAACGGGTATTGTGGGAAAATGTGGCAGCAATTTAGAGCAACACTAGCAACGCTAATAACAACAACACCTCCCCTGTCTGTTTCTCACCATCACTCCATCTCTCAAACTTTCTCTCCCTCTGTCTCTCTCACCTGCTCAGTTTCTCCTCCCTACATTGCAACACACTCATGCATCTTTACACACACTTGCACATATGTAACACACAAGAAACTACATGTACACACACTTAAATCTCACTCTTACAAGACTCATCTCCTTTGGAAGAGTGTATTTTTTTGTCCTTCTATTACAGCTGCTGTGTGTGTGTGTGTGTGTATGTGTGTGTGTGCTGCTGGCGTCCCATGTGTCTTTGATTCTCTGGCTCAGTGTGCGTCCACACTTGTCTCTGTGTGATGTTTGTGTGTGTTCAATATAAGTGTGAATGTCAACTCGAGTTTATTTCCTTTTTGAAGGGATTTGTCACGGAGTGCTTTACAGAAAACAAAGGACAATAAAAGTTGGGGATGTGTGTGTGTTTGTGCGTGCACCACGTGTTGATCAGTATTTGGGGTGGTGTTGGTTGTGTGAGGAGGAGGGGAGGTAGCGCCTTCTGACTTTTATTGTTATTCCAGTTTTTATTCGTCTCAGATGGCAACTCGATCCCCTGTTCACCACACACTGCCTCCTTTGTTCCCTCTCTCTTTCCTCCTCTCACTCTGTCTCTCCCCCTTTTTCTCTTTCCATCTTTCCACCTTTTCCTTTCTCTGCTTCCTCTCTTTCATTTGTCATGCTGTCCCCCGGTGTCTTTATTTCTTCCCTCTCTCTTTCCCCTCTGCATCCTTCTCTTTCCGTCTTTCTTTCCCTTCTCCACATCCCCTCTTTCCCCTGCTGCCTCTCTCTTTTTACTTCCCACCCTTTTCTTCTCTCTGCAGCACTCTTCCTCTCCTTCATCATACACACACACACTTCTTATCAAGCACACTGCATCATTTTCACACAGATGACTTAACTCTCACGCTGCATCTTCTACTTTGCAAGTTCTGTGTCAGCCAGCAAAAAGGCGATGAGATAAAGTTTACTAAAGATTAAATAATTTGAAATTATTCCCATTAAAAAATATTTATCTAACTAGCTTTAACATTCAGTTCTCACATACAGTGACGGTGCAGTTAAACACTGAGTCATACCTAAGAAATAAATGATTCTGTTTGTGGATGCCGGAGACCGAAACCCTGCGAAATGAGTTTCTTTGACTCAGATTTTGGGTGTTTTAAACATGTTTAACCTCTAAGTAATGTCTTGACAACCATCATTTTCGTATTGTTCCCAAAACACATGTATTGTATTGGCACCGTTTTTGAAAAATCTGAAATGATACCCAGCCCTAATTAATTCATAAACTTCAGTGATTTGTTTACCAGTCTGGCATCATGTAGAAACGGCTCGTATCTGCAACTTTAGTGAGCAGTGTTACAGAGGGATTAGCAGCCTCAGCCTTACATGCAAAGTTACTTGTTTTATGTGCAGTAAATCCATGCATGTACTATACATTTGTATTTGTACATGTGTATTAAACGGGTATAAATGTACAGTAAATTGATGTGCTCAAACCATTTTTCAATGTTACATTTTTTCACAATTGGAGCCGTTGAAAACTGGAAAACCACAGCAACCATGTTTCTATTTTCCATCACCGCCAAATGGATTTTCACCATCTGTGTGAACTGCTCTGTGCTCAATTTTTCATGATCGTGTTGCCAAACCATCATCATCATACATCATTATGGAGCTCTAACCAAAACCTTCAAATCCAGTAATGAAACGAATGCTTGTTTTGAATTCAGAAGTGAAAATAAAACCCTGCATGTTGGACATTTTTATCTGTGAGTGAAGATCAGGTTGGTTGTGTTTAAGGGCAGACCCTGACAGCGATCCGACCTGATCCTGACCTGAAGAGGTCAAAGGTCAATGTTCAACACCTCACTGATGGTCACCTCAGATTCCCTTGTTTGCCTCTGGATGTGACAAGATGTGTGATTGTGTACATGCGCGCGCGGGCACACACACATACACACATACACACACACACACACACACACACACACACAGGTAAAGCAGTAGCAGACCTGGAATGTCTCTGAACAAATTTACCTTCCAGATTTGTTTTTCTCTCCATGTTTTGCTTTTTATATTATTTGCACATGGCAACGAAAGGGCAGACACACACACACACACACACACACACACACACAAGCACACACATGCCTCTTTCCCGTCTCCTTGTGTGGTATCGATCCCCATCTCCACCCCTCTTGACCTTTCACCTCTTCCAAACAGTCAGTACTCGGTTTAACCTGAGCTGTCAAGTACTATAACCTGAGGATAGCTACAGCACTGCACTACACACACACACACACACGCCTACAAAGAGAGAGATAGAATCAAACGACTATTCTCAGGGAAACCTCTAAGACCAGATTTTTGCCAAAATTCCAACTCTGCTCTTTGCGCTCCCTAATTTAAATGAAACTTTTTGCGCCTCTCCTCCTAATTCTCCAGTCAGCGTGCTGCACAAACAGACAGGTAAAGTGCGTTTTAATGTCAGCACAATATCAACTTGAAATAAGACAAACATTGCTTGCTTTAATCTTTGAGCTGCCATGAAAGTAGAGCCCACAAACTGCATTAACACGTCATGTTCTCAGTGTTGAGAAATGATCCATTCTTCTTCTTAATTTTGTAATTTATGTTCTTATTCAAATTTAAAAACAGAGGGAATGGGGAAGCAGGGAGGGAGTGGAGAAAGGGAGAAAATGAAAGAGAGGTGAAAGGAGAGGGAGGTGAAGGAGGTTTGCTTTAAAGCATGTATTTGCGTGTGCATCGTGATTACCTCGCATATCCTCTATTCCTTGGAGCAGTGGTTGTGCACATCCTCAGAAATGAATGCTATGTGTTTGTAAGTTGCAATGCAACACGTAAAGGGTGACGGCAGAGAAGGAAGGTCAGCAGCAGACTCTGATCAAACAAGAACAATGAAGAAAAGTTTTTAAGAGAAACTAATAGAGCTTGTCTGCAATTGCAATCTACCCTGATGCCACTGTCACATTTTCTTTCTACAGTCCCAAAATGAGCCTCCTGTCGGCATGTTTAGTTATGTTTACCCGGCATGGGCGGGTTGTCCATTAATCCCAGGATTGGCGGTTCGATCCCCGGCTCCTCCTGTCCACATGTCGAAGTGCCCTAAGTTGTTCCCGATGGAGGCCAGCACCTTGCACGGCAGCTCCGTTGCCATCGTTGTGTGAATGGGTGAATGAGACCAATCTGTAAAGTGCTTTGGGAACCGTTAAGGTTGAAAAAGCCATTTATGCAGAATCCTAAATTCTCAAGGAAGATATTCTGGTGTCGTACAGGAGGATTCAGCCGTCATCTGCCGCCTGGTGGAAATACTTTTTAATCCTCCAGGTACACTCAAAGTACACCAGAAAGTATGCCAACAACGCAGCCATGTAGGTAATCTTGAAATGTAGTATATAAACACCTATAGAAGGCAACTCATGCATGAGAAAACCAGTATGGAGATAGAGGAGATGCTGATGAAAGTGAAGCAGATTTTGGTAGAAAAGGAGAATAGGGCTACGTTCTTCTCTGGAGAGGAAATAGAGGGAGAAACTTGGGGATAAAGAAGGTGTAGAGGCAATGAAAAGGTGACAGAAAATTAGATAAGGGTAAGAAGGAAGAGAGATGGAGAAAAGTTGGGAAAGAGGAGGGAAAAAAGGAGGCAGCGAAGGAGAGGTAGTGAAATGGGGGACAGGGATTTCAAGGGATTTCAGTCTCCTTTGTGGAGTTTGTTTTTGTTGGCAGTGGTGTTAATGGGTTAATGTGTCTGAGAACGCTGGGACCAGTCTGAACAGTCACGCTTGGTCGGACCTCCAGGTCACACAGACACTGTTCCACGTTACCTGGAGCTCACAGGTCGACGCCCACAGCAGCAGCCTGACCTGTCCAGATGCACCTGAATATATGATGACAAGCTGAAGAGAAAAGAGACAGAGATGGATAGAGAGAGAGAAAGAGAGAGGGCCAGGGATTTCTTTGTGTCTTCTCTGGTGTTGTTTGTTGGTCTTAATGGGCCTGGGAACACTTAAAGCACTTAAAACCAGTCTGACCAGTTTGACCTTCAGGTCACACAGGTTAAAAGCCTTCTGCTGACAGACAGGATGACAGGGAGGGAGAGAGAGAGCAAGGGAAAAGGAAAGGAGGAAGGTGAAATCAAAGGAAGGTATAGAAGAAAGAGGGAGAGATGGTAAGGAAAGCAGGAGAGGGAGATGGACGGAGAAGGGAGACAAAGATTAAGAGAAAAAGAAGAGGGAGGATGAGGTGGGGAGGAAGATGGAAGAGTAGAGGAGAGGTGCAATGTCGTTATTAGAGCTGTTTAGAAATAGCAAAAGATCAAATCTCAAAATTTGATTTAATGTTCATAATACAAGTTTGCCCACATTTAATGATTTCTATAGCTCAGTAAAGTTTATTAGTTATGATAAGAAAAAATGAGGCTGCATTTTTAGATTTTTCAGTCTTATTTGTATATGTTTTGTGTTGTACTTGTTGTTAATGATACAAATTTAATTCCCAGTGAAGTTTACTGTTTAAACTCATGTCCTTATGTCTACTGCATATGGCTGCGGTGTGTGCTGGCTCAGTTGCGGATGCTGGACACAATCAGTTGCTATTCTAGCCGTGTGCCAATATGTTTAAGCTGGAGCAGCTTGTGTCTCTGAAGCATGAAATTCACTTCTGATTGTACCTAAAAGGCCAGTGTTTACTGACAACTGACATAACACATATACAGCAACACTAGCTTTTCTTGTTTATAAGTAAGGAGAGAGAGAGAGGGCAGAGAGGGAGACATGTAGTCCACTATTTATGAAATACAGATAAAAGTTGCCATGTCATAAAGCACAGCCACAAAGAATCTGTTACCACATCTAAGTGAGCTGCAAGAATGTATTCGGTATACTTACAAAACACAAAGAAAAACAACTCAACTATGTCGGAAATGTTTCTGCTGAAGAACAGATTGTTTTAGCAATACAGCTGCGTCGGAACACGACACAATGGACATCGTTATGTTTCAACTGTAAAATCTTAATAACCAAATCTAAAGGAATCGTTTTTTGGATATTTTGGGAGTTATGTGCTGGAGCTATTTAACTGTGGGAGCAGTGATTTCATGGCATCTTGTCGTCACCGTGAGGTTTCAGGCAACCAGCAGAGACTCCAGGAAGTCACTGCACCCGGAGAGAAATGGTTCCAGCCAGTAACTCCCCATACAAGCACAAATTCTTTTTTACAGTTTGGTTTGTACACAGATTAAACAAACTGAACATTAAAGGTGCTGGTAGGCATCTTTTTTACCTTTTGGACAGAGCCAGGCTAGCTGTTTCCCCCTGCTTCCAGTCTTAATGCTATGCTAAGCTATTCAACTCTTGGCTCCAGCTTCATATTTTAATACAGATGGTATTGATCTTCTCATCTTACTCTTGGCAACAAAAAGCAAATAGTATTTTTAAAAGATCAAAAATGTTCAGATCAGAATATATTGGCAGACATACTGTAAAAAAAAAAAATCAACTCTCAGTATTGATTTTACTACTGGACAAATTCCAGCATCAGTCGGGCTCTGGTGGTGATATAGAAGAAAAGGTGAAGAGGAGAGATGCATAAGAGGAGGCTGAGGGAGGAGGAACATGAAAGGGGCGAAAGGAGCAAGAAAAAGGGTATGGCTGCTGGAGAGGGGAGAGGAGTGAGGGAGAAGGAGAAGGAAAGAACGGAGAGAGGAGGTCATGCTGTCAGGGTGTCTGACAGAGTGTGGAGAAAGTCTCTGTCTGCTTTTTATCGTTTATCTTGTCTTCTGTCTGTGGGAGGGGAGGTGTCGTCGTCTCTCCTTTCATCTCCTCTCATCCATCTCGCCTCCTCCTGCCCTGTCTATCCTCTCTGAGTGTGTGTGTGTGTGATGAAGAAGGTCCGGGGGGCTCTCTACTGTTTTAATAAATACATTTAGAAAAACACAATGTTATATGTAGTCAGAAACAAATATTTTCTCCTCACTTTCATTCATTACACATACACTTTTTCCATTAGTGCGCACACACACACACACACACATACTTGGGGTTCAGTCACCTGTAACAGGCCGAGCTCAGGAACATCACGCCCCATTACACCACCACACCGCCCTGTGTGTGTGTGTGACTGCATGAAGCCATTAGCTGTAATATATCCTTTCCTCTCCGTCTGTATTTGATCCCTGCTTTTTCTCTCCAGCTTGTTTGCTCTCTGTCTCTCTCTCTCTCTCTCTCTGTTGGTTTTGGGGAATTTGAAGGGAAGCTACAAGTCATCGCCCCTCTCTCATGCTACATATAATTTCCGTGTGTGTGTGTGTGTGCATGGATGCAAGTTAAAGTTCTGGTTAGCGTTGTTAATCCTCTGTCCTCACCTTGCCTGGAGATGTTTAGCATTAGCATACCTGTGTGTGTGTGTGTGTGCATGGATGCAAGTTAAAGTTCTGGTTAGCGTTGTTAATCCTCTGTCCTCACCTTGCCTGGAGATGTTTAGCATTAGCATACCTGTGTGTGTGTGTGTGGGGGTGTACATTAAGGGGTCTGGTTAGTATTGGGTTTGCTGTATCCTGTCGTGTCCACACCTCGAAAATGCTGACTCTTTAAATTTGTGTGTGTGTGTGTGTGTGTGTGTGTGTGTGTGTTTCGTTGGCTGCCCTGTTTCCTTATCCATCGTTCAGCGTCTTTTAAAGAGAACCAGAGTAAAACCGGAACTTCTGTTCTAGAAGAAAGAAAACCTCACTCAAAAGTACATTAACATTTGTAATAACACAAATTACTTAAAGGGGTAGTCGAGTGATTTAGTATTGCACTTCCATACAGTTGGGGACTCGCAAAAGACAGATTTAAAAAGCTTGAAATCCAAGCAGCAGAGGTCAAGCTCCTAAAACAGTGCACCCCACACTTCCCATAATGCAACTCAGTAGTCTTTCATTAGACCCTCCCTGCCTCCTAAATGTCTTTCAATCTCCACACCTCATGTTTGTAACGCAGGCTTTCTTTGAATAATATTAATTTCAAATTTCAATCTTTTCAGAGCTACAGAAGAGTTTACACAAATCACAGGGCAAGTAAATGCCCCTTGCATATAAAAAAGTATTGAGGTATCATACCCTGCATTATGCCAGTCAAATGGCAAGCTATGACAATAGAAGGACTCATTTTATTTCTTTTGGATGCTAACTTGTTAATTGTTGTTTAACTTATAATTTTAACAGAAGCCAGTGGAACCGCTGCTAGACAGGAAGTGATGTTAGGACTTTCTATGTTCACGTTAATGTAAATGTATCTTTGCTCTCTCTCTTCAGGCGTTGGTTCCTCAACAGTTGTGGCGTTTTCGGCTTTCCTCAATGGCCGCTACCCTCCTGCTGACCTGACCGGAGACATCACTGTGTCCTACAGCTCGCCGACAGGTAAACACACATACACACACACACACTCACAAGTTCCATGCTGGTTTAGTTCCAATCAAAACTTTTATTTTAACAGGATGATCATTTTGACAGATGGGTTTTCCAGAAACATTGGTAGTAATGACTTTCTGTTTAACAAAGAATAAATAAATCAAACTTGTTTGGCTGTAACGGTGTCGAGTGTTCACTTGTTATTTTCATTATAAGAGCTGAGAATGATGCTGATGCTCTTTGGTAGAACAATTTTCTAATTCTCCATACATTTAGCACCTGACAACTGTACCTGACATAGCACTATAGCCTTATATCTGGGTTTTCATTAATTTGTTGTAAAACTGCAATGACATTTAACATAATTCAGACAGTTACAATGTCAAAAGCTGGCAAATATCTACAATTCAAAACGAGTCTTTAAATTAAATCTATGACTTTCTGTAACAGCATTAGTGTTAGTTATGTTATGAATTTAGTTACAGTCTGAACTGTAGCATCACATCCTGTGTTCTATACTGGTGCTGAAGACCAGCTGCTAACAGAGCGCTGACTTGACGTAAGGACATCTGGGCTCTTTCCAGACAAGCCCTGTTCATCCCCCTGCTCCTTCCAGGCATCTGTTTCCAGGCCCTGCAATATTTCTGGAAGATATTACTTTCCCCTGCAAACCAACAAAACCACTCTTTATTTCAAATGTCACAGACGTTCTTTTTTTAAAATACTGATTTCAGCGTTTGTTCAAAAAGCAGCTCATGAAAAAACTCAGCGTGTTCATGCTATTGTTTCCCCTGGATTACATTTACTTTGGCAGGCCTCTGTTGGTGGAACAGTTCCCCCTCCCCAGGAGCACATTTAATGTGAAATGTCTGGAAATATTGGGAAGTGTTTTCTTTTTGTTAAGCTTTATTGTGATGCTAAAAATAGCCAAAAATAAGGAGTATTTCAATGGGCCTTGGAAACCAAGCAGCTGGGGCAGAATATGTAGGGGGTTGATCTCGTGTTTTGGAAGTGACCTGTTGGATTGGAGGTTGGAGTTTGAAGAGGCTCATTAAAAGTTGGAGGAAGAAGAGGCACGCAAGGATGGAAAAAAGAGATCAGAGGTGAGGTAGGCTAGGAGTAGGTAGGCTAGTAGGCTAGGGGAAGGTGGTAAGGAGGTGATTAATTTCTGGGCGGAGAAGAGGAAATGGAGAAAAGATACAAAAGGTGAGGTTCAACACTGATGTTGGGTGATAAGACCTGGGCTGCGGTAGAGAGAGAGAGAGAGAGAGAGAGACCAGCAGAGAGTTCAGTCGTCACCACCACCATCACTGTGTAGTTGCCACCGTGATAACTTTCTGGAGTTGCAAAATCCTGTCAGAGTATTACAAACTGTTGTACAGTGTTGTGGCATCTGATAAGCCTTTAAACGTACGAATCTGTTACTCAGACTGGACTGGACTGTTACTCAGTCTCACCGGTACCTTAAACAACACGCCTCCACCATCGCGACCCCCTACGCTGTTTTAACGCGGGGCTGTTTTTGGTCTGTATCCCCTTTAATACACCGCAGTGATCCAACCATCACGTGGAGTCCTGTCTACTCTAAACTCTGGTGGTGATCTGCAAAGTGGTCATCTTAAGAGCATGTACGTAGATGAGTGTGTGTGTGTGTGTGTGTGTGTGGTTGCAACTCTGTGGTTGTGTGTTCCTGCCGTGCTAATCTCCATTAATGCCTCGTCTCCTCTCATCCTCTAAATGCTCTCCCGGTATGGGAGGAATGCATCACTTTGTCTCTATCTCTTTCTTTCTCTGCTCCCACCCAGGGGTGATGATTACACCTTAACACCAACCGCCCCACATAACACCATCCCACCCATGGCTACTGTGCCTGTCTTTAAGCCCTACAAAGACTTTGACATTTAAGAAGACTGTTGACTCCTTAAGCCCTTCAAAGGAGGCTCGATGGTGGCTGTAGTCGTTACAATCTAGAAAGAATTTCATTAGTGCCTCTATGTGATTTTCCTAACACCCTGACAGTGGGCTTTACACAAACACACTTCAGAGGGATGAAGTGGTCAAGTTGGCATTTACAGTACATTGTTAGCTCATACACAATGGGCATTTTCATCCGAGCAGTCAAAGATAAGTTGCGACTGTGCGGATAGTTTCCATAAAACACGGCCAGCCATGATTCATTGGTTGCTAAGCCAATTCGTGTGGAAACCCAGAGAGCTAGTTGGCAGTCTTTATTGTTTTCTCCTGTTTTATTGAGCCTGCCAGAGTGGCCAGCATCTCCATATGTTGATGTCTCCAGGAGGCTGCAGTATTTTTGCTAGCTACTTCCTTGTTTAACTACCAGGTCTGAAATCCATTTGCAACTTTCGAAGGCCAGCTGATGTTGTTGGTGTTGCTAGTTACCTCTGCCAAGCAGATCATGTTCTCAGCCCTGTTCGTTTGCACTGTATAACAAAAACGTAGTAACACATTCGGTGGAAAAATTCGGCCACTGGCCAAGGAACAAGTGAATCGTTTTGTTTGTGCTAAATTTATATATATACATATACATATACACACACAGATTATATATATATATGTATATGTATGTATATATACATATATATATGTATATGTATGTATATATATGTATATGTATGTATATATATATATATGTCCCTTTTCTGTAAGCTCCCTGGTTTGTTTTGTTAACATCTCTAACCAGCTGTCATTGTTGGATACGCTAATACTTAGCAAGAATGAAACTACAGGAGAGCTTGTCTTTATCTTCTTATTCTTACGTTTGTACACTAGTTTGAACAAAAGGTTTGTTGTTAGTCCTGATATTTTAAAATACCTGCGGTTGAGGAGGATTGGATGATACCACAGGGAGATCAGAGGGTTAGCTGCAGGACAGTACGTTCAGTGCTCATGGACACTTGTCATAGGGACTCAAACCCGGAACATCTGTTAGAAAGTCTCACAAGTACACACATCCTATTGCCTGTACTAGTAGAAAGAGCAACAAATGTGGGGTTTGAAAAATAAAACATTAAGTTGTCAACTGACGGAGGAAAATATAACTGGAACGTGTACTTCCTCGGACACTGATTTGCAAAGAAAAGGTATCCAGGAAAAGTCATGGAGGGATATTTTGAAAGCTGATATATTTTATTTCTAAAAAAACCAATCTAAAAAAAAAACAAAACAGTTATAGCACTTTGGTGTTTCTGAAGTTAATTATAGAAAAGAAGACCTTCTCAACCTTCTCAGGTATTATTGATATAATAAAGGCTTGCAGTCACGAAACATTTAACTGACTTTTTTCTTCTTCTACCACACCAGCTAATGGATCCAGATCCTCACTCATTTCAGCCGTTACAGGAGATTTTAGAACAAGAAAGACTGATTGAACACTGGCTGGCAGCAGGCCAGAAGTGGCTACCGTGTGTGTGTGTGTGCGCGCGCGCTGTGAGTGCCTTCTTGCTCCATTTCACATGTCCTTTACATTTAACTAGACCTTTCACTCAGCATCGATGCTTTTAGTTCTTTCTTGCTTTTCTTTTTTTTTTCTTTTGCTCCCTTCTTCTTTGTGTTGTTCTTGCCTTTTTTCCCCTCATTTTCTCCCCTCCACTGCTGCTTTTTCTTTCTTTTCTTTGGCGGCGCAGAGTGGTAAGAAGAGGTCGAGACAAAGTAATGACAGAAGCTGATGTGTATTTTAGGATTAGATAATAATACTGTAATACTGCTAAATATGAACATATTTAGAGAATGTGTTGGTATGTTGTTAATGTAGTCATCATTCAGCCAAAGAATAATGAATGTGTGCCTTCAGTTTGAAAGTTATCCCATATGAAAGGTTATTATATATATCTGAGAACAAATTGGAGCATTTCTTCATATTCAGAAACCTAGAAACCTGTTTTAAGTACATGAATTTGGGAGGCGGTTAGTGATGCTGTATTTGCGTTGAACCAGTTTAATGGGAGACATGTATTGTTAGATTCTCAGTGTTGTTAATTAGATAAATGGGATGTGCTTGACATGAAATGATAATTACATATATCAGAATATTTAAATAAAAGTCTGAGTTATGACGAGAGAGACTGAAGCAGAGTTAGTACAGGAAAGAGAGACCGCAGTGAGGAAGCGTGACTTTCATCGGGTTTAATAGCATGTGAACTTTCTGACTCAGCACCTCGGTGCCTTTTCATTGGCCTGCAACCTGCCATCTGCTTCTCATTCACCTACGCAGGAAATCCTCTTCGACCAATCAAATCAGAGCTTAATCTGCCAGACTTCTATCGCTGCGGCCTAAAGGTTAGAGAAGCAGGAGGCTGACTGGATCCCAGAGCAGCTGGGAAAATCTGGCAGTGAGGAGCAGGGATAAGACATGCTCTCCCTTCTTAAAAAACTTATTTTCATAGTTCAGTGCTACTTTTCTGCACTAAACGTTGCTGCTCAGTTTGGCAGATTGCTAACAACCCTTCAAATAGAAGACAAAAGCAGATTTTAATTGTTGCCTTCCAGGTGAAAGTACTGTAAATCTGCATACACACAAAAACCCTCCATAAATATCTAATTATCTAATATTTCCAATTGCGTTGTCCAAGCACATGCAAGCAAGCGCAGAATGACCGCTACAAGCATGTGGAAACTCAAGCTTATTAGCTTGATGCTAACATATCTATATCTATATCTATATCTATATCTATCTCTCTCTATCTCTCTCTCTCTCTATATATATATATACACATGCATAGTTTTCCATAGATGGTGTAACAAAAATTAGCATTTATACAACTAGTCAGTGGAACCTGGTAGTTAGCTGAATGCTGCTGCCAACTTGCTATAAAGTTTTGCTACTGTCATGGCACAGGTAATACTGGAGAAACCATTTGTTCTTTTAAATTAGTTAAACTCTTGATTCTGGTAATTTAAGATAGGAATAGATGTCCTTTTCTCCAGATTCTGTCAGACCAATTTCCATGCTAACCCCTTGACGAGCAGCTATTTCATTTTGGATCTGGACATCTTATCATATTCGGGATCGTTTTGGCTCAGTCGGCAGGCTGCGCTCTCCTCCAGCGGTACTTTCCAAGTGTGTGGGAAGGCGATCAAAGCAGTCCCAGAGTGTTTTTTAACTTTGTGTATATCCATATGCAGGGAGATGGAGGTTTTCCCAGGGAATCCCCTCCTCTTTGAACAGCAGAGTCAAGTTCTTCCAATGCTGCTTTGTTACTGGTCTTCACTGAATAAAGCTTGATAGGAGGAGTGATACCTCTTTCTTCTGCTGTTTCTGTCTCTGTGATCTGTTGATCTGTCTGAATTTTCTCTTTTAACCTTTAACTCGTCTCCTCTTCCTCTTTGCAGAACTTAATCCCAAAGGTAAGTGTTTGGTTTGTATTGCTGGATAGAATAGAGTAAGTAGAAACACACACACACACACACACACACACACACACACACACACACACACACACACACACACACACACACACACAAGCACTTCCTCACTGTATGGAATAAGTAAATATCCATTTTTCCTTTTATACTCAGTGCAGTTTACACAGATATATCATCTGTTTTGCATACACACATACAGGCATACAGAAACGCATTGACTCACATGTTTCAGTACACACACACACACACATATTCCAGCAGTAGTGTTCCTAGTCGTCAGCCAGTGTTTGTTTTAGTCCGTCTGAGTTTGTGTGCTTTGATACAGAATAGGATGTCCTGTAATCTATAGTGGGCTTAGAGGCCCTGCAGTAGTACACACACACACTCACACACACTCGTGCAGCAGTTTTCTTTCTTTCTCCCAGTCTCAACTGCAAATTATGCTCATATGCAGCTATTTTGCATCAGCCAAATACATCTTTGGGGAAATGTAAACTGCCAAAATGAAAGGTTTTTTTTCAGTGTATCAGACAGAAAGATAATAAGTACAGCAGAGCCTTTGGGATCAGTGTTGGTCGATATGAATAACAGCAGGAGTGCAGTGTAGAAAGTCATTGGTTTTGAGGCAAATGAGCACAGCAGAGGAATGGATACTAGCCTACGAGGGAGAAGTTTAGCCCATACTACACAGCGTGTACAATGGAGGTGAAACTCAATATAGGCAGAAAAATTAAACTGCAAATATCTGTAGTGACCGTACAGCCAACTTATAAAAATACATGTTATGGAGGCTCTGTTTTAATTATTGGTAGCAACAGTGTGATTCACTCAAAGCTTCAGCAAACCAGGGACTTAATAAGAAAGCATATCAGTTCACACTTCTTATATAAAGTCACACCGTTACATGAGACACACAATAAAATAAATGTATCTCTATATAAAAAAAGCTAAACTTACAGAGTGTTGGCAAAACATGCCACATAGCAGTACCAGTGACTTACTAACACTGCTAACACTACAAATTTAGCAAAACACCTAAAGGACAAAGCATTTTTAAGAGTTCGGTGACCACTCCCATTTAACATCACTGTTAGCTGATGTGTGATGTCCCCTTGTTTGGCCAACAGTTGTTTCTAATACTTTAAGTTAAACATGAAGCTAACAGAAAAGGTTCTGCAGTGGTGTCAGCATTTTAACATCTGAATGCACCCAGTGTTTAATCAGGGTTCGTACAAAGTCTTGAAAGTTTAGAAAATGTTTCATTATATACTGTAATCTTTTCAAGGTTGGGAATATGCTTGAATTTGAATATACTCCTTGAAAAATGCTTGATTTTCAACATAATCTCAAACAAAATCTTTTAATATTTGAAATGAAACGATCCCGTCATCATATTTGTTTGTTGTCTTCTGGCATTTATAGTAACAATTTAGATGTGATGATAAAGGCGCCGAGAGTCTGGACATTTTTGGTTTAGGTACCTTGAAAGTGCTTGAAAAGTGCTTGAATTTTACTCTTAAAAAGCTGTACGAACCTTGTTTATTAAACATTAAGATTGTTGACTCACATAATTGTATTGCAGATAGCTCTGTAATAGTTGCGTCTGTTTAGTCAATGTGGAAATATTTGTGTATAATTAAAAAAATCTATTGTATTGATTTTGGAAACTCTGTAGTATTGTGTCAAGTACAGCTCTGTTGAGGTTTGGTTTAGTTTAGGAAAAGATCTCGATCATTATTACATAATAGAAATGTCAGATTACTAATATACTTTAAGACAGAGATGTGAACTGTGGTTGTCCTGCGTCAAAGGATAACATTTATCCATTATCAGTCATCCAGAAACCCGCACCTGGCCTTTCTGGTTCTCAATGGGGCCATTTAATGCAAATCACTAATGCAGAATAGCTGCATGTGAACATGATTTGTTGAAGACTGGGGTGTGCTGTGACTGCGTGTATCACAGAGGAAATGATAAAAAAGACACGCACGCAAACACAAAGAATGAGCATGTGTGCATTGCCTGCAGTATCCCGACACACACACACACACACACACACACATCTTTGATACACACATATTGGATCTCACACACACGGCTGACATCACTGCAGCTGTGGTAAGAACCTGATCCTGTACAGTGGTCCTCTACTCAAATAAACTCTGTGGTCTCTCTCACTCTTTCCCCCTCTGTCTCTCTCTCTCTCTCTCTCTCACACACACACACACACACACACACACACACACACACACACACACACACACACACGTATTCCAGATAATTGGAATCAGAGTCCTTTGAGACGGCAGTGCAGTGGAAGTACAGCAGCTTTAACAAGTAGCAGCAGTGGTGCTCAGATTTTAAGTGTGTTTAACAGTTGACAAAGCTTCATTTCCCACATCACCAGTAGTGCTAGCAACTATCAGGAGTTATGTCTGGGGGGTCACATGTCACAGTGTGTGACGTATCTATAGATTTAAAAACTCAAACATCCCAAACTGCAGATTACAGAAGACTAAAGCTCAGGACAAGCAGTGAATGAAATGTAGAATCTGTGAGACAAACATAGTAACCTCAGTTTACTGTAACGGAGAAATGGTGTTTGGTCAGTTAGTCACTCTCTGGCCTCAAACTCCAACAGTCTGCTGTATTGTCTTCCCCCTGTGTCCTGTCATCCTTCATGTCATCAAACCTGACTAAAGCTGTGACATTTGACGTAGGCGAATGATGCAACGTTTACTTATCGCTATGACAACGCCGACAAAACATGATCCTGTGTTTAAACTCGGCTCCTGTGTAGGTGACGTGATTTAGGATGTGACTTTAGCAGATACAGGATACATTTGAGTCAGCTGGAAATTGTAACAGTGTGTGTCTATGAACACTGTTGCTGTTCACACTGATCAGGAAATACAAAATGAGTCACAGATGAGAGAAATAAAATTACAACAGGGACCGCGTCTTGCTGTCTGATAAGACTTGGATTTCATGAACTCATGCATGTGTTACTCTAATTGGCCTTCCTGGATCGTATTTCATTTTTCTTTCTGGTACCTGTGGCAACATTTCCACACTTGCATTTCTTTGGTTCTATTTTCTGAACGTTCACTTAAGCTGCGTTTCCACCAAGCAGTTCAGTCCAGTCCAGTTCGTTCCACATTAGAACAGTTGTTTCCACATTTCCATTGGCACAAAAGTTGTGGATGGTACCAATAGAATCACTCCATTGCATCCTGGTTCACCCCTCTGTTGAGGTACCTAGCACTTTGACCTGGGACTTAAAGGTTGAGCTAGAAACACTGCAGTCCGTTTATTGGTCAACAGAATCTCTTTCTTCACTTCTTGCGCAAGAAAGGACTCGATGCAAAACCCACCATTTTTAAATATCCCATCGATTGCGATGAAGACTCTAAATACTCCAGAGAAATTCCTTTTATTTAATGCAGAAAATGTCGCCACGCAACTCGGTTCCGTCGGTGGACGATCAACGAGGTGCAGACGTTCCTTTGTTTACTGTGTCACGTCAGATAGGATGTCAAGCTACTTGCGTCCGGTACCATCTGGTAACAACCCCACCTACATTTAAGAGTACTGTCTGCTGTGGAAACGCAAAACAGATCTAGGGTTTAGGCACATGCAGGTACAGGTTTCAAAGGTACTATACCAAAAGTGTTCGGTGGAAACGCGGCTATAATCACAAACTTGCAGGGCAAAAAAAGAATTTACCTCTAGATAGAACACAAGTCCAGATTTGGTCATTAGAAGTTTTCTTTCCTACCTTGTTTGTTTGTTTGGTCAGTTCCTACAAATCTATGAGACCACGTCTGCTTGGTTTACAATGTAGACTTTCTCAAAGTGTGTTTATTCACCTTTTGAGTCAGTTGGCTCCCTTAAGAAATAGACATTTGAAGCCATTGGTCCCAGGTTTAATTTAAGTTAAGTATTCACTGCCTTCTGCCTTTCAGTCAGTGTTCCCTGAGGGTCATTTTTTAGCAACAATTAGTAATACAATACAGCACAGAAAAAGAATGTGAATAAAGGGGGATAAAGATTTTAGGCAGATGTGGTTTGTGGATTCATATCAGGTTTTGGTGAATACAGCAGGGATTTTACGTTTACAACTGATTTATGAGAAGAAGGTTTGATCATTCAACACAGTTATGTGCGGTTCGTGTAAACTGTATGTCACGTTTGTTTCTTTAATTAGATATTTAGTTGTCTGGAGGTCGTAAACAGTCTCACAGATGTGTTGAAAATAAAATTTGCTTAGTGAAATTGTAGTAACACACACACCGATACACACTGGTCGTGCAGGTAAATCTCTATTGAGGGTGTAACCTGGTGACGACAACCTGGGAATGTACCGAGGTGGAGTGGAACAAGACGAGATTTACAACCCCACACACACACACACACACACACACACACAGTGATGACTAGTAAATGGCGATGCTGAATTTGAGATGGAAAAATGTTTCCTCTGGCCTTTTCCAACCTTTCATGACCTCCACTCCCTTCCTCTTCCTCCATTTAAGCCTTCTGTCTTTCTATCCCTTATTCTCTTCTTCCATCTCTCCTCTCTGTTATCTTGTCATCTTGTTTTAATCTCGTTCATCTCCTTCTCTATTTTCTCTCTGTTGTCTTTCCCCTCCTAGTGTCTCTGACTTTTTATTACGCTGCTTATATTTCCTCCCTCCCTCTGTCTCCCACACCCTCTTTTCTTCCAGACCAGAGGACTAGAGTTCCTTATTTTAATGTTGAATTCCTCACAGCAGCCTGATTCAACACGCTGGTAATAAGTGGACAACCTGAGTGTGAACAGGAAACATCCCTTTTTTAAACTTGTCAAACTTTTAGGGTCTTCATTATCCATAATCTTGAAATACATGTCTTATTCTTACTTCAAAGGGAGGGTTGAGTTGGTGAAGTCATTCAGATGCAGTGAAGCTCACTCTGCTGGTTTGGAGATTTGTATTTGCTAGTTTGTATTTCCCATCAGCGCATGGGTAAAAATGAATCAACAGCATACAGTATCAATGGAGGCAGTGTCTTCTTAATCCTGAAATAGACTAAAATGGGTCAGCCTAAATTTTGTGTGTTTGTTAGAGCTCCTCTTTATATTCATACTGTTTTATTGGTTCAGCTGCCCAGACCCTGTGTAAAGGAAATCTAATCTAGCACTCAGAGCTGATACAAATAGTGTCTTCTGAAGGGAAGTCCACATCGCTAGTGTTTTTTTAAGAATTTCTTCAGGTTTTTTTATGTTTGTCAAACACACTCTTCCATTTTTACGCACATATCAATCCACAAAACCTGTATTTCTTTAATCTATTATAGTCTGTTTTCGTTTCCTCATGCACTTGAAGCATAATCTCCACAGGCAGCGACTCAAATCACATAAATCTACTTTCTATATTTTGTGAACTTTTGTGACTTTGGTTACGTGATAACAGAGTGAGCTATCTCCATGATAGTTGAGCAAACTCTGCTGAGGAAACTCCAGAAAAATGTACTAGGTGGGCCCTGAGTTTAAGACTGAACCCTAAGATTATTTATATCTATAATGATTGATCAAAGCCTCCAGTTTCACTACAGGTGTTTTCTGTTTGTTTCACTCTGGCCATTTAGATTTAAGGTATGGAGGACCGGAACTGCCATAATCAAAAATAAATGAATAAATAACTCAATAAATAAATGAATATGCCATTAAATTACCAAAAATAATATTAAAAATAAATGTAGGCAAATGTAGGATAAAATGTGACATAAATTGATATTATATAAAATATAAATAGAAATTGTCATTTATTCATTTATTTTTGATTATGGCAGTTCTGGTCCTCCATATTACAGTAGGAGGGGGAAATAAAATAAATGAATGAATCAATAGAAACAATGCGTTTTCTTTATATGTATCATGGAAGTATACAGTCAGCTCTGTGCTGACACACAAAGTATCTCTTTGACAGGAGGGCCTTTTTAAAGAACCATACCTGTTTCTACCTATTTATCCATTCACTACATACCACATATACTTTACCTTAGTGTTGACCATTTTCCAAAGCTTACCACAGTGTTTTGGATTTTTTAAAGATGTTTTTCCTTCCTCTCAAGCAGCCAGTGGTTTAATTCACTTCAGTATGTTATGAAATTCAACTTGGAGAGACTTCAAAACCTGCTTGAGTCAGGCAATCCATCACAGTGTACATCACGTCTGCCCTGATTATTGTCAAAGTTACTTTGAAACACATTTGAAACTGAAATGCATGATCATGTGTTTTGGAGTAAATCTGGATCTGATGTTTCTGCTGTTAGGTTTTTGCATGAACCTTCATGCTGTGTTCACCTGCTGCTGGGGGAATTTGACACTGAAGACTTCTGAGTCAGCTGGATGTTGAAAAAGCAAGAAATAGATCAAACCCAGGCGACAAACAATTAAGTATCATTATCACTAATAGCATTACTTTTCCAATATGGAGAATTGTTAGCATTTAGAAAGAGGTTTTCACTTCTGATTTTAATATTGAGTAAACTTACTACATATTCACTTTGACAACATGTGTATCTAACGCTCTCTGCTGTGTTTGTTGGATGTGATTTGTTGCTGAACTTTTCAATCAGCCAGGACGAAGGGTCAAAGAGAAATTAAGCGAGAGAGGAGAGAAGAAGGTGGCCCACAGTCCTTCTTCCTCTCTGAAACTCCTATCCTCTGTTTTCTGCTGTTTTCCTTGGCTTCCCTTCTTCCCCTCTTCTCTCTCTGCCTCTGTTCATGTATTCAAACCAAACTGAATTATTCACATAATCACATAATAATTGCACGTATGGACTGAAAAGGTGCACAGTAGTTGCAGGTAATTATTACTATCTGTAATAACCTGGAACATTCCATAATTAAACCGTCCCTCCCTCCCACCACGGCTGCCGTTTCTCATATTATTTCTCTTTCAGTCTCTCTCTCACGCTGCTTTATTTCCACTCGTTTTTCTCCCTCTCCTGTCGTTAGCTCTCCTCCTCTCCCCTGGTTCCTCGCTCCATCTCTTCTTAACAACTGTTTTCCTCCGTCACTCCTTTCCCTCACTCTGTTATTCTAGCTAAGTGTAGATTTCTGCCAAGCTCAGCACTGCTTAAGCTCAGGACATAGTTATAGTTGGCCTTAACTCTCCTCCTCCCCTCTTTAGTTTTCTTCTCAAAATATCCCCCCACTTTTCACAAAACTTCCTTTTCGGCTCTTCGACAAACACCCGTCCAAACCTTGTGTTGATGTTGAGTCTCTCCGTCTCGTAGCTCTCAGATGCTCATGTAATCTGAACATCTGCAGTGTTGACTGTGTTAACAAATGTTAACCTGACTGCTGTTTGGAGAGAAAGCCTAAAAAGTGATGTGCTGACCTCGTTTGATTCGCCGTAGGGGAGTTAGGTGGAGAAAGGCCCCGCTTAAAGGGGAAGTAGGCTTTATGACTTTAAGGTTGTTTTTCAGGAAAAGAGCTAAAGGAGGAGGGAGGTTGGAAAGTGGTGTAAAATAATGCAAAAATGTATCTGTTATTATTATAGTTTTATTTATATATATATATATATATATATATATATATATATATATATATATATATATATATATATATATATATATATATAACTTGCAACTTTGCAACATCTCTGTTAACCAAAATTAGTCAAGGTAATGAAGAAATGATAACTACGTATTTTTTGTTTTTTGCAAACAAACATTTAACCTTGGCAAAGGGAGTCAACACCCTCTGCAGGCGTTGGCAGCTCAGTGGCTTTGCTACAAAATGGAAAGCGCTAAATTGCGGAGAACGTGGGGGGAAAATGCAACATAAAAAAGAAAAATTATTTTTCAATTTGGATATATTTTCTTTTTCTCAGGAGTTCCCAGGGTTCTCCAGTCCAGGTTCAGTCTTCCTCTGGCGTTGGTGTGCGTTCCTTCCTCTCCAGCCAAAACCACCAAGTTTAAGATCACTGTGGACACCAACCAGCCACCAGTCGACCTCAACTCCATCTTCCCAGGTAAAACACACACCCAAACACAACACAAATACACAACACTTACACACACTGATGCTGCTCTGCATTTGAATCACACATTTTCTGTAAAATTATATTGTTTTGTAATTTTTGTAAGACTTTGGCAATGGAGACCGCTGTGTGATGTTAGCAATGTTTTTGTAAGCTGATATGTGAATGCACACCTCTGATCCATTTTGCAGGTTTCATGTCATTGGTGGGGTTAACTGGATAACCCCCAAATCTCTGACTACAGTTTATTGCAGGTTTTGTCTACACATATTTTAGATAGTGGAACATTGCCACCATACATATAATGTAATGTCACAGGAAAGGCAATTCTTTTATTTATTATATCGAACTTTAAAAAAACACATGCAGCTGTTAGACACACATTTGCTTCATTGCTTTACAGCTTACATCTTTTGTAATGGTTGTGTATGGGGATGAAGTCTCTCTGGGTCCAAGCGTGTCATGTGACCTGCAGTTTCGACTGTGAGTTTTATTCAGGCAGCGCAGGTTCAAGTCCTGGTGTGGGAAAAGTTTTTGCACCATAAAGTGTGTTCTAGGCTTTGTAAATGAATCACAGAGTGTTATCCACTAATTGCAGGGTTGGCGGTTCGATCCCCAGCTCCTCCTGTCCACATGTTGAAGTGTCCTTGAGCAAGACACTGAACTCCAATTGCTCCCTATGATTAGGTGTATGTGTGTGTGTGTGTGTGTGTGTGAATGGGTGAATGAGATGCAAACTGTGAAGAGCTTTGGATAAAAGCACTATATGAGTGATGAAACAATACACGTCTGCTCAGTTCATCTGAGATGGATAAGTCGAACAACTAATGTTGCTCAAGAGCTGAGGACCAGTGAAGTGGCCACCGGGGGGCGTTACACAAAACCAAATAACATGAGCATGAACGGAAAGCTAGGAGAGGGAGTGAGAGATATGTGTAGCCATGCGTGTGTATATATTTATATGAGTGATCAACTGTTATGTATCTGTGTGTGTGGTTGTGTATTTATACGAGTGTGTTTATGTATGTTTATTTATTTGTGATTCTGTGTGTGTGTGTGTGTGTGTTTCAGCCCTGGGAATCTCTGCTCTGTTTCTCACTTATCTGACAATCGGCTACAGTCAGCAGCTCTGACGTCTAAACACACACTCTGTGTTCATACTGGTTGTGTGCTCTGTGTGTAAAGAGGGATTTGTGTGAGCTCATGCCGGCTCTTATTGTGTGTCTTTGTGAACAGTGTGACTGTATCTTGTTCACCTTTGTTGGCGTCTTGCATCATGATAGGCCGTCCTATCTGTCTCATCACGCTGCTGTCTGTCTTTCTGTCTCTGTCTCTTGTCTCTCTCTGCAGAGTTTTCAGCAAAATCAGAAGATAAGGATGGGAACAGTTTGGCTTTCCAGTTCCTGTCAGGAGCCAAGGTTACCGTGCTGGCCTCCAAGACCTCCCGTGAGTCTGACAACAGCACTACATGATGAACAGGATTTTCATAAGATGCTGGTTTACCTCCATGAAAACTGGTTTACATGTTAAAGTGGGAATCATCTATCTCTAATAGGTTCAGGGCTTTCAACATTTTAGCAGATGCCATTCCCAAATGGTATCTCTCTGTGACTCTTACATTTTTGATAACTTTTGATAACTTTTGATACCTCTTGAACCTTTAACAATGCCTTTAGTAATAAACAACTTGTAACCATTGAAGAAACATCTTTTAAATAAGAATTTGTCATCCAACATTTTGTGACAACATTCGATACCTCTCGATACCTTTTAGTATACCTCTTTTCAATACCTCTTATTTCTCTCCTTGACAAACCTCTTAATACTGTAAACTTGATATATCTTAATTACACCAGTTGACACCTTTCAGAACCTCATTTCATTTTGACTCTAAAACTGTTTTTTTTTTTATCTTGATACCTTCATACCCTTCTAGCTCTTAGGAACCTTTTGATGAAAACGCCTATTGTCTCTTGGTACAGCAGATACCCTTTGCTATTATTTCATTCTTACTACCTATTTAAACATTTAGTACACTAAATACTTATAATTTCTTTTACTTTTCAAGTCACATCACTATGCATTTAACACATCAACTTTTTAACCCACTTTTTAAAATGTATGTCACGTTACCGTACCCAGCCGCTGTGTAAGTGTGTCTCTGTTTGTTTGTCAGAACGTTACCGTATTCAGAGTGACAGTTTTGAGGACATGTGGTTGGTGGTGAAGGAGTTGGTCCAGAGATTCGACCGGCATTTCTCCAAACTGGGAGTCAAAGACTTCAAGAAAAGCTTCAGTGGACCGCTTCCGCTGCAGGAGTACTTCCTGTCTGTCGACCACCACTTCCAGGTACACACACACACACACACGACTGCAAATCCACCAATATCAGAGATCAGATAAAATACAGATTAAATACAGTAAACTCTCTTTTAAAAGGAGATGAATATCTGTTGCAGCTTATAGTTGATGCCTCAGCTGACCTGAAGACTGACCTAAAAAAGCATTTCCATGTGAATAATTAGTCTTCTCGTCTCGCTGTTGGTGTGGGTGTGGGTGTGTGTTTGTGTGTGTGTTAGCTGCGTGTCAGTAATCAGCAGTACCAGGACCTGCTGTCAGAGCGGGCTGTCCAATTCAGAGCCATCCAGCGCCGCCTGCTGACTCGATTCAAAGACAAAACCCCAGCACCCCTGCAGAACCTGGACACACTGCTGGACGCCACTTACAGCCAGGTCAGACACACACACACACACGCACACATATACATGCATGTACACACTCGCATAGTTCTGCTGGGAGACTGGGGTGCTCACAGAGACCTGGATGGGGGGGGTTGGAAGGATCAGCTTGTCCGATGTGACCCCAGGTCGTTCCTGGAAGTCGCTTGAGGTAGAACGTGTTTGTGGAAAGGATCCACTTGAGATGGTTCAGCATCTGATTAGGGCAGCCCTGAGAGGGGACCCAAGGACAGACTCAGAACATGCAGGAGCCTATATACAACATCTGGCCTCAGGAACACCTCAGGAACCCCCAGGGGACGCTGGAGGACATTGTTGGGGAGAAGAAACTCCAGGGCAAGGCAGCCTTATATAGTCTGCTCCCACTGCGACCTGAATGCGGATAAGCAGTGGAAAATATAATTTCTTTTTAGTTGTCTGACAAAATTTTTGACCTTTATAGAGTAAATCTCACTCTCCCGCTCTCTTTTGCTGTCTTTCATTAACACACACACACACACACACACACACACACAGCGATGACGTGTTAGTGTAGATTTACAGTGTGAGAGTTGTATTCTGCTGATTTATGGACTTCCTCTCTTTAGATGATTAGCTGTGAGCTCACACCCAGTTGGACACACACACACACACACACACACACACACACACACACACACACACACACAAACTCATATTAGTTTAAACAGACAACCTGTTACTGATACACTTGTACCTGCACGCCCATGTGTAGACACTCTCTCTCCCCTCGCTTTCTGTTACACAGACTGTGTGTGTGTGTGTGTGTGTGTGTATGCGCTGTAGTTGAGGTCAGTGTAAAGCTGATTTTGAAACAAAGCAGCCGTTAAGCTTTTGTCTTGCCCTTTGTTTGACGTATGGGAGGGTGGAACTGCATTTAGTGTCTGTGTGTGTGTGTGAGTGTGTGTGTGAGTGTGTGAGTGTGTGAGTGTGTGTGTGAGTGTGTGAGTGTGTGAGTGAGTGAGTGAGTGAGTGAGTGAGTGAGTGAGTGAGTGTGTGTGTGAGAAACAAAGTGATGGTTCCTTGCCCCTGCTGTTTACTCTAGAGGCTGACTTGGCGTTCATCAGCTCCACCATCCATTAGCTTCTCGTTAGCGTAGCGAGGCCGTGTGACTTCATCTCTCCATTAGCTGTTAAAGCTGTCAGTACGTCACTGTTTGGCTCTCTGTGATCAGAGCCACTCTCTCTGTCCGGCGCGGTGCTCTAACAATACATTCATTTAATGCACATTAACTTTCAGAGTTCAGAGACATTGTTGGGGCTCAATGAGAGGAAATGAATGAGCTTGTTGAAGTCCTTAATGCCATTCTAACCCAAATAAACAGTGTTCACCTCAGGTTGGCTTGGCTGTCCTTTAAATGTTAATGTACTCACTCTGTTTAATGTCGTCCGCCTTAACAGTTTAATCAGCGGCACTTATTGCAATCATACTTCATCAGTAATGTTTTTTTAGGCACGCTGGACAGAGATAAAGAATCAACAATCAACAGGTCATTTCAATACATTGTGATAAAACGGTTCATTATAGTTTTTTTTAATAATTATAATAACATGTATGTAGATCCTGCAGTGGCGTTACCATAGAGAAACCCCCCGGCCCCATAAACAAATGCTAATTTATAGAGCTTTTATTGTGAATTTATTATTAAATGTGGCCAATTTCCACCCACTGACCACCTGTACTGCCCCTGCTCAGCTGTTTACATGCCTTAAAGGGAAACTTTGCCGATTTGTGTCATTACAATGTGTGTAGTATATGCAAATGAAGAATGTTTAACTTCCCTCCATGTTGCCTGAACCCAGAGCTCCCTGTTCATTTGCTCTAGGGCTGTTGTTGTTCGAACTACACATTGTACTTCCACATGTTTTGTACAATGTATAGTTGTACAACTGGTGGTGCCGCTGCGAATTTCACCGGGCAACGGGCCCAGTGCATTCTGGTTGTTGTAGGATTTTTACCTTTTGAGCAAAAGGGAATACCACAGTCCTTTTTCTCTGTTTTTTTCTGGTCTTGTAGCACCAATTTCAAAAATATTTGCGTCTTTCTACTGCACAGACAGCCCATCTTTCCAGCTGTGAAATACCCTTAAAAGATTGCCCATATCCCCATGCCACCACAGTTTGACTTTGGTACCAGCTGGATCAGTGATCTGAGGAACAATTCCTTGACACTATAAGGCAACAGAAAAAAACTGTAAAACTAAAACATATATAAAACAAGCGGCTACTGATGTATGTTTCAATATGAGTTCAGGTTCATCCTGCACACGCAAACATGCAAAACACATATTCAAAACTCTTTAGTTAAACCACTGAAGACGTTTTGTTATTGCTGTTGTCACATACAGTTTAATACATGGAGTATTCATTTTAAAAAGTCACTTGCGTCAGAGGTCTGGTTATACTGTCCATTATTTGAAAATAATGAACACCTGCCAGCCAATCAAAGTTGAGTGAGTATCAGTGGCCATATATGACCATTAATCAGTCGTTTCAGTACTCACTATAAACCGATCATCACCTGCATCCGAACATTGTACTGGTTTCACAGGCACAGGTTGTCATTTGCCATTTTTGATTGGTTTTTGAGACCATGATGGACAATGAATGACTTCATACCTGAAGTATTGTGGTCAAGAAAAGGACGGAAACAGAGCTGACCGAGCTGTGTAACCTTGTGTGACCTCTTCAAACTTTGCGTTTCTTGATTCCCGATGTGCAGTTTGAATTACCTGTCAAAATGCCAAAATTGTGTTGCGCTGCTCTAGCTCTTTCTGCTCCGTCTGATATCTGGCTCTGATATCATGACTCTGCCTCCTCAAGCTAATGCTTTCCGCTGTCACTCCTGTCCATCACCCGTTCTTTCTCTCTGTCTCTCTCTCTCTCCGTCTTCCCCTCTTCCCGCCATCCAGTGGCTCGTATGCGGGAAGTTTCTGACACACTATACACTCTGTAATGTATACACACCCGCCATAATGGAGGCTATCGACGGCTGGTCGGAAGAGTGATGAATGCGTCAAATTAATAATTCATGTCAGTATTAGGAGTCATGCTCAGCAGTTTGCCTTCTGTAACAGCATGGATTTTATGAGGAAACATCACATCCTCATTTTTAATAGAAGGTTGACAGGGGAGTTGGATACCTAAAAATCAAATATGCTTTTAATTTGATTGTTTATTGTGCCTTTTTTTTTTACAAGTTCTCTCTTCTGTGTGGGTTTACTTTCCTTGATTTCTATCACTTTTTTTCAGTCTTTCGTTCATGGTTTCTTCCTTTCCAACTTTCTTTTATTTATCATCATTCATTTTTCTTTGTTAGTGTATTTTCTTATTTCTGTTTTTTTTTTTTCAGTTCCAGCCTTTCTGTTCTATATTTCTGTTTCTTGCTTGCTTTTTCTTTTTTTTGACAAGGAGATGTTAAACCATTTAACAGTCCTTCAATTACAAACAAGTGCAGCTTTTAGTTTCACATTTTTATTAGTGGCACATTTAACGGCTTGCTCAGAGGCACTTCAGTAGTCTTGATGTAGGAAGGTAAGACATTGTTCCTTTGCTTTTCCCACCGTAATCCTTTTTCTGATCAATATCAGGCATTTTAATGGATGAGTTCCCTGTCAAAAACCTCCACCAGGTGAAACCTCAGAGGACTATTTAGGAAGTAGAAATTTTGTGGGTGTTTACCTCATGAAGCCGTGGCTCCATGCCAGCAATCACTGTTGTTAGAATGGCAAAGGAATGTGTGGCCAATCAGGAATGCCGGTGAACCAGGCACCTCTTTCATTTCGGCCTGGAGGAATGTCTGCTGGGTAAATATTCTGCATCAATCTTGGGTGATGGGGGGGGGATTTCCCCCTCGTTAGCGGTGTGTGTCTCCACATGCGGCGGCCGGCCATCGCCGACGAGCCGTCAGAGATAAGAGGAACGAGCTCCCTGTGAGAATACTCCGTGGTCGGCTGTGCATTTATGCAGCGGAGGATAATATTTCCATTGTTCATGCTGCCTTTATGGGCCTATATTTTATTCATGAATTCCTGAGAGCTAGCGAGCCACGTCTGACTTTGTGTGTCTGCGTGTAAGCGCAGGAAACTTTTTCATCTGCCGACCACAGTGGCTGGATTCCAAAATACACGCGATGTTTGAACCGTTTGACCGATGTGATTGATGAGTTTCAGAATGGAGTAAGACCCATGAATGATTGTTTGTTACGTGTCAAAGTGGCTGGTCGAGAAGACAAACCAGCTATGGACAAAATTCACCAGCTCTACTCTCTGAGTATTTCTGTCTTCTGTCCTGGTCGGGGGTGGGGGGTTTCTCCTCACTCCTTAAAAAGCCATCAGTCATCGCAGCCCCTGTGTTTAACACTCTCCCCTCTAACTGGTGTTTGATTAATCTGTGGCAGCCAGAGGTCAGCCTGGCGCTAGCACTCCTCAGCTAACTAACTTGCTAACCTTTCAAATTCAAAGGGAAACCAGGACTGTCAATCAAAGAAATAAAAACTAAAAGCCCTAAAAAGAGGTCGTGGAAATGGATGGAGAGAGGCCAAAGGGGGCAGAACAAAGGGAGGGAGGCTTTTCAGTTTGCATAAATATTTTCCCCGCCGCTGCTTCCTCATGAGGTGAAATGTCCGTCGTTTGTTAGTATTAGCATTAGCGCTGGGCTAGCGAGCGCTGACGTCTGGGAAGTGGCGGGGGGGGCGCGGGAGCCGGGCCGGGCCGGGCCGGGCCAAGCTGAGCCTCCCTGTAATTATGAGTTCAAACGCTGGAAGAGGGCGGCCCGCTGACTGACGGGGTGACTGACAGGCCGTCCAGGGGCCTCGCAGGGCCCCTAATGGAGGCTTCTGGTAGACAGCAGCTTGATTTATCTGGCCCCAAATGGAGCTCTAAACATGGCTAAACACAGATCCCACTGTGGAGCGCAGGACCACCGCCATTAACAGCTGGGCCTCTCACTCCCTGTGTCTATGTGTGTGTATCTAAGAGTGCATGAGGAAGTGTGCATTTCTAGCATATATATGTATATGTATGTGTTTCATTTGGCCATCTTTCACATTCATAACTGTGTGTGTGTATTAATGTGTATAATCATATTTCAGTAGATTTTGTGTTACACACTCGTGATTGCATGTGCATGTGTCTGCACAGTGACCGTGTTCATATACAGTATGTTTGTGTATGTGCGTAAGTGCAAGTATTTTAGCAGATTACATCTGCATGTTTCTTTCCCTGTGTTTGCATGTGTCTTTACGGGCCCAAAAATGTGGACCAAATCCAAAATGGACTCATAGAAAACCTTCTGAAACCTGACTTGCAAAAATACACTTTCAGAAGAGGCCTGATCCTGATCGAGGACGGTCCGAATAGACCCGAGGATAATTGGACGCAGTCATTTTTCCTGCACTTCCCAGTTCACACTTTCTCCTGTGATGACTGTAACACAGCAGAGAGCTGATAGAGAGTCCGGTTGGATCCACACAGTTGTGACACACAGACCTGCAGCAATACAACAAGAATCTACCTGAACCCAAGTAGACAGAATATAATTTAGACCTGACTCAACTCAGGTCCCGGGTCGGTTCTTTGTTATTATGAACCAAGAGGACTTTGGAAGACTGGGGCTCTTGCACTAGGGCTGGGTATCAAATCTCAATACTGTTTGAGCACTGATCAAAATGTGTCCAAGTATCGAAATCTATCAAGTACTGAATGCTTCGTCAGATTCTTAGCCCTGTTTATTTATTCTTTCATCAGATATTTCCTCATCTAAATCTTACTTTTGTTACTTTTAAGACTTGTCATTTTTAGGTTAAGTCTTGTACAGTTGTTTTTTGTTGACCCAAACTCAGTCATGATGTACTTAAGTTTAGCTTATGTTGTTAAATAGAGAAGAGTGAAGCATTTCAAGGTATTTTGGTTTTGGCACCAACACTCAGAAACGTTTCAAACAGTACACCTAGCCCTAAAGTGCGTGCATACAGCCGTGTGCTTATCTTTAAATGTGTGTGTGTAACCCTGCGTCCATGACCGACCTGCTTGTGTCTGTGCATGTACTCCTGTCTCAGTTGACTGGTTTGCACATTAACGAGTGTGTGTACATGAAGAGAGAGAGTGTGTGTGTGTGTGTGTCTGGTGTGAATGGCAGGCTCTTAGGTGCCCTGTGTGTTTGTGTATCAGATTAAAGGACCAACGGGAGCTGAGAAACTTCCTCTCCCTCTCCCTCTCTCTCTCGCTCTCAATCATATTCTGACTTCCCTCAGGAGATGTTTCACCCCAGGAACACACACATTTACACCCATCAGTACTTTCTCTCTCTCTCTCTCACACACACACACAGCCCTCTCGAGGCTGAATGGGGCACAGAGGGGTGACGGTGGTCTGGTTTGTTTTCCCTCAGACAGTCTGTTTATGTGACTGTCTGTCTTATCAATGAATAGCTGTCTTTCATTCAGCTGACTGACACTCAGTGTTCTGTGTGTGTGTGTGTGTACACAGGTAGAGTTGGCTTTGCTGTGGCTACTCATCAGGGGATAAAAAGACAAAATCCCTCACCCAGGAGACAGCCCACCCCCATCATAGACACACACACACACACCCACAGAGCCTCCCGAGGCCGTTGCCAGGTGTTTGCTGTAGTTATTGTGGTGAGGACACTGAGGAAAGTTTTTAATTCCGATACAAGTCAAATTTTTCACCATGTACATCAGGGATTCTCCGCTCATTCATTTAACCACCATGCGGTTAGTGGAACAATCTGCAAATGTCTTTCTCTGCTTCACAACTTTGCTTAGTCATGAACAAATGGAAATCAGCTGGTGTTGAAAGCCTTCTTTCATTAATCTGGATTTAAATTGGTCCTCCATTCAATTCCAGGTAGCATTAGGTCATTAAAAAGTCTGCTTAAAGTTCAAATGTTTCAGATTTAGCTTTGTAAAACCTTGTAATATCTGTAGGATCAGATGACTGTTCTGTGATAGTGCTTTGTTTCTCAGCCCAAAAACGAATCAGCCCCGCCCTGACCACCAGACGGGTTCGGGCCAAGTCTGGCTCTAATTCCTCTCAATTCCCTCAGGCTTGATCAGGTCGAGTTTCATTTTATTTATCTTCCCCAGATTTTAATCAGGTTCGGGCTCATTAAATGCCACAGCGGTTGCGGGCAGGATAACTCACAGTCAACATCGGTTCCAGTAGGGTCAGGCCAGATTGTTGGACGCGTAGTATGAAAGTGGTGTAAAAGCAATCACAGAGGGAGGAAGAGGAGCCCGAAGACGAAGCATCTGTACTGTTCTTTATCAGACAGACATAGATGACCTGCCAGAGGATTTCCTCATAGATGTGGTTGAGCTGGAGGAGACTTTATTATTAACATATGGATGTGGTCAGGGGTGGGAGGGGTGAGAGTCTGTCGAGGAAGGGATCAGAGGGTGAAATGAATCGAAAGATAGAAGAGATAGACAGATGAAAAGTGCAACAGAGACAAGACAGACATAGAAATACAAAGAATTTTGGATATACCAAATATAAAGACACATGGAAAGGCAGAAAATAGGAGAGAGGATTACTGAAAAATGGGAGAGACGAATGGAAACACAAACAAACAAATGCAAAGAAAAAGAGGAACACAGTATGGAAGAGAGGGATGGAAACACTTTGCATCTAGTAGTTTGAGTTTAAGTACAAACATTGGTTAATCTCTCTTTGTATCACAAGAAAGAACTATTGTGATTCAAACAGATTTTGATGCAAAAACTAGATGATTGTGCAGCAAAAAGAAATATTAAAAAGAAATGTAGAGATAGAAGTAAGATGAAAAGAAAGATCTGAATCAGGCAGATGGAGGGGGAGAGAGTTGTAAATGATCTCCTCCTCCCTCCTTTCCTTTCCTTCCTGTCCTCTGATCCCACAGCTGAGAGAATCAAAGAACAAATCTGACTTTTATTGTCTGTTTTATTTCCTATTGATCTGCTTTCATCTGTCTGCTGTCTGTCCCGCAAATGACGGAGTGATCCGATCTCTCCATCGCACCGCAGAGGGCAGACGAAAGAGAAGGGAAAAGGAAACAAAGCACAGAGAAAGTTTACTGAGGGCAAGGAAACAGACTATGTGGGTAAAGGAATACTGTAAAAGAAATAGGAATGAATTATTTAAAGGAAGATCACAGACTGAAAGGAAATCAATGACATAAAGAAGCAGTATAAGAGATAAAAAAAAAAAAACAGAACTACATGTAAAAAGCAGATTAATCAGTTCAAACAGCACAAGGAACTAATTAAAAACAGGATCAAGATAAATAAAGACGAGGTTTATTGGGTATGGATAAAAATGAGTAAATAACGTGAGTGAACTGTTAAATGTAAAGAGCAAAGGAAATGAAAGACACATTAAAAGAACAATGGTACAGTATGAATAAAAAAAGAAGAAAAAGTGACCTTCAGTTAAAGTAATTTTACTGCCTTAAGGTAAATGAAAAATTCATAAAAATTCCTCAAGTATTCTGAAGAGACGGTCATCCATGCGGTCCTGCTGTGCTCCACTTACCAGTCTTCCTGCCAAAACATTCAAACTGGAGTTTTGAGCAGTGAATATGTTAAGAGAAAGTTTCCCACCATGCTTACCACATCATTTCTCTTTGTGTCCTGTTGCCGGGCACCAACCAGAGATTTAATAAATCATCCATGTTGGAAAGCTGTCACGCTGGGAGGAGATTAGAGAAGCAGAGATTAGAGAATGGAGGCTTTTTTTCCCTGCAGCTTTAATTAAACAGTCTGATAGTTCAGTGCCAACAGTCCAGCTCTGATTTTACACCCCTTTGATAGTGGACACTGACCTGGGAAATCTGTGGCTTCACCATAACCGTGAACCACCTTGGTGAAGATCACGGGGTGAGACTGCTCTGCTCTGCTCGGTGTCAAAGGTCAGTTTTGACGTTGTGTCGCGGTTTCAAAACTCCCCGCCTCGTTTTTCTGGTGCAGAAGTTTTGACTGCAACGCACAAAACTGCAGCAGGGTGCTGTTTGCATTCTGCTTAGGTCGCGGGAAGGTTTTGTTTGGCCGTAGAGTAAATGAAATCAACTTTGCAGCTCTCAAGACAATGTGTGGAGTTTCATGCTGTCGACCACAGACTGTAAACTTGGATGCTTTCAGTGACGTTATGAGTCAAAAGACCACAGTGAAGTAGAGATTGAAAACGTCCATTTGTGTGCTCTGGTCTGCACTAGAGGTAGTGACTGGAGGGAAAAAGTAGGGGGAGAGCGTGGGGTAATGAAAACCAAAGAAAATTAAAGTAATGTAAAATAAAGGTTAAAATAAAATAAGGTAGGGATTAAAGAACACAAGAAAAACAGTAATGGAAGAACACATGATGTTAAGTGAACATCTAAAATGGGACGCCTCTGTAGTTTAAGGCTGAAGAAGCGACCATGAACCCCAACGTCCCCGTTTTGAGTCCGGCTGGGGACCTTTGTTTTATCTCTCTCGCCCTCATGTCTCCACTGTCCATAATAAAAGCTTTAAATGCCCAAAAAATACTTAAAGAAAAGGTGAACATCTAAAGTAATGTAAAACAGACACTAAAGTGACTGTACAGCAGGCTAATGTAAAGTAGAAAGTACAGGAGAAAACTAAAACTAAAACTACTGAAGTAAACTAACAGATGAGAGGATTAGATTAATAAAGGGTTAAAGTTCCATCCATCCATTTTCTATACCGCTCTATCCTCAGAGGGTCGCGGGGGGCTGGAGCCAATCCCAGCTGACATTGGGCGAGAGGCGGGGTACACCCAGGACTGGTCGCCAGTCAATCACAGGGCTGACACATAGAGACTGACAAACATTCACACTCACAGTCACACCTACGGACAATTTTAGGATCACCAATTAACCTAACTTGCATGTCTTTGGATGGTGGGAGGAAGCCGGAGTGCCCGGAGAGAACCCACGCGGACACGGGGAGAACATGCAAACTCCACACAGAAGGGCCCCAGCCAGCCGGCGTGTGCGAACCGAGAACCCTCTTGCTGTGAGGTGACAGTGCTAACCACTGCACCACCATGCCGGGTTAAAGTTGATTACAGTAAAATAATAGAAGAAGTTTGAATAAATAAAGTAAAACTAAGTTTGCTAAAGTAGGCTGCAGCATGACTAAGGTTAAACAAGATAAAGGAATAAATGATAAGTTGCAGTGGACATTAAAGTAGGGTAAGGTAAAGTAGAGCAGCCAAATTCAAACCACTGGAGCAAAGTAAATTGTGTTAATGTTGTCAGACCGATTGTGTTTAATGTCTGATCCCAGGTCAGCTCATTGTTTAAACAAGCAGGACTGTGTCTACAGGTCTGTAGCATACAGTACACACACACACACACACACACTGTGCCCACATGACAGAGGAAATGTGCCACATGCATCTGATTTTTGATGAATAAATTCCGGTTCGTTAAGGAAATGCCATTTCAACAATGATCCCTGTGTGTGTGTGTCATTCCATTATTTAATTAGCTGTAAATATAGCTGTGTATGGAGTGCGTCTTGTGGTCTGCATGTATGGAAACCATATGCACAATGGGACAAGTTGGCAGTCAGTCGAACTATATTACAGTGGAACAATATATACAGATCTGCATTCAGAGCTGTGGCTAATGGATTTTGGGCCCCGGCTGGGAAACGTTTGTGTGTGTGTTCATGTCTTTGTTTACAGTTAAAATACAGTGAAATCATGTAGGACTGCACACAAATGAAACATTTTCAAAGTCAAATCTACTGCGTCTACGACTGATCTAACGCTTTTTGTTATGTACAGATAATTTTTGTTTTTAAAAAGCCTTTTGGATGAGATGTGAAATGTCTTCCATAAATTTACAGCAAGTCGTCCTACAATCTCAAACGTCCTGCAATTTTTCCATCGCCCTTCACTCTATTTCCATTACTAGGGTTGGGATCTGACAGCATTTTATTAAATCTGAATCCTTTCAAATCAATTGATATGATATGTGTAAAAGGTGTGGTGTTACAGAGTGATCATTCTTTTCAGTCACAAACAATCTTTGGCTACAGACTCCAGCAAGGAAGCACATTAACAGCCAAAGGTTTCACTAAAGCCTTTACAGCCTTAATGTTAATCAGATACAGATGATATATTTTGCCGCCAGTGATGTTTGTCATTTTTGACAGTCAGCGCCACTTTCACCGGAGAAAAGCCTACTAATGTTACCTCAGTGTTTACTGCATTGCAAATAAAAAAAGAGTTAGGAGAGATAAAAGGTTCAATATCAGATGTGTTGACGTAGAGTTTAACGAAACCAAGGATTTTTTTCCAACCGGGAACCAGATCCAAAATTGAACCGGCTATCGTAACCCATACGGTCGGGTTGACAGGGATGTCATTTCAAGACGAGATTAGGTTTGGCAAACTTAGCCGGCCACACTGTTTCCTGTGTTTTCTCTGTGTACGTTGATGCAGCGAATAAATTTTATTTTAGTTTAAATAAATGCAAGAAATGTCTTTACTTTGAATTCTGTATTTTTAATATATATATGTTGTGTGTGTGTGTGTGTGTGTGTGTGTGTGTGTGACCCTACATGACTGATCACCTCCACCAGTTCACTTTCTCCAAAGTCAACATGTCTGTCTCTGCAGGTTGCGCGTGTGCGCTTGTTGCTTCCGCCTCACAAACAATGGCTGATTTATAAGATTACACATATTTACTCTGTAATCAGGTTGTGTGTGTGTGTCAGAGAGAGAGTGCTGCGGCCTCGTGACGCCAAGCCGAGGATATTTATCTTGTTGCAGTGAATTCCCAGAGTTCTCCTCATTTTTTCCACCTCTTTCTCTCCTTCCTTCACCCACTCCTCTCTCTCTCTTCCTCTCCTCTGTCCTTCAAAGGAGACCATTGAGAGAAAAGCAAACAGGCATGGCGGGGGCAACACACGCGCACACACACACTCACTCACTCACTCACTCTCACACACACACACACACACACACACACACACACACACACACACACACACAATCACTGCTGCCAAGGGTGTGTTTGTGGGTACAACTTATTTAGTGTGGTTTTGGGATTTTGTAAGCAGTGTGTGTTTGTTGGGAGTGTGTGTGTGTGTTTGTTGGGAGTGTGTTCAGGATTATGAAAGTGTGCGTTGTGTGTGTGCATGTGTGTATATGTTTAAGTAAGTGTGTGTGTGTGTAATTCACATTACAAAGCCAGCAGTGTGTTTGATCGGCTTAGCGATCTGAGCAAAGGTGGACAGAGTATCAAGCTATGCTATCAGCGTGTTAGCATCACAATAGCGTTAGCATTGACCTCATTTACTTTACATTAGCATTGTTAGCTTCTGATTAGCTGTAAGGCTTCTACAGTTGTAAGTTTATGGAAGTTTGACTCGGCTTGCCAAAGCTCCTTAGCTCCAAATTAGTGTCGTTTTCACTGGGACCACAACCAAAACCATCACCTCAGACCTGGCTCTGTGTGTTCTTGTGTGTGTGTGTGTGTGTGTGTGTGTGTGTGTGTGTGTGTGTGTGTGTGTGTGTGTTGGCTTCTCAGGTCTCTCTGGTCTGGACTGCATCAAGTGTGTGGTTCAATGTTGGACCGTAGGGACGCCATGTGTGCACAGGTTGTGTGTAGGTGTGTGTGTGTGTGCACTGTTCTGATAAAAAAACAGTTTCTTCTCTTTCAATGTCAGAAGAAAACGGTTTTCTTTATTTTCAGCAGCTTCTCTTTATTCAGGATAAAAAGTCACGGAGCAGCAATGCATTATGGGTCATGTAAGTATGATTAGTAGCATCAACAGCATAGTGTTGCAAGCAGCTCAGTCATTAGAAACTCATTCTGGTCAGTCAAACGAGGTTCAAACCCACAAAAGTTTATGTTCCATTCTAGCAGAGATCAATAATTTTCAGCAACTTGAAGATACAAATCCCAATTCCTCCCACTGACTCCACAAAGCCCAGTTTGTGATCTGATGTGTTTAACTGGTACAAACATCTCAGAAGAAAGAAGAGAAGAAAGAAGATGCTGAATATGAGCATCAGCGCTCATCAATGGACTTCACTTCGTTCTGTGAAGTCTGAAATGACGTGATGTTATTTGTTGCACCATGGGAAGAAAAAATGTAAATGTGATTCAGTCAGGTGCTGGTCAAACCGAGGTATAATGTCAAAGAGAAAATGAGAAAACGTCGCACCAAAACAGAGCTCTACAATCACTTCTGGTTTTTATTTCATTTGTTTCAGCATATGTCTAAGAACTAGAAGTACTTGTAGAAACGTTCTGGAAGAACTTGTGAAATTGGTGACACCCTCATTGTACATTTTACATATTCACAATCTACTGGACATAAAATGAACAATGAAAGACAGAGAAAAATATTGTAGAAACACAAAAATGTACAATGAAAGGAAAGAAGCCAAGACTTAGTGGAGGAAAAGAAAACAAGGGGAAAAACAGGTGGGAAAGAGAAAGGCACTTGCCTGTCTACAGCTGCAGAGTGTGTGTGTGTGTGTGTGTGTGTGTGTCTGTGTGTGTCTGTGTGTCTGTGTGTGGTGCTAATTTGTAGTCAGGATCTCTCTGTGTTTTGTCTGCCAAGATTAGACTGCCTTGTTTTGGTCTCTGACCGCAACAGACAATGCACGATACACACACACACACACACACACACACACAGATACACACAGCAGGAAAGAACCACCTGACTTTCTCACTGTCCTATCCGGTCGTATATTATCATGTGAAGCAGTGACGGTAATGAAAATGAGTCCAGCTGCATGTTTAAACAGAGCATGGCCACGTGTTTGGTGTTTTGCAGTGGCGTGCTAACCAGCTTTGGAAAATTACATTTCATTTTACATAATTTTTAGTCTTGTAACTGACACTTTTTTTTCCAAAGAGATTTTTAGTGAACTTCAGTTCATAGATCACTGCCATAACAAGAAACCCAAACAACCATGTAGGGACAACCTGTTGTATCTCTGCTGGGGGCAGGAGTCTGGGATCTGAACCTACAGAGTCTGGGATCTGAACCTACAGAGTCAGGGTTATATAATGTGTTTGGACAACAGTTTTCTCCACATGAAATTGAATTTTTATGTTTTAGCAAAGGTTGTTGAGGTCCTGTAAGACACATGGCTGCGGGTAAAAGCCACCAAAACTCACAGCGACTCGGGGTGTGTTCGTTTAACTGCCCCTGCCATACAGAGGAGCCGGGAGGAGACTCAGTGGTATGTCATGGTGGCACCAGAAATGAATTATTTAAATTAAAGTCACATGGTCTTGTCAATGAAACATGGCTTTATTTAGGATTTCATCCTGAACATGTGTTGTAGAGTGTATTCATTGGTTGTATCACTTCACTGCAAGTGCTACTCCTTATGTAAAATTTAGGTTGCATTATTAATGAAGTTCCCGTGGTGTAATATCACAGCCATATTGTTCATATTAGTGGCATCCAGATACGGCATTGAACACTTTAATGCTGTAATTAATGTCAACTGAATCATGTTTCTCATGTCATCTGACATTGTTTTATCTCAGTTTATTACAAGCGGACTCTTGCAGAGCCTGAAAATGTCTTTACAGGAACAACCAATATGTAACAGACGTTCTCTATTCATTATAAGGGAATTAGGCAGGTTAATAAATTGTTTTAATAGGTTAGGAATATAACGATTTGATCAACAAAATCCTTTCTCGTTTTTATGACTTCTACTCTGATCATTATCTTTTCAAACCTGTTAAGCATTTCAAAGCATTTGACTAGATTACAAAGACTAGCAGCAGCCAGCAAAAGGACTGTAGCTTTCCATAATGACCAGAAATCATGTCTTTTTGTTCTTGATGTCTCGGCTGATTTTACAGGAAGTTACTTAATATTAGGCTCATTTCTCGCACCATTGTTTCCTCATGCAGCACTGATGACAAACCTAAGCCACACCTCCAGAGAAGCCTTCTGCTAAAGACTTTAAGGCGTAAATGAATTCATTTTCATTTAGAGATTATGATTATTATTATGATAACTGTACAGATCTTGTATTTTATACAGTTAAAATGAAAGTCAGTTCTCCAGAAGTGTAAACATGTAGTTGGATGGAGAGACAGTGAAAGTAACTCTGAGTTTTGGGGATGAACCCGTCATTTAGCTTTCAGTCCTGATCAGGAAAACATCTCTGGGGTTCTTGTTATGTCACATTGAATTTAAAGTCAAACTGAAATAATATCAGAGACACAACAGCCAGAATAAATCTGATCCCTGGAGCAGAACGCCTGCTGGACACACAGCTGGACTCACATCTGGCTCTGCGTGAGTGTGTGTGTGTGCATGATCATTGCACATGTACTTCTCTTACACATGTTCATCTTTACAAATGTGCACGTGCATCAAAATGTGTATATGTGCATAAAGTATGTGTGTATTCATGTAAAAAACCTGCCGTGTGTGTTTATGCACTATGTGCACATGTGCAGCCTGGGAGGTTAGTGTGAACTGTTAATGACAGGCCACTGTGTGTGTGTGTGTGTGTGTGTGTGTGTGTGTGTGTGTGTAATGAGTAGAGAGAAAGGTTCTGTGTGATTATAGGCCTCCTCTTAGGACCAGAGAGACTAAATATGGCTTCAGACTAAACACTGTCCCCACACACACACACACACACACACACACATACATACATACGCTCACACACCTCACCACAGACCACATACACATTGGCAACATACAGCACATATGAAGAGAAAAGTCTGAAAATAACTTGAAGATATTTTTATGACAGGACAGGAGTTATCTTCTCCGTGTGTGTTACTGTGTTCTGTTACTGTGGGTGGAAATGAATCCTGTTTACAAATCATCAAGTCCTTAAGCTCTTTGCCGAGTTGTGTCTTGTGTCATTGTCATGTTTGTTTTGTAATTCCAGCATGAATAAGTAATTGGATATGAAGTGTTTGCCTCCAGACTGCTGTGTCCATTTGAAGAAAAATAAAGTTTTGACACTTATTTGCTTATGATGATCCCAATCCAGCATGTTTGTACCTAGTGGATAAAAGGCCTAAAATGTTGTTAGTGTTTTCCCGCAATACACAGTATCTCACATGCTGTTGGTCAGCACTCAGGTGTCATGAAATATAAACATCACCTGGTAAGACCTCATAGTTCAATACGTAGTTAACTGTAGTTCAATAAGATGTTTCGGTTGTACACAACATACATCGCAGTATAAACTGTCATACAATAGGAAAAAAAAGAACTATATTATGTTGCAAATCAAGCTACTTTGACAAAAAAATAGAAACATTAAGAATAATAGGTACTTGCTGTAGACTTGCGACTTGCGAGTCAAAGCTAAGTCACAGAAATGAAGTTGTGAGGCGTAACTTGAACTTGACTTACATGAGACATGAAAACAAAAACATTCAAGTCTCAAGTTTTGACCTGGTAAAATCCTGGAGCAATAAAAAAAATTGTATGACCACTGAAACTGAAAAATACTGTGCAACTGTTTTGATAATCAATTAATAATTTAAGCCATTGTCAAGCAAAACAAATGTGAGGATACGCTGCTTCTTTTTTTCTAATATAAGTTCCTGCGTGTCTTTGCCTACATTTCATTCAGGGAGTTGAATAAACAACATGGCTCCATGGTAAGCAGGCAGCAGGCGGAGTAGCAGTTTACTGTTGCTTCTTCTTCACTGGCTTTTGAAAGAGTTAACCATTTCAAAGCATTTGACAAGATTTCAAAGCCTAACAGCAGCAAACAGCAAGCGTGCTGTAGCGTCCTCATAATCACCAGAAACCATGTTTGATTTTACAGGAAGTACTTTACTTTACTTATCATGCTCTTTTCCCTCACCATATGTTTGTCATGCAGCAGCAAACAACACGGTTGTAGCTGCTAGATTGTGAGGATATGCTGCTTTTCTTTGTCATACGTGATCATAAACTAAATATCATCAGGTTTCGTTACTTTAAGCTTCAGGAAATTTTCATGGGCATTTTTTACTCAGGGTTCGTACAAAGTCTTGAAAGTTTGGAAAATGCTTAATTTTAACTGTTATGTTTTCAAGGTTAGGAATATGCTTGAATTCAAAAAATGCTTGATTTTCAGCAAAATTTGGTGTTTCATGTAAAACAAAAAGCTTTTAATATTTGAAATGAAACGATCCCATTGTCATATTTGTTTATCTCCTGGCATTTATAGGAACAATTAAAGGCTTTGAGAGTGGACATTTTTCGTTAAGGTACCTTGAAAGTGCTTGAAAAGTGCTTGAATTTTACTCTTAAAAGCTGTATGAACCCTGTTCACTATTTCCTGACATTTTATAAACCAATTGATTCATAAAGGAAATATTCATCAGTCGATAAGGAAAATAATCGTTAGTTGCAGCCCTAGGGACAACAGACAGGCCTTGCGTAGCCACACACCTTGAATATATCTTGGAGGGACTTGTCTCAGTTATGTAAAATACGACTAACACAGCTTTGAGAGGAGTTTGCATCTTGACTCACAATTTGCTTATGAAGACTTGAGATTTGACCCGAAGTAGCTCTGCTCATTCAAGTCAGCAACACACACACGACACACACTGTTAGCGTCTCATTTGCTGCAACGCTCTGCAGTCTTTGATATGTTTTGATATATTTGATTAAATCAGATTACAGTTCATTGTAGCACAGAGTATACAGCGAGTTTTCACTCAAGCAGCCGAGAGTCAATATGTGAGAAAGTGTGTGTGTGTGTGGCAGGCGTGTTTTCTTGCACCACTGAACTCTTCGACTTGCCAATAGAGTTCATATATATTTTGGCTTTTGAGGAAGGTTTGAAGCAAACACACACACACACACACACTGCACTCGCAGCTGTTCTGGTGAAATGGGCCCGTCACATGCTATTAATACACTCTCGCTAACAGTGTGTGTCGTGTGTGTGTGCACGCAAAGTCTCTTTGGGAGGTTGTCTGAGTGTGTTTGTGTCAGGACTGATCAGGTGTGTGTATGTGTGTGTGTCCGCGCTTGAGTCTGAATTCATTTAAGTGCCTTTCTTTAGGGCATGAGTGTGTGGTGTCAATGTATCTGTTTGAACTTTGACCCTGAGCACACTTCCAAACAGCTGTATCAGCCCTCTTTATGAGGTGCGTGCGTGTGTGTGTGTGTTGCAGAGAACTATATCCTCCTTCTCCACCTCCCAAGTTTCCTTTCACCTGGTCTGACCTCCACATGCAGATGATGTGATGTCATGTCCAGATGTTTCCAGCTGTTCAGATGTGGTTTGATAACAGAAAATGTTTCAGTGGTATAAAACGTCAAGATTTGTTTCACAAATGACTGACCCCACTTTTTCTTCACCGTCTTTACTGTCGGTCTTTCTCTCTACAGACACTGATCTGATTGCAACAGGTTCAAGTCCTGGGTTTTCAAAGGCATTCTGGGAAATGTTGGAAATCACAACCTCAACTGATGTATGATGGGGCAGGTTCATAGGTGGATTGATCAAATTAATTTATTCACAGTCAGTGAAAGTCATGAAATTTGATGAATCCTCTGCGAATGTTTCAGAAATGTAACTAAATGTGTTTTTTCAACTGTAACACATTTGTTGCATCAGAAAAAACAAACACAACAAACCATGAAGGAAGAACATTTTTATGTCATAGTTGTGCTTTGCATGAGAACTAAATAATAAAATAAATGTGACATGTTTTTTATGAGACCTCTCTCTTATGGCTGTTATGGATTTACAGGATGCAGTGCATGAAAATATAAAAAAACAACAACAACACAGCACTAAATACATTTGCATTTTGTTGAAGTCCATGTAGATGCCATTTACAACTTAATCAGAGAATACTCACCTGAATTTTGTGAATTTTACAAAAAAGACCAGAAAAATATCCTCAAAGGCCCTGTCTGTTCACCCTTGGAACTAACAGTTAACTTTCGGTTAGAACGAACCCTGGTGCGTTTGCCCGGGTAGTGCGGTTCGTTTGGGCAGGTGTGAACACAGTAATCACACTCGAATGCAGAACAAAACAACCGCACCGACCCTTTAGAGGAGGGGGTCTCGGTCCAGTTCCTAACGAACTCCGGAGCAGTTTGTTTGTGGTGGGAACATGACCCGACCTCGATCCGACCCAACTATGCGGTATACTCCGCAAGTTTGAACTAAGCGTCTCCTGTAGCCAGGTGTGCTTTGCATTCTGGGATGCGGCAGAACGCACAAACTGTTTCTAGTAGCAGCAGCTAGTTGGCGGATGAACCAGCAATGTTTCTCTCACAGAAATATGATGTAGTCCAGAACACAGGAGGTTCTTCCTGCCCCAGACACATCTGACCAATAACCAGAGTGAACGTTCTCACCTGGTTTTTAGTGACACATTTTAGTTTTCTTGGATTTTTCTCTGTGTGAAAAGAAACCGAACTGACGGGAAAACGCTCCAAGTTTACAAACTATCAACTGATTAGAGCAAACCAACTGTAGGTGTGAAAACACCCTTAGTCAACCTCTAAGGTAATTGAGACGTTTAAATGTATTATTTTATCAAGTGATCAACGTATCATTTAATATGTAAAATAACTAATAACCAATTAATTTTTGATCTTTATACTTAAAAAGGATTGGTCATCAAATAATCGTCTTTCTTTCTTCTTTTGAGTTCTTCATTGTAATTTGATTTAGTATGCAAATCACCACAGACCGCAGAACCAACCCCAACCCTCTTCTCTAGCTGAATCTCCATGCAGTAAAGTGTCCTTTATTTTATATTTCGCATGTGGTCACAGGTTCAACTGTGAGCTGGGAAGAAAGATTCAGTGACAAGTGTTCTTCTTGCGACACAGTTGAGTCTAAGTGTGCTGCCAGGTGTGGACTGTGATCTGCCTCAGATGTGTGTGTAGACACAATCTGGATATTTCTGGACACAAGATACTCTGTCTGATCAGGGCCAAATTCTCCAGTCCAGCCTCCACCCAGAACCCCCTCTCTCCTCCGTCCAGCTGGACCGACCAAACCCCCTCATTATTTCAGTCCTGGGTGGGCCTGGACTCCACCAGCGAGTATGTGTGTTTGAGGTCACCTCTGAACCTGTCGAGGTCAGCTCCCACAGCCCGGGGCTACCAGTGGCCTGGGACTCAGCCTGGGTGTTAATCCCAGGTTGGGTGTCACTGCGGTGGGTCACGCTCTGTAATTTAGTCCCCTGCTCTGTCTGGGGCCTCCAGGCCCTCAGGACCACCCAGCAAACTGCAGCAACCACCTACCTCAGCATCTGTGTGTGTGTGTGAGAGAGAGAGAGAGAGACTGAGAGGGTGTGTGGATTTAAGGTTTTGAAAAGATTTTTTTGTCTGTGCTTTTAGATGTGTTTGCTAATACATGTTAACAAGACAGCCTGAAGACCATGTTTTTGTTTTGTTTTTTGATTAATAGACTATTCAGCCGTTTTTAAAAAATGTTAAAATAATGACAAATGTCATATTCAAGTTACTAAAGCCCAAAGTTATGTCTTACAATTGACAATTTTGTCCGACCAACAGTATAAACACCTACAAGTATTTCATTGTGTGGAGGTTTCATCCAGTGGTGTGTTTGTGTTTTCCTCTGCCCATATTTCAGACTCTGACAACTAAAAAAAAAGAGACATATTCATGCTGGATTGAGGGAGGGGGGGTCTGGAGAGCGATGGAGGGAGGGGGAGTCTCTCACACATGACCTATCAACGCAGAATAAAGCTCTTTGTTCGTGACCGTGTGAACACGCGTGTCAAAGAAAAGCAGAAGGCCTCCCTCTCTCAGCCTCGTCGTCCCAGAGAAAACACAAGAGTTCAGCCGGCTCTTTGACGGAGCGGGACAACCTCATAAATCACGCCGCCGTATTTTAGCAGCCGTCCGTGCCGCTGAACGACGGCCTTTTAAAGCATCTCTGACAGCCTCGATTGGGGAGGAGGTTAAAAAAGGAGACTTTGACTTTATTTTCCTTACCAAAGAAACCCCAGACACCTTCTCACTTCTTTTATTGTTACATTTAAGGCATTTAGCTCACACTCACACTCATCTGGATCTCCTTGAAGTGAGTGAAACGGTAGAACAAGCATCTATTTCTGGATCGTCACCATCCATCATGCCCGGTCAAAGAACTTCTGGAGTGTCAAGGAATTTAATAGCTATTCCCGATAGGGATTATCAGGGATTTTTTATGAGGTGTTTTTGGTCTATACACACTTTTCTCTCAACCTGCCTCATTCTTCTTCAGTTAGTGATTTCCTGCATCTCCCAGAAAACACTGTAATAAGACAACCTCACCTGCATTGCAGCTTTGCTTCAGTGGTTTCCTGTAATGTGTTTTCCTCTGCTGTGTTAATGTCTTTGAAGAGAGGAGTGTCACTGTGGGTCGTCTCTGTGAATCTGTTTGTCAGGAAAGTTTGGACACAATTTGAACTGCCTCTCTTCATTCCCAGCTTGAGCAAAATACTGAAGTTCAAGTTATTGCAGAATAATAACTAATAACTAATTAATTATTAGCAGACTGTTGATTAGTTGCATTTCACCATTTAACTCAATATTCACTATTTTCTGACATTTTATAGATAATTGTTGGTTTTTGCTTTTGTTCAAATGTTTTTAGACATCAGTGGCACTTGAGAGCTTGAAAATGTTGCTTCGATAAATGCAACATGCAAAACAGATCTTTTTGCATCACGTTTACAGTCTGCCCATGAAATCCAATATTCATAATATCTGCATTCTGTCCACAAGTTCCACTTTGTCATTGTGGATATCATTAAAAACTTTTGTCTGCTGTTTTTTTGCCGCTTCTGTTCCAATGTTTTTATTGACTACAAGAGTTCATTTTTACGACTGGCATCCCCACTATGCTGTGTCTTACAAGATACAGTATAAGGGATAGGGTCTAATATACTGTGAGGTTACTAATCCATTAAAAAATGTCTTTATCAGCCCCAATCACATGCAGATCAACATGGGCCATTCCCAATGATAATTGGAGTCTAAATCAGGAGAATTGTTGCTGGCAGCTGCATTGCATTCTGGTATATTTCCTGATGTTGATCACCTGTACACAAAGGCAGCTTTAGAAAGAAGTCTTTGCTCCTTTTAGTTTCAGACAAGTGACATTAAAAACAGAAATTCTTTGGATTGCTTGAAATACTGTGTCAAGCATTTAACTGTCCACATTAGGAGAACTCTTCTTGGAGGTATGACAATTATATCAAACATGACATATTCATACTGGCCGGTCAGTGTTTTGAGATGATGCAGTTTTAATATCTGAATTTTGTCACAATTCATGATGAATTCCAACCTTCATCAGTTCCTTGAGTGAGCATATTTTTACTTGACTGCACGTAAAATGGTGGTAAAACTTAGTGAGACATTTCTATGACACATGTTAATTTGTTATTAATTACTTTGAGCAGACTGAAGCAGGACAGAGCATAGATATGAAGAGGAGTAAAGTAAGCGAGAGGAGGTCGTGGTTATCAGGTTGGTGCGTTCCAGAGCTTTCCACAGCAGATGATAAACCATCAGAGGTTGGATCAGGTTGGGTTGCCAGATCTTATCAACTAATCCCCCACTTCTCGTCTCCCTCAACACTCCACTGAGACTTGAGTAGACAACAACCTCTTTTTTCTAGCTCTTACTGTCTCCATCTTCTTCTCTGTCTTTCTTTCCATCTCCAACTACTGTCTCTAACTACCTTTTCAGTCCGTCTCTCTCGCTCATTTCGTCTCTCATTCTGTTCTGTCTACTCCTCTCTCGCCCCCTCCTCTCGTCTTATCAGTGAGAGTGTAGACAGACGGTGTTATCAGTATTGTGTGTGTGTGTATGCTTGTTTTGACCACGGACAATAGTGGTTACTGTCTGTCTGTCCGCCCTATCTGTCTATCAGACACTGGGAGGAGATGCTGATCGCTTCATCACTCGTCCGCCAGATCGTTCTGTCTCCACCGTCTGCCGCTTGTTTACGTCCCAAAGTACCATCTACCTCTCTGTCTCTTTCTCTTTCAATTCACTTCAGTTTCGTTGGCATGAAATCAGTCAGTCAGTCTTTCCCATTTCACCAGCTGGCACATAGGGCAGCATTTTTGTTGCTGTTTCCGTAGCATATATGTTTTTTATGGAATAGGATTGCTGTCCCGATGTCCAACCATCGGCCATTGTTGACCTAATTTCTTAATGAATTACAGACTCGCACCACGTGAGACCAGACAGGGTTTAGGTTGTGTACAAGCTGCCCCGTCACGTCAAGCCCAATCAACTCCTGTTACCATGTACATGGTATTTTCCACCGAGACTTAGTTTTAGAACAAATTTACATCTTCAGCCCGCTCCTCATTTCTGCGTGAGGCTAACAGCTTGAGGTTAGATGAGCTGTTACTATCATAACACACCCGAATCTACGATGGAACTGTCAGTGGTCGAGTTGCATTGTGGGTAATATATATATATTTTTTAACTATCTGTCATGAGCCCGACAGTGTTGCAGGAGTGCAAAGCTAAATCGCTTGGGCACTCTATTAAGAAGCGTCTTTTCCCTCGAGCAGGTGAGATCAGAAACCAGCAGCAATAGAAAACAAGATAAAAACAAGATAAATAAACAAGATAAATATGATGCGGGAGCGTCCTCTATCTACATATAATAAATAAAGGCACCTGGATGAGGCAGGTAAACAGTGACAGTGCAAACAGAGCAGTATAAAAAGGTATTACACAACAAAATCGATAGTTACAAACAATACAGAGACATGTGAGCATAGAAGTAATGTCCTTAATCTGTGTATAATACATAAAAGGCACTTATGCATGGCAGGCTGTAATAGTACAGTCTAACAGGGATTGCATGATAATTGCAGCTTATTGCCATCAGGCAAAAATGAGAGGAAATACATTTTTATCCAAAAAGAGTTATCCTAATTTTGGTAGTAAAGTAAAACCTTCATTACTTAAGAGGTATTCTAGCATGTTATTGTTCGGAAGAGGTCACGGTGCACTGACACACAGAATCAGGATTCTGTGAAATGAACTACAGATGAGTGAAGAGACGAACACCAAGATGAAAAGGCAGAGGATGTGTTTTTGGTGATGAACTGAGCACATCGAATGTCTGGTGTCTCTGTTCTCTGTGTGTGTTTGTGTAGTCTGATAGTGTAAGCTAGTGTCTGACAATTTGTAATGTTTAGGTTAACTCCCTGAAAGCCTTCATACGCCCCTGCAGTGTGTTGGTGTGTGTGTGTGCGCGCAGGTGTTTGGCAGCAGACATCAGGCTGCACAACAGCAGAAAGGAACTTAAACGAGACACATATTTAGATATTTGGGCCTCACCACTCGAGAGTCTTTGCACGCATGTGTGTGTGTGTTTGTGTGTGTGTGTGTTTGTGTGTGACTAATTGAAACATTGAATCTGTTACAGTGCTTCCATTACATCCGTTCCTGTGTTAGTGAAAGCACATTTATTATTGTGTGATCGTGTGTGTGTGTGTGTGCCTGTGTATGTAACTGTATCCGTATGTGTGTGTGTGTGTGTGTGTGTGTGTCTATTAGTCATCCTACACGAGGAAATGGGCTCTGTGATTCTAGCCGTCGTTAAACTGAGATTCTAATTGGCTCTTTAATTAAGACACGGAGACACTGAGCCTGAACACACACACACACACACACACACTATAACGCATTCATTTGACCCCAACATGAACCTTTCTACTGTTTTCTTTACTTCTTTCACCTCTTATTTTTCCCCTCTGTCTGTGCAAACCTCTCTCACTCCATGCCCTTCTCTCTCTCTCTCTCTCTCTCTCTCTCTCTCTCTCTCTCTCTCTCTCTCTCCTCTCTCTCTCTCTCTCTCTGTTTGCATCTGTCCTCGTACCTCACTCTCTCACCTCTCTCAGTTCCTCATAATCACTTGTTTTTTCCTTTCCCGTAAACATATCTTCTTTCTTTCTCTTTCTTTCTACCACCCCCCTTTCTCTCTCTCTCTCTTTCTGTCACTCTCTCTCCCTCCTTGTCTCTCTTCCTTTTTCGCTCGTCCCGTCATCCTCCAGGGAACGAGGGATGTGTTCTGCCACGTCGCTTTCTGCCAAACAGACTGCTGTCATTTTCCACTGACACAGATAGTACAACACTGTGTGTGTGTGTGTGTGTGTGTGTGTGTGTGTGTGTGTGTGTGCGTGTGTGTAAATCTTGTGTTTGTGTCTGTATATTTGTATTTTTGGTTGCCTATACACATGTGTTTTCATATGACAGTGTGTGTGTGTGTGTGGCTTGGACTTCATCCATGCTGCTTGCTGTGGCTAACTGAGCAGGAAACATCTAATCTGTCAGCTCTGTGCAGCGCACACGCACACACAAACACGCACACGCACACACAAACACACACACACACACACACACACTGAGCTTTGTTTCTCATCTGTGTCATTTTATCCGAGAATATAAAACTCTGGCACCGAACCATTTTGATTCACTCTTCCACTTGCAGTCATGTTGACTTTTACTAACTTTCACTTGACAGGAGCTCAATTATGTTTTTGGCTGCACTCTCTTTCTCTTGTCTTCTGCTGACTTCTCCGCTGATATCTAAGCTGCTGTCACCAGGAACACAGTTTCAGTAAGTCGTACACAAGTGCTCTGCTGTCGCTGCAGTCACAGTTCAGCGTAGCTGTTGCAAAATTAAAACATGGACACCAGAATCACCCACACCGTAGCCCGAACACACTGTTGAGTTTTTAAAGTCAGACTGACACTGCTATCACACCAAATGTGCAAGTGTGACGTTGCACAGAGCAATAATGCACAGATCATTATTTTTAGTGGCGAGAGCAAATTTGAAATTTGGCACAGAAAATGCTGACTACACACACATGTCCAGAAGTATTCCAGCATTGACACGAGGTGGAAATTACGACAGCGATGATTTTACTGTACAAACTTGATTTTGTGCATCTCTGATCTCCCGGAGCTGTGTAATTCTACTCTCCAGTCCTACCAGGAATTGGGTAAAAAATCCCGAGCATGGTAGGAAATATCACATTTAGATTGAGATACCAGCTCAGAAAACAAATACTGTGATTATTGACATTCTGTGGAAGTAGATAGCATCCCAGTTAGCTGCCTTCGTAGGATGGTGATGCTTTACATAACGCGCTCCATGAAAATAGCGCTGTGTGGTGCGGGCGTGTTGCTACAAGTACGGGTGAGAAAATGAAACACAATCTATTAAGGCTGGTTTGAGTTATACATGGAAAAGTTTGAAGGCTTATCAAACCCTAAAACTCTGCACAGCCTTATATAATACTATCACAAAGAATTTTACAACTCTGGAAATTCCCACAGCAATCATTTTATCCTCCGTCTGGACAATCAGGAGCTAAACAGTATAAAGCCATTTTTGTTCCAAAGTGATCTTCTAGGAAGACTTTTTCACTGGACAACCATGCCTTTTGTTTTGTTTTGTTTTGTTTTTTGCCAGAGTCTTCTGCTTGATTGCCCCTGCTGTTAGCACAATGCTAACACAGTGGTCACACTGAAATAAATGAACAGGCTGCAGTGCCATGTCATGTCCTGCATCTTCTTGAGGTTTAGGCCACTGAAGTGATTAGTTAAGATTTGGGGAAATCATGGTTTTGGTTAAATATTAAAAGCATAAACACGTACTGTCTTTTGCTTTGAGCTGCCTAAAGGTAACCATGAAAGTGTTGATCATTGTTTATCTGCTACAAGCGGATATTTTAGGGATTTTGCAGATACGTTAAAACAGAGATCAAGACAAAAAAACAGAATCCAGATGGCATTATGTTTCTTTTAAAACATATTTTCTGTAGCAAATTTGTAGTAAATAGAAGCAGTCTTTACGGGACAGGGTTGGTTTCAGAGATTTTAGTCTGAAAAATATTGACTCAATCAATTCAGCCTAGAAGCTGGAAACTGGACCAATCACTGCGCCAGGATGCCGTGAGTCAAACATACTGAGATCAGACTCTAGAAGTCCTGGGTAGCATTTGTGCTATTACAGCAATATTATTATGAACTCTTTTATTCATTGCAACTTTGATGCTCTTTGATGAAATGTTTTTGCAGTATTTTGATCCATGTGAGAGAGAAATGTGAAGATGCAGCAACAAACTCCCCTCAAACTTTCTTTTTTTCCTTCTTAAAGTCTTCGGCCAATCTTTTGGTCGTTGTAGCCACCAAACCTCATGCAGTCCATCAGCTAAAATTACTTCATTTAAACCACAGCCACATAGTTTGCATATGTGTGTGTGTGTGTGTGTGCTGTGCTCTCAGTCATGCGTTTCCATAGATAAGGGTGTCCATGATTTTTGTTTGTGTTTTTCAGTACATTTCTTATGGCTTTGGTACGTGTGTGCATATCTCAGTGCATTTGTGCGTGACCATCCAAACATGACATGTTTGTTTGTGTGTGTGTCTGCCTGTGTGTGATTTGTAACTCCAGGAATACTGTAAAATGCTGTGGCATTAGAAGCTGTTGGTCTCTGTGTTTGGGATGGAATATATGGATGGACAGAAAGAGAGAAAGAGAGAAAAAGAGAGGGAATATTTTCTGATGTCAGATTTTTTTGAAGACTGTTAAAGGACCATACAAGTCTAAAAAAACACTGACAAAGTTGTGTCAGCTGAGACTTTGTGACATGACACTAGCTTTGGTTACATGGACAATATTTCTTAAACCCAAATTAAATCTTTCTGGTTAGAGATTCCAACTCAACTGTTTACATGGACGCTAAATAAAGTGATAGGATAAGATGTGCGTTTACATGTCTCAAAGCATTTAATCAGAATATAACTTTTTTGACATGTGCAAGGTGGCTCTGCCTGCTGTGAAGCATATAATCTGCCAGAAATATAAGAGAAGAAGAAGAAGAAGGGGTGTTTTTTTTCAGCTTCGTTCATCTTTTCAAACACTTGTTTGAACAACTCGTTTTGAGCCTTTCAACCATCGAGGCGTCCAACAATCCTTAAATCTTTTAAAGTCTCCAACAAACAAGTTTTGTCTCTCTGGACCTCCCAGAAACTCATTCACGTCACCTAATGTTCCCCCACGTGGGGCAAACATGCGCAGAAAGAATATATTTACTCCAACCAGAGAATAAACAATCAGATTAAGCGTTTACATGGTTATTAGGTGCTAATATTTTCCTATTGAAGGGATTATCAAAGGTTTACACCCCCCCACCCCCCACCCCCCACCCCCCGGGCCGAATCAGGTCAGTCTCTTCCGAATGAGGTGGTGACATGAGGCATCTTGATTGGGCTGTTATTCCCATTATTAGTGGAATATTAGGCTCCATGTAAACGCAGCTACTGTGTCGCAGATGTAAACCAGGTTTAAGTGTGCATGTCGAATCCTGACTTTATTGCGGACTCGACCCCAGCAGCCTCTACTGCAGGTTGTTTAAGGTCACCAGCAGTTCAGCTACTCTGTGTGTGTGTGTGTGTGTGTGTGTGTGTGTCAGCCCATGTGAAAAGTTGGGTTCACATATGTGCATGTTCTTATATCACTGGTCTGTGTGTGTGTGTGTGTGTGTGTGTGTGTGTGTGTCAGCCCATGTGAAAAGTTGGGTTCACATATGTGCATGTTCTTATATCACTGGTCTGTGTGTGTGTGTGTCCGTGTCCGTCCAGGCTAAATGTGTCTTTGTGTTCTCTCAGCTGGCATCAATCAGAGTGTGTGTGGAGCCGAGCTGCTGCCAACAATGGAGCCCTTCACTGGACCTGGAGCCTTTTATCAACACACACACACACACACACACACACACTTTCAGAGACCCCAAGGGGAGGGTGGTTGGGGTCGTGTGTGCGTGTTTCTTGAGGTGGAGGAAGTTGGTATGTTTGTGTGTGTTGCATGGCAGAAATTGTGCATGAGGATTTGAAGGAGTCTTGGACTTGGAGTTCTGGGTTTTATGTGCCTGTTTCAGGTAGTATTTCTATCTTTGTGAGGACCAGTTTTACACCTTGAGAGTCACACTTAGGGAATGGGTCCTGGGTATTGTCTGGAAAATGTTCAATAGTGGTGCCAGTATGATACCTGTGTTTCAGTACTGACACCAAAATGATGCTTTTCTTAAACATTACTTTGGGGAATATAAATATTTCTTAATCTTCTTTTTTTTCATTTAATGTGTGTGCTAAAACGCTCAATACATCTGTGTTAAATAAAGAAAAAAAATACTATTATCAGGGTTTGTACAAAGTCTTGAAAGTTTGGAAAATGCTTCATTTTAACCGTTATGTTTTCAAGGTTAGGAATATGCTTGAATTCAAATATTCTCCTTGAAAAATGCTTGATTTTTCAACATAATCTGGTGTTTCATCATCGACACTCACTCATGGAAACCAAAAGTCTTTTAATATTTGAAATGAAACGATCCCGTCGTTGTATTTGTTTGTTGTCTCCAGGTGTTTACAGTAACAATTTAAGGCTTCGAAAGTCTGGAAATCTTTGGTTTAGGTACCCTGAAAGTGCTTGAAAAGCTTGAATTTTACTCTTAAAAAGCTGTACGAACCCTGTATAAAGATAGAAAAAAAAGATTTTAAGTGATCAAGCCAATAATCTGATAACTGATCCGATGAGCTTTCAATACTCAATGCTATAGCTACAGCTTTGGTCCTCACGTCTTTAAAAGGCTGTTTGAGGAATAAGACTTGGTTTTAGGCATAAGATTAGAGTTAGGTTTAGGTTGGGAGTAGGGGTTTAACGTGTATTGTGATGGTTAAGGTTAGACTTACAGGCTAAGGAATGTATTAAGTCTATGAGGGTCCTCACAAGTATAGACATAGAGTCAAAAATGCCTGTATTTGTAAGGATTATGTGTTCATTGATTGGTAAGTGTGTGTGTGTGGTTTACTTGCAAGGTGTGAGTGACACGGCACCCTCAGATGACCTCAGCCGTGACTGACTGAGAGCTGGGGACTTTTTGAGGTTACCGCGGAAACAAGGGGAAGTGAACTGGGGCTTTAGCTGCGACTGTTTACATCTTTGCGTGCAAGTCTAAGAGGAGGCACTCATTCTCATGTACCTATATGTTTGCAGTTTAGTGTTACACAAATCAAAACGGCTTACTTTGGCAATTGCTGCTTAACCCTGACACACACACACACACACACACACACACACACACACTTTAGAGTCTTCCATCTCTGTTTTCGCAGTATCAAATGGCGAGCGCTGAATCCATTTGTCAAACAAACTGCTGGCGTGCGTTGGTGCTCAGGCCTGCACATCACTCATTTATCTGAACACACACTCGTCCATTAGTCCCAGATCTGCTTTCACCTCTTCTTTTTCTCTCCGTCCGTTCATCTCTCTCCTCCTCCTCCTCCTCCAACTCCTCCTCCTCCCTCATCTCCCGTTTCCCTCCTTCTCTTCGTCCGGCTTGTCCTTTCTTGTTGTCCTCGTCACCATCCGTCTGGCTCTGTCATCGCCGGTTCGCACCGCTCCACTCATCTCCACTCCTCTGTTGTTGTAATGATGGTGGGATGGAGGGATTGACCCCCGGCTGGAGGTCAGAGTTCACCTGGAGCCACCACGCCTCATTCATGCATCCACTCGCTCTCTTGCTAAATAGTGCTGAGCTGTGTGCTTAAGTAAAACCTAGAAGAACTTAAGCTCCACTTGTCCTCGTTTTCATTTCAAAGCGAGTATTCAGTTTCTGTTTGCTACTCTCCACGTTTTTTGGAAAAACATGCGATAGGAGCATGAAAATGCTGCAGTTTCTAAGTGGCAGCCAACCAAGTGTAAGAGCAGGTCATCAGAAATCACAGAGGCTTTCAGAGCCAACGTATAGTGAGCAGTTTATTTGAACTGTCCTGTGTTTTGTACTTTTAGTTGAGTTTATTTTTTCAGTTGAGGAAGAAGCAAATCTGCAATTAAACTGAACAGCCTGGAAATGGGATTGCCAGTGCTCTATCAAGAGAGTGGTTGTGCAGTTTGGTCTGAGTGCAGATTTAATCCTAAAACTAAAGTGTAGTTTTCTATGTTTTTTACTCTGGGTATCGATTGGAATCCATTGTAACTGCTTGAATCCAAGCAGACTGCAGCTACACATTTTCAGAGCCTCTTCTTCAGCCTATAGGGGGGGTGAGTGTCTGCGGCTCAATTGAGGTTTTCAATCGAGCGTTCCCTTAAAGGATAACTCCTGTTCATCATAACTTGGATTTTATTTCCATAGTTTTGGCCATCAGTTCTATCAGCTATAATTCAAAGTTAAAAAGTACTGATCGCAACGTCACAAAAAAAAGTCGCACGAGTCAAGAAACACGAGCAGTCAGTCGGACAGTCTGTTAAAATTAAAATCCAGTCTCTCTGTAGTAAAGATCCATCCCAGTTTACAGACCGACTTTCTCATTCAGCTTTGACCAACTTATCATAGCTGTGTGCAAACAGTTTTCATAGGTAATGAGATGAGAGCTTAGAACGATTAATTGATTAGTCGATCGTCAGACTATTTTGATGATTGAGTAATCATTTAAGTTGTTTTCAAGCAAAAACTCCAAAAATGTGATTGTTCCAGGTTCTCAAAAGTGAAAATCTGCCACTTTTCTTGGTCTTACATTATAAAAAATTGAATACTTTTGCGTATTGTCTATTGGTCGGACAAACCAAGACATTTGATGAGGTCATCACATATTGTGATGGGTGTTTTTTTTTGTTTTTTTTCTGTTTTCTAATTTTTTATAGACCAAACAATTAATCGATTCATTGAAAAAATAGTCAGCAGATTAATAGTTTCTTATCAGTGAGACGGCCTCGATGCAATGTTTTTTAGAATTCTAGTTGACCAAACACATTTAACTTTGCTGCGTCTTCAAGTTATTTGAGGGATTATTAGGAGAGATAACCACTGACTCCTCCCCCGTCCAGGTGATGGCGCTGGCGGAGGCTGCGGAGGAGAACCGGGCGCTGCTGGAGGAGGCGTTTGTCCGTCTGCGGAGCGCCACACACCTGCTGGTGCTGCTGCTGTCACTGTGGCAGGGCCTGACCCCCGACCAGACGGCCATCCTGGAGGCCACGCTGCTGCCGCTGCTGCAGGACACACCACAGCTGGTACACACACACACACACACACACACACTCTCTCTCACACTCTCACACAGGAGGCCATTAATATGTCAATGTCTGACCATCCATCTGCAGCCTGCTCAGTAAACACAGCCGCGGCTTAAACACACACTCTGAAAACTTTTAAAATACATTAAGCACCTCTGGTCCCAGAGGAATACCCCCCCCCCCCACACACACACACACACACACACACTCAGTCCCTGCCATTCAACACTCACCTGTCAGCTCTGCGCTAAGAGTACCTGTTTATGATTTCAGCATTAAAACTGTGCGTGTGTGTGTGTGTGTGTGTGTGTGTGTGTGTGTGTGTTTGAACAGACAACGCGCACACATGAGGTCAAGGTCACAATAGGTCTCAGCGTGAATGGATGACATATTGCTCTTTAATCTGCCTCTGACTCAGACTCTGAGCTTTGTGTGTTTGTATGTGTGTTTGTAAGTGTGTGTGTGTGTGTTTGTATGTGTGTTTGTAAGTGTGTGTGCACGCTGCAGGGGACTCAGCACCGTATAAACAGCCGTGTTGACAGAGCTCCTCCATTTGCTGCAGTCAGCCCTCGAAAGATTTCTCACCCCATAGAGATTCTGACAGTGTGTACTGTACTGTGTGTGTGTGTGTTAGTTTTTCCATAGCTCTGATCAATCCCCTCAGCCTCTCATTACCACTAAGTCTATTTCCAGCCTCCTCTGACAGCCCCACGCTACACACACTTACACACAAACATCTGCGTCTTCATAAACAACAGCACATAAAATATCTTTTACAGTGTCCACACACACACACACACACATACACACACACACACTGGCTGTAGACAGGAATAGGCTTAGAGGGTCAGTTGATGAGCCTCAGGGGACTGTGTACGTAAGTGTGTGTGTGTGAGTGCATGTGTTATTTTAAATGGGATTAATGGCATTAAGTGAATTAGCAGTAATCAGGGTCACGTCCACAACGTTGAAACCAACAGGTGCACTGACGAGCTATTTTCAGAAAACACAACACACTCTCCAACACAGCACCATGACTACGTACTGAGTGAGATGGTGACGCAGTTTGTTTGTTTTTAACTCATCAGCACAGTTTTTACTTTTTTCTTTTTTCATTAAAGAATCATTCTGCTTTATTACAACCTGGAGCCTTTGTAGTTTTGGCTTTCATTTTTGATAACAAATACTGAAATCAGCAGGTGATAAAGGTCAGTTTTACAAGCTAACAGAAAAAAGAAAACTGATGTTTTTTACTATACCGATTATGAAGGCATAATATTATCTTCTCTGTGGTGCCCAAAATCTCATTTTCACTATGGTGTCTGTCTCACATACCTGTGGTGTTAGAAAGGATTGCACCCCGTCACACTCTTCATCTCAACAACCTCTGACCTTTCCTGTGACCACGCAGGTGAGGTCATTCCAGGTGAATGAAGTCCCTACTCTGAGAGGGTCCTTTCAGTGGAATAAATCTCAGGAATGTCACGCACAAGAAAAAAGCCACAGAGGACGACACAGGGACCAAAAGCTGGGTTAAAGGAGGAGAGCAAAGGGTTAAAGGGAGGATGAGGAGGAGGAGTCAAGGACTAGTTTAATGCTTCATCCAAAGTCCAACTCCTTCATCCTACACTGTATCTGTTATCATCCATGCGTTCGGTCTGTGATATTTTGAATGAATTGATCAAGTTTGCATCCAAATATTATAATATTCATTATCATAGGACTCAGTAGCTTTTCCAGAGAGATGCCACCATCAAGAATAACATTTCAAATAACATTTCCAGGTTAAGATGCTAACCCATAAAATAACACATTGTAATGACATTGGTCTTTGCACCTTACATAAGCTTAACAAAAAGAATTTAGAAATATGGACTCAGTTTCTATATTTTTAATGCAATAACCCTAAAACCCTAACCCTTTGAATGTACCATTTTCAAAATTACACGTTGTCACCTGTAAATCAAAATATAAATTAAATGCAGTGGTCGCCAAAGTCCTTTTTTTTTTTTAGCCCTGGGTAGTGTCTGCAGAGCTTCCTGTCAGGCTGCATACAGCCCCAACAACCTCCACCAATCAGAGAGTTAAAGGGACAAAAACCCAAAAGCAAAAAGTCCAAAAAGCCTAATATTGGTGTCCATGGTATCAATTGTAGGTGGTCTCGATGGGCGTATGAGCATTTTGATCAACTCATATCTTCTGTCATCTAGATTATGACAGCTAGACAGTAAGAGGACACTGTTTAGAGAGATTGTAGCATTCAAATTGTAATACTTCCAAATGTAAAACTATAAAAGTTGGCGGACAAATGTAAGGGGGGACATGTCTCCCTTTGTCCCCAGTTGAATAGGGATTACAGGTAAAAATCAGGACAGAAAGTGTTCTACTGCAGTAATAATTTTTAATTTCCTCTTTTAGACAGACACTCATCTCTCCTGCATGAAACATCAAAATATGTAACAGAATACCAGATGACCTTAGACCCTATATGTTATCTGTCACATTAGCCTAGATTATGTGATTATCCAGCCGAGGTACAAAGTGCAAAGAACTTTAAAAATTTCAAAAATGTGCTGCGGCCAATCAGAAGACGAGGTGAGGTTTTCTTCCTTCCCAGAAACATGATTTAGACGGGAGGAATTCCTCTCACAGCAGCTGTATATGCTCCGAATTCTTTATCTGAAGTCAAGAGACAGACGTGTTTAGAATAACAAGGTCGGAAAGGAGAAAGGGAAGTAGAGGATCTCCATGTCTGCGCTAAAAGAGGAGGGAAGAGGAGAAGGAGAAGGAGGTTGAGAAGGAGGTTGCGCCAGAGGAAATGCATCTGTGTGGTATCCAACTAAACGTCTCATTTAGTTGCAGCCAACCAGAACACATCTTCCTCCTCCTGCATTCCTCCTGTTTCTCTCCTTTGGTCCTCCTCTTCCTCCTGTTTTCCCCTTCCTCTCTTCTCACTTTTTGTGCTTCTCTTCCTCTTTCTACCTCCTCCACCCCAACCACCCTCTTACTTCTCCTCACTCGCTCATCTTACTCATCTTTGTTTTCATCTTCCCTTCATCTGACCACTCTTCTTCATCAGCCTTCTTGTCTGTTTCTGATCCTCCTCTTACCTCATTCCTCACCCTCTTGCTCTTTCCCTCTCTTCCTTACATCATCTCCTCCTGCATCCTTTTTTTCCAGTCTCATCTGCCTTATCTCTTCCCATTTCATGTTTTAAGTTTCTGTTTTCCTGCTTCTCTCCATCTCCCTCATCTTCCTTTATCCCTGTCTCCCTTCTCTGTTAACTGTGCACCCTTCTCTCTTTGTCTCACCTTCACTAGCCCTATTTATATCTCTCCCTCTTGCTCTATGCTTCCACTTTCCCCATCTCATTTTCTTTCTCATCTTTCCTTTCCATCCCTCTTTTTTCTCTGTCTTGCTCTTGTTTTTACCTCCTCTCTCGTCCTTGTTCTTCTCCTTTCCTTCCCCTTCTTTTCCATCTTTTTCTGAACCTCCCTCCCTTGTTCCTTCTTCCTCTCTCTTCCACTTTTGTCTCTTTTTCCATCGTCAGCTCTTGAACAGAGTTGCTGACGCTGTCTGTCTGTCTGCTATTCTTGCATGACCCCCACATTCTCCCACCCTCTGTTTACTTTACCACAATCCATCATACCGCTGTACAGCCTGCCTCGCACTGGCTTCCTTCACTCTTAACCCAAAAAATTCTAAATAGTACCTGAAAATGTTTCTTTAGGCTTGTACCACCGCAGAACTTTTTACAGCGTTGTAAAGAGCTTTTTTCTTTTTAGGAAAAAAGGTTCTTTGCAGCGCCGAGTCAAATGGTTCTCTGAGCTTTATGGTGATATAAAGAACCATTGAAGAGTGTATGAAATGTTTCCAATCAGCAGAATTGAAGGATTTTTTCAGAGCCACACAGGGTCATTATTGTATTTCACCAGGTGTTGTTTTTATATGAAACATATCAGATGATGGATTTTTGAATCAGTTTGGTTCCCCAACCAAAGAGCTTTACAAGAACTTTCTCTCCACCCAGCCTAGTATTCGAAGGAATAATGTCCATATCTTCCCCCAAGGCCGCGTTCAATCTGACTTTGGCTCTGCATGAAACCCCCCCCCATTCATTTGAATCGGACCAGTCCAGCAGCGCAGCAGGGGTACCAACGCAGAGGCATCCGGCAAAAACATACAGGATCGTCCACAAAGCCACATTTGGCGAAGCACTACAGTGACCAATCAAATACATGTACCTTCATCCCTAACTTTTCTGGGTCATTTTGGCCCTAAACTACATGGAGAATATAACACTACACCACATATTAATAATGTTATGAAATAATTTTCACTCCATAATACAACATACAGTATCAACTTTTTAAAACAAGTGACACTTGAAAGAAAATATTATTTGAACATTAATTTTCATCCAGACAATTGGTAACTTATTGCACAAGATGAACATGTTAGTGATAGGGAATGATGAGGTTATTAATTTTGCTCATATTTTGAGTTAAACTCACCCCACTGCACTTAAAAACTCCCATCACGTTTTCGCTCTCCATTCAAATCCCAGGTTTCTTTATGCCATAAGTAAGCTTTTACATTAATTGGTCATATTTACAGTTGATTACGCCCAGAAGTTGGACAGTGAAAGAAAGTGATGCTGAACTGTGCCAAATCCAGCTTTTCTGATATTTCTTTTCAGAAACAGGATTACAGTGATTTGGTCAAAGGGAAGTGATTGTGTGGATGATTTTTCCCCCGGAGACTGACTGTGCAACATTGTTCTCACAGAGCCGTAACTCTGGCTTCTCAAATTACTTTCCCAGTTGTGATGAGGATGTCAGGACTGAGGGATTGCTGTCTGAACCTTTACCCGTCTCTTTGGGAGTCCTCCAAGGTTGTGTGCTGGGCCCGGGGACATTTTATCCACGGCCATCCAGTAATGTTGCAATCACACCTGGGATTTCCCCCATGTCGAACCTAATATTCCTGATGCAGTTCGTAGACTGTTGAAGGACAAAAAACTTAGAAGACTTACTAAGAGAAGAAAATGATTTTAACCATCTATGTACGTCTTCATCAAAGTGACAACAGTGAAACAGGGAAGCTAATCAGGCAGATCAATTACAGACACAGTAATAGCCACCAGTACACTTTGATGTGTTAACAATTTAACTGAGGGTCTGATCCAGAGAAACTTCAATTTACAGTTCATCTTTAAAAGTAGCCAGAACAGAAGAGCATAGGTTCAGTGTGTCAAGGTGCATCATAATAATCGTTTGCCATGCCCTCCTTCACTTACCCTTAGCACTTTACGTCACACCAGTGGCCACTTGAAGAGGAAGGGCCTCATCTGCAGACTGCACAAATACTATTCAATCATGAATAGTGAAACAGCCCTTTGCCTAACCTTCTCTGCATTGCAGTTACTTCGTCTCATGTACAAACTAATACCAATGAGGAGATGGGCTTTCAGTGAGTGACTGAAATATGTGATTATTAGGTGATTTCATTCATCTTTAATAATGATAAAATAAACTTATATTTCACTTTTGTGAAAACACTGAAGCAAAAACACAATATAAAAAAAGGTTCATATCAACTGATGCTACCAACTGGGTAGTGTGCGCGACTTGAGTCTACATCATTGGTCACTCACTCCCTCGCTCCTCAGAGGGTCGATCTCATAGAAATACACTTTAGTTTCATGGTGATGGGGATTTCTCCGAGGGGGAGTGAAGAAAGACTTTTTAAATCACTATTAAAACATACCAATGGAGGAGAGTAAAGAGTACAATCCTTTTGTCTTCCTGCAGCAAATCAACCTCTCGCTAGATTTCAGAGCGAGACTTGTCCTTGAGTGAGACTTTCTGTTTCTGGTTAAACAAAAAGGATCTTACTCTTTAACAAAAAGGTCTGTCTCTGTAGGGATCCTTTCCATAATGTTGTCAGACACTCAGAATAACAGTCTGACCCAGAGACAGTGGCAAAAACAAGCACTTTTAGTGGACGTACTTTTCATGGGCGCAGTTGCCCCAAAGGATTACGTTGCAGCCATAGCAGCCCGTTCGTGGATGCCGGCGGAGGAGATATACTGGACCAATTCCAAAACATTTGGTAAATATTAGTCATTACGACCCCAAAATTTGTAAAAATAGTGCCCAGGTTTATAAATACTTCTTCACTTAAAATAGTAACGAATGTGATTTAACCCAAAGTCTTTGCTCTTTAAAATGTGGAACATGTTAACACCAACTGCTTTAGTCTTCAAAGATCAGTGAATAATACAATCCCTCTCTTGTTTCTGGGTACAGGTAACAAACTTCTCTCCAATTTTGGGCATTAGTGGGAACTTTGTCTTAATTTATCGCTCTGGCCTCGGTCCAAACCCGCTCCGCTCCACCTTTCTTTGCTTCCTTTCTTCTCGTTCAGGAGGATGAATGTCTGCATTTGAGGTCTGAAGACATTTAATTTACCTCCGCAGCATGTGGAACGTATGTGTCAGTATGTGCGCGTGCATGAGCGTGCCAAGTTTCCACAGAAACCCGCAGTTATGTTGTTCCAAGTATTTGATAACCTGGTGAGGTATTGTGGTAAGAATAGGTCACCCACCTCCCATCTCGCCTCCTCTTCCTCCTCCTCCTCCTACTCCTCCTCTCTCATTTTCTCTCCTTCCACACTCTTTTTTCCACCTCTATTGTCTTGTCTTTCCTCCGTTCTTATCTCTGCTTGTCCTTCGTCTTTTTTTCTGTCTTTAATATCTGCCTTCCTCTCTATCATCATCTCATCTCCTTGACCTTATACAATCTCTCTCTCTCTCTCTCTCTCTCTCTCTCTCTCTCTCTCTCTCTCTCCCTCCCTGTCTCTGTCTGTGTCTCTCTGTCATCATCATTACAGGGTTGATTACCTGTCATTATGGCTCATTAGGGGCCTATCAGCATGGCGGCAGGCAGGGGGAGGAGGGGATGCGGGGTAAGCAAAGAGGGGAGGGTGGGAGGCTACCTGTCAACACACCGTCACACACACACACACACACACACACGCACACCACCTCCCCCCTGAGACTCACCCATCCACAGTCATACATTCAGAGGGCTGGTTATGGGTTCAGGAGTTTGTAGGATGAGGGGTGTGTGTGTGTGTGTGTGTGTGTGTGTGTGTGTGTGTGTGTGTGTGTGTGTGTGTGTGTGTGTGTGTGTGTGTGTGTGTGTGTGTGTGTGTGTGTGTGTGTGTGAGTGAGTGAGTGAGATCAGAGATGTCCAGACCAGATATCTCGGCCATAGACGACAGAACAGGAGAGAGAGTGACAAAAGACTTCTCATCTCCTCACTGCCTTTTATTACCACTCTGTGTCTGTGTGTGTGTGTGTTTATATGTGTGTGCGTGTGTCTCCCTTTCGACTCTCCATGTTTTATTATTTCGTTGCTCTTTTGTAAATGTCAAGACCATCGTTAAAGCATCAAGATTTAAGGTCAATGATCGTTCATTTAATCTTTCCTGCCTCCTCTTCATCCCCATCCTCCCTTTCCCTCCTTTTCTTGTCCTATTCCTCCTCCTACTCCTTTTCTTTCTTTTGGGCTCCTTCTCTTTATCCTCAGCTCTTCTCCTTATTCATTTCTTTCAGCCTATGTCTTGTTCCCTTTTCTCTGCCCACTTCTTGTCTTTTCTTCTTCTCTTACACTTCTTCTCCTTAATCATCTCTTCTCGTTTCCCTCTCTTCCCTCACCTATCCGTCTCCTGCCCCTTGTTTTCCTCCTTTTGTTTTCTCCTTCTCCCTCTCTTTTTTATGTTCTTCTCATTGTCTCCTCCTCCTACTCCCTTTCAAAATCTTTAATATATATATATTTTTTTTAATGACACCATGACATAGTGTTGTATTCCCTTTTTACACATTAACTCAGAAATGTTTGCTTATACAATTCATTTATGTATAAATGTAAGATGAGGAATGAAAAGGAAAGAAAAAAGACAGAATAAGAGGGAAAGAAAACGTCCCTGACTTCAAATTCAAAGATAAAAACAAAAAGTTCTGCTACCTTCTAACCTGCTCTCTCTCATCCTCCTTTCTCTCTCCATTTCACTAAGTTTAACATATTTGATCCAAATTAAACTCAGGAACATAATCAGACATTTGAACTCTTGTATCCTCACTGCTCCTCCTGTCTCCTCAGGGCTGGGAGGAGAGCTGTGACGCCGCCGTCTCCCACCTCCTGCGCAGCTGCCTTTCGCGGAGCCCCAAGGACCAGGCCACATCTCTGGCCCAGACGGGAGGCCCCGTGCTGGGCCTCCCCCGCGACACCGCCCGCCTCAAGAAGCACATCACCCTGCTGTGTGATCGCATCGGCAAGGGAGGCCGCCTCACGCTGGCCTCTGAGGCCAACGTCCAGGTCCCCATCCAAGTCCAGAACCTGGCCGCTCCTGGTGAGTCAGGAAGGGGGAGATGAGGGAAGGGAGGGATGGGGGAGTGGAGGATGGGATGAGGCGGGAGGTTGGAAAATGAGGTGAGGACAAGAGGTTAGACGAGCTGCTACGACTCACATGGACAGAGCTCTGTGTGTATTTGTTCAGTGTTTCCTCTGTGTAGAAACACACCACAGAATCATTAAAAAATAATTCCATCATGAAATGTTCAATCTACTCATAGTTTTGCCAAGTAGCGTAGAAGTTGAGAGACAGCGTTGTTGTGACAGATATCGGTGATCAACAGTTTGACAAGGCTGAAATTCTTCACCATATAATAAAATCATCTTGAGTTCATTTGGTACGGGATTAACTAATCAACGCGATAAATCCAGACGTGTGTAGTTAACATAGCCAGTAGAGTGATGCCCTGAGATAACGTCTGTTATGATTTGGTGCTATATAAATAAAAATTAATTGAACTGAACTGGATGAAATGGGTTCCTCTGAGCCTTCCCTCCCTCCCTCCCTCACCAACAAAACAACAGCATCTGTTTTCCTGACAAGCGACCTCTTGTTGTCATTCAAATAATAACTGTCATCTCTTATAAGCAAAGGAGGAAGTATCAAAACATTTTACTTTGACACCTGAAGCCACACTTCACATCCCATTTCTCTTAACCATGACTACTATCTTCCTCAAACCTTAACCAATTAGTTTTAGTTGCCTAAACTCAATCCTTAATCACAATAGCAGATCAGAAAGCACTCATATGAGTGTGTGTGTGTGTGTTTTGGAAGGCACTGGCAAACATCTTATTTTGTTGCTTTGCCATGAGGACTTTTTGTTTCCTATCCATCAGATCCCAAACCCAAAATCTGATGGATGCTGCTTTTGTAAAAATTAAAATACCAGGTGAGTGTTTCAAACAGAATTAAAATGACTGAATAGAATTTGCAGTGTTTAAAATCATCTTAACTTCTCAGAGTTGAACCCCTTAACTTTAAACGGTCTTATACTGTATATTTCTAAACTTGTAAAATATATCAGCTAAAAAACAAAAAGTGCAATGGAGTAAAATGAGTGAAATGAATCTGCTGCTTTTAAAGCTGTGTCTGGGTATTTATGAGTGTGTGTGTGTGTGTGTGTGTGTGTGTGTGTGTGTGTCCCCTGGTGAAGATTTTAGGCTTCGGCAGGCAAAAACATGAAGCCTATTCATAGTCACACTTTACGGCCAATACACAGACTCATATTTAAATGCATCTGTACACACACCGGCAGACACACACATATGCAAAAAAAAATACTGCAAACACATACAGGCTTATAACACACATACACATCGTACGCATGGGGTACACAGTGCAGACACACTCATTAAAACATGGATATACTCATACACACTGGCACTGGCATTTGTCGGGTACACACACTCGTAAAATCATACATATACATGAACTCTTTACACACACGCACAAACACACACATACACACACCTTACGGATCATTTAGTCTTGGCTGAAGTTTATAGAGGTCTTTCTGACAAGATCATCAATTACAGTCTGTCTCCTCTCCTCCTTTCCTCCCTCCCTCCTTCTTTCATTCACTCCTTCCTTCCCCCATCTCACCTTTTCTCCGGGTTTCATACTGTATATAAAACTAAAGGAAAATAAGTATGTTGTACTTGTGCAAAATAATTTATAGAAACAAAGTGAAAAGAACAAGAGCTCTCTTGTCTTGTAGTGTTGAGTTGTAGTTTTTAATTATCTTTGTTGCATGTTCAATTCATGCAGATTAATTCAGCAAGTTACCAACACAGTTACATAACAGTCCTGGTTGTTTGAGGCCAAATTCAATATTTGAGCGTTTACTATAACGAGTTTTATCAGGCCTACAGTTTCCCCCATGCTTTCGGGCCTCATGCCTTCATAAGACAGAAGACCACAGAGTGAAGTTGATCAATGATAGTGAAAGTGAAAGTTGTCTTAGCAAAGATCTTTTGTCTTCAAACAATACCAGCACTGATACCTAGTGCACCTGGCTGTCTTATCCTTCCTCCAGAGACGGAGCTTCCCACTCTGTCTCTGTGAGAGAGAAAAGACAGGAGCTTCTTACAGGAAGAAGGGAGGATGCTTGATTTAAGGCCTTACACACTATATATCACAGGAGCTGCAATTTTCTCATATAGGTAAAGTGTGTCACAACATACAGCCTCCAGACATAAGGGAACCTGCTTGTTTGGTACAGACCCCCGCAAAAATCACATCATCACCATTTTTATTTTTTTTCAGTGAAAATGAAATGCAAATATTACCATTCCCACTAAAATCAAGACCCATATTGCAATTGCAACATCTGTCAAAATAATCGCAATATGCCCTAAATTCAGCCTAATATAAATATATTTATCTACTTTTTAAAAATGATCACCAAAATTTGGTTATTAAACAATTATGAACAGGAAAACAATGACCTTGATATGGACTGATTGGAACATTTTATAGCTGCAGAGTTCACTCAGTTCGAAATCTCCTCTGTTACTCGTGAGCATGGCAGCCGAAACTGACAGAACCACGCAAATGTGTTTTAAATGGATGTGCCGCACAGAGAAGCTCACATTTTTTAAATTCCCCAAGAACAGAGGAGTCGCCCAGTGAGTGAGCATTTTACACCAGATAGCTTCACGTCGCAGGAAAACTCATGTCTTCACTGGCTAGAACTGACGTTACATACACATGTAGTTTGATAGTTTTATAGATAAACCTTCTGACTGAGAATTAATAGTGGTGTGTGTGTGTGTGTGTAAGAGAGAGAAAGGAGGTCTATAAAACTTTACAGGCTTGTTTAAAAGTCATTATAGTGATTACAGTAATTCTGCACAAAGTTCAGTGGAACAGAACTGAATCAATTAATTGTGTGTGTGTGTGTGTGAGAGAGAGAGAGAGAGAGAGAGAGAGAGAGAAAGTGAGTGTGTTTGTGTTTGTTTCCTTGTCATGCGGTCTCTCTGCTGCCAAAATTCACACACACACACACCACACACACACACACGCCGCTGCAGTAAACAGTTGTTTGTTAGCCGCCTCTGATGTCGCTTTTTCACCCACCAGTAAACATACACACTTGTTTACGTTTCCAACAACACCGGCGGCAAGCATTTCCCTTCCAAGACCACAGACACACACACACACACACACACACACACATGCTGGGATACCACACAACAAGCCCCGCTTCATTGGGACGTTCAATGAAGGATGAGGAAACCTGCCCGCTGTGTGTGTGTGTGTGTGTGTGTGTGTGTGTGTGTGTTAATGTGTTTATGTGACAGTTTTCTGGATATAAAAACCTCACAACACACACACACAGTGAGACTGTGTTGGAGGGAGGCGTCGCCGCAGTCTTTCATCCAGAGAGAGAGAGAGATTCAACCTCTAATCTGTTTATATTACATAATGTGTGTAGTGTATGTATCAGGTAAGTCATATTGAGAGTAACACCCAATGTGGACAAGATAAATATTACAGGGTGGGATGAGTGATGCAATATTTCCCCTCAACCCTCGTAATAACAGTCGTCGTTGTGGCATTTTAGCCATGAGCTAATCATCAGTAGGCTTGTTGCTATTTTTAATTTTAGTATTATTATTTGTATTCATTTGTTTTTCTCTAAATTAATACATTTGGATGTTATTGTTTTTTTCTTTTTTGTTGAAATCTTTTTATAAATGACTTATAATATAATGTTTTATGTTTTCCTGTGTGTTATTTGTGTAATTAAACTAAACTAAATTGAACAGTTATTATTTAGCTGTAATTTAATAACAAACACAGTCAGTTGCAAACGTCTTTAATGTCTCGATTAAAATTCCAATTAAAATGCTGCAAAGTGTTAAAGACATGCAGCTCACTACAGTAAATCAGTTTGGCGGTACAAAGGTAGACCAGCGAAGACAGAACCACCTGTAACATTTGATGAGGGTCTTTCCCTCAGCAAGTTCATCTTTACTTTCAACCAAATGTTAAAAACGCATTTTAAAATGGTAGACCGCTGTTCGTTTGTTGTGGGTCACACGGTTTGTAACAAAAGCAAGCGAGCCATAAACTTTAGTCATGGCCCTTACTCACAGCCCAGGGCTGTTTTTAAGCTGCATTGCATTCTGGTCTATTTCCTGCTACTGTTGGTGTTTGTGCCTCTGATCTGATGTTTGTTGATGGTCAGGACAGACTGTCACCAGAACCTTTACACGGTTGCTACTGACGGACATCACATCATCTGAGTTTGAGTCCACAGGCAGAAGAAACGCACACAAACAAAGCAGATGGAGCCCAAAATGCAAAATATATCGTGTCACCAGCTGCTGTTTATACTAACGTTAAGTTAAAGTTTTTATTTTAATTGAGCCAACTGATCATTACTGTATATCAACAAATTAAGATAATAGCTTGAATATTAACATATATTAACATATTGCAGCTGTTATGATCAGTCTTATTGGTAATAGGTCATTTAATCCAGGTCACATGTAGATTTTCTCCCCACCCCTTTCGTATCGCTGTCTCTCTCCATCACCTGACCCTCTGTCTCGCCCTGATGACATCATTCAGGCCAACTGGCTTCAACAGCTGCACTCTGTACATACACGCGCGCGCACACACACACACACACACACACACACACACACACACACACACACACACACACACACACACACACACACCTAGTGAAATCAGAAGTGTTTATCACATGGTTCATTAGTCAGCGTGCTGTCAGCATAGCTTTGAACTGACCTCAACCAGGGAGGTTTGTATATTGAAGTTTTCTTCCACCCCCCCCCACCACACACACACACACACACACACACACACACATATACACACTTTATCTCTCTGAATATGTTATTTTGCTGCAGTGAGCAACGCTCTTGGCAACACTAAGCCTCCCCTTGTGTTGTCTCAGTCTTTGTTTCTGCTGTTTTCTCCTCTGTTTTAACCTGCAGTTAATCTTGTGTAATAGTGTTTTTTTGTCTTTGATCCTTTTCTGGTCTGTTGTTTGTCTTTTTCTGTCGTTCTCGTCTGTGGTTGTTTCTCCTTTTCTTCTTCCCTTTTCCGTGTTTTGTCATCATGTGCTCAGCTCCTTTCCAATGTATTTAATCCTGCTGTAAATTCTCATATCTCAGTTCTTTCTACTTTATTCCCTTCTCTTCTTCTACTAATGTTCACAGTCCAATTGAAAGCAAGCAGACACACACACACACACACACACACACATCTTCCTATCCACACACCCCTATAGTACGTGTGTGTGTTGCAGTTATTTTCACAGTGTTCCACTGGTAGCTGTGGTTTGGGGCCTGCATCTATTTTAGACCTAAAGAGAGGGAAGAAGATGGGCTGTGTTTGTGCGCATGAGTGTGTGTGCACACATGTATTTATGTGTGTGTATATGTGTAACGTTCATAGGACACAGCAAAGGAAAATGCATGTAGTATGTGTAAGTGTAGGTCATGTCTTGTGTGTAATCCTGACCAGCTGTCTTTGTTCTGTCTCTGTGGTGTTTCCAAATTGAAGAGTTCTCCTCCAGAATGCTATATATAAAACAGCGGAGCTCTATTTTGGAAAGAATCAATCAGTACCTGAAGTTCATCTTTCAATAAATCTTAAATGTTAGAGGGTTGTTATTTTTCAGCCCAGGACGGTTTTATTTCTTATTGTTCTGTACAAACTGAAAGAACTGATTTTAATTTTGGGCTAAAAGTCATCTTCTAAAATCACTTAATATTTTAATAATAATATTTTTTAATTCTTAATTTTTTGTACTTTTTAGTCACTTTACTGAAATGGCAAAGATCTCTTTTTACAATGTTTGACATACACAACTTCTATAAAGTTAAAAGTGAAAAGTGGTTTGCAGGTTTAGACTGTGAAAGCTCGATAGAAGAGATCAGGTGTCTGATTCATGCACACACACGTTTTTAAAAGAATCACACTTCCTGGTTTTTGATGTTTTCAAAAGCAAACGTGTGGGTCTACCGTACTGTACGTGTGTGTATGTTATGTGTGCGTACAAAGACGTGTATGTTGAGGGGGGATTGAAATAGCGTAAAGCCCAACAGCCAAATTGCTGGTAACCACAGCAGCGCAGTGTCACCCCCATCTTCAAACCACAGCCCAGAATAAAGCAGGAATGCGCTGGTGCCTCCACGCTGCAGACCAAGACAGAGCTGTCTATTGGAAGCAGCTTCACCCCTCAACCAAACTGTCCAGAACTGTTCCAAAACAGGCCCGAAGCGCCCCCAAACTGTCACAGACCGGCACAAACGGTCCCACACTGTCCCACAGTGTCCACAAAATGGCTTGAACTTTATTCAAGCTGTCCTCAAATTGTCGTGGACTGACCTAAACCATCCCCATCTATAAACAAATTGGCCCACAAATGTCCAAAATGCCTGTTACACCAACTGTCCCAGACAGTCCCTTGCTATATCTACACTGCATCAAAACTGCACCAAGCTGTTCAAACAAAACAAACTATATCTAAACTGTCTCCAAACATCTGCAGATGGCCTCTAATCCTCCCAAACTGCCCCTCAAATCTCTCCAAATGCCCCAAACTGTACACCTCCTAAACTAACTCAAAGTAGAAATGTCTATAAGAGCACAAAACATCCCCAAATATGTGCCAAAATCTGCCCTTCTGCTAAGTGTATGTATCTGTCTCTGTTGTAGCAATGTCCATGACAGTTTAGACTATGTGTTCTGTTCTTCAAACACACTTTGGCACCCAAGAAAGTGATATTTTAAACAGAATGGAGGACCACAGTGGCATCACTGTCAGTAGTAGTAGTTGTAGTAACAACAGAAGTAATAAAGTAATAGTAGTTGTAGTAGTAGTAAAAGTAGCAATAGTCCTTGTTGTCTCCAAACTGACCTAAAGTCTTCTAAAACCTGCTGTGACTAAGTTTGAATTTGAAGTATTTTCTTTAGATCCAGAAGGTCGTACAGACATCCATTCTGTAATAATAGAAACTAGAGTCTTCCTGGTGACTTTGCCGACCGTGCTGCTGAATTTTATGGCTTTGCATTCAGCTTCTGAAAGAGAGAGGGAGTGCAGGTTTTACATCCCTGTCACTGTGCTGTAAAACTATTATGACTGTGCAGCATTTGAAATCCATTCAAAATGAATCGCAGAATATTCTGTCTGCTATTTCTACTGTTGCTGCTATTACAACTAGCACAACTGCATACTAATATCATGAGTGATAGTATAACACTTTTTGAGAGTTTGACACATTTGTGGTAGTTTAGGGCAGTTTGTTGGAAGACATTTCTGAACAATTTTGAGACATTTTTTTGAGACAAATTTAGAATTTGGATGCAGTTTAGGACCGTTGGGACAGTTTAAAGAGTGCACACCCAACAGTGGTGTCACAGTGTACTGACCACACCCTGGAGTACACTTCTACATCACTGCCAAAACTGTCAAAAGTTTTTTTTTAACAGCTTGCATCTACTATTATTATTATTATTATTATTATTTTACCTTATTTGTGTTATTGTTTCTACAGCTTAATTAGTAACACTACATCAAATATTATGTATCTACTCTTTTACAGCACATACTTGCACGGCTTCTGGTTCTACTTTAAACTGTAACTACCATCGCTACCATTACTGTTACACATACTACACACTGTGTAATCACACTGTCATCTTCCATTCTGTTGCTTTTCTTGGGTGTTGAAGTGTTTTTTTTAAGTGTGATGTGGTGCAGAGTATTGAGTCTAAACCTCAGGGTTGTCTAAAACTGATAACCCGACCAGTGCGACAAATATAGACCTGACCACGACCGAGAGAAACACAGATACACACCACAACCCTGGCCAGGCGGTGCTACACCTACTATTTACAGAGAGACGGAGAGGGAGGAATGTGTGAGAGGTCAGCGGTAAGAGACGGTCTGTGTGTGTGTGTGTGTGTCTGTGTGTGTCTGTGTGTGTCTGTGTGTGTGTGTGTGTATGTGATGTGATTTTGTTTCGGAGTAAGTTGCTCCAGAGGTGGGCTATTTCCTTACCTGATGTTGATGTAAGACTGAGGTTAAAACACACACACACACACACACACACACACACACACACAGACCCACACATTCCCCGTGAAATTGTAAGACAGCGTTAAAAAAAACAACTCGCCTTAGAAAAACACCTGCCCAATTAAGAGAGAAGCATATCCCATTTCAAACAACTGTGTGTGTGTGTGTGTGTGTGTGTGTGTGTGTGTGTGTGTGTGTGTGTGTGAGTGAGTGTGAAGCCACAGGCTGTGCTCTCTCCGAAGAGAACAAGATTGGCTTTAGAAAAGGCCAGGATAAATATTAGAGAGGGCTTAGGGTAATCTGCGTGCACATACACACACACACACACACACACACACACACAGATGTAGACGCAGTGGGGGAGATGGAGACACACACACATTCTCAGACACCTTAAGGTAGACATGATGGCAGACACACACACGCACACTCTGTCTCGTACACGCACGAACACACACACACAAAACAAAGGCGCGATGTGTTTCGTGCACGTTCAATGAAAGTACCGTGAAACTGGACACATTCCTCGGGGCGGAGAGGACATTAGGAGGAAGGGACAGAAAAATGGGAAGATGGATAGAAGAAAATGTGGAAAATAGAGGGAATGAGGAATAGACAGGGAGGAGAGGAGAAGGGAAGGGGGGGAAAGAGGGCACACAGAGGGAAAGAGGGCAAGAGGAAAAGGATGGAGAGGGAGAAGAGGGGGATGAGGAGCAGACACAGACAGGGAGGAGAAGGAAAAGAGGGAGAGGGGAGGAGAGGAATGAGGAAGGGGGATGCAGAGGAGACAGAGAGGGGAGGAGAGGAATGAGGAAAGGGGGATGAGGAGGAGACAGAGAGGTGGGAAGCAGGAGAGACAAGGCGTCCAATTCATCGGCCTCAGGAGCTCCCTAAATCCAGACTGATCCATGGGATTCTAGCAGGGATTTCATCACACACACACAATCACACCCTCACACATGAAAGTTTACACACACACACACACACACACACACACACACACACACACACACACATACTTGATCAATACTATTATTCCACGCTGCATTTCTTCTCCTCTAAAACATTTATTAAACTACACTTAGAGGTACAAGCAAAATATTGCTGTTGTTTTACTTTCAAGTAATTTTGTGGAACTATAAATGTGAAGCATTTGCTAAAAAAAAAAAAAAAAAAAAAAAAAGTAGCACTGCTTCTATATCATTTGGCTGATGTGTTCCCTCTACCTGTCACTTAGGAGGTGTTGAGCCCATTGCAGAAGTGGCTGGAGACGGGGAGGAGCTGGAACTTCCACAGGAGGCGACCAAGTTCATCAAGAAGAAACAGCCATCTAAGAAAGTCAAGAAAGGTAGGAGCACAAACTCCTCCATTTCTCCTCATCTTTGTACTCTTCTCCTCACTAAGGAATACTACTGTACTGTCGACTTTCTTCTCCTTCCCTTCTTTGTGTCTTTATTTTGAGCTGAATATTCTCCAGCTCTCAGACTCATCAGTGGCTCTGCTTCACCTTGTCACATTTCCAACCGACCTGTGTCAAAATACATCACTCCAGCCGTACATCCGCAGCATTGCTCCCAGCTTGCCACTAAATCCTGACCACAGCCCTGACACTGATATCTGTTCACTGTATGTCACACTGTTGTAATCCACCTCTATTTTCCCTCACGGCATAGTGCTCTGTCTCATCTGTTATTTGTACATACCGCTTTGACTGCCGTTGGCTCATGGTCTGCAGAATCAGCATGGTTTAGATTCTAGTCGGTGCCAAAAGATGAAATCAAACAATAAATTTGGTCCTGCAGATGCAGCATGGATATTCACAGTGTTTCTGAAAGCTTTGTCAATTTAATTTCTTTTTTTTGCTGTGACTTCTGCTATATGGGTGAAGGCTCACTTTGATTGCCATTGCCAAATCCCCGCTGACCTTGCCCTCAACAAATGCTACCAACTGAAAATGTCCCCACACTACTGAACCACTGAGATCAGGCAAAATGGGTTTATGTCTGTGGAAGCTCTCAAAATATAGTTGGGAACAGTGCTTATGGACTGAGGTGGGGTTGTGAGTCGTATTTTTTAAAAGGAGTCACCACATTATTATTGTTATCACAGTCGTTAGCCTCTCTAGGAAATATACCAAGATCTATCCTCTAGGACCTTTGCTTCCAGCAGCTTTCCTTACCAACTATGGCAGCATCCTGGTCATGAAACAGTGGACCTGCTCTTTACCCTTAAAATACTAAAATACTGGAGGCATCATAAGAGTTTGCCCATCCAGTCTACATGAGTTTTGTAGCCAAGGAGAAGACGTGCATTGTGATATTTTGTGGAGGTACGGCAGGAATATGAGATGCCAGGGCCGATGTTAAAGAGCCAACTATTATCAACAGTGAGTGTGTTCTTGTCGTATTAGGCTTAATCAAGGTTGTGCCTTTTCACTTGTTTGTGATATTCATGGTCAAAATCTAGAGGTGGAGCCAGCGGGCGGAGGGTTCGGTGACTTCAGAACTGCATTTCTGCTTCTTGCTGATGATGTTGTTCTGTTGGATTTGTCAGACTTTGACCACCAGGGTGTGTGTGAAGCACTTAGGATGGAAGTCTGAGACCATGGTACCCGAAACCAGTAGATTGCCGCCTTTATTTTGCTGCTCAATTATAAGTCCATCTACGTTCCAACCCTCACATATAGTCCTGAGCTCTGACAGTTGACCTAAAGAATGAGACTATGGATAACACGGTTCTCCTTCACAGGGTGCCGGAATCTGGTAGGATCCCAGAGTATATCCACTACTCCTTTGCACTGAAAGTTGATGTGGTCGAGATGCCTTCTGGGCACTTTCCTGTTGAGGTATGCTGGGTTTGCCCAACAGGGAGGATACTTTAGGGCAAACCCAGACAACCCTGGAAAGATTGCAAAGATTACCCCTGAGGAGGCTGAGGGATGTGGCTTGAGTAAAGGACATTTGGGCTACCTTGTTTACCTTGGTGCCACTGTACTAAGACCAGATAAGCAATTTACTTAGAATTGGGTTTGTCTTTACTTCCGTTATCTTACAAGACATAAGGCAAGCCTGTAATAACCACAGGAGGATTTTCACTTTTTATTCCTATATACATGATTTACTTTTAATAATTCTTTCAGTACACGCTGATAACATTGTAAAATAAAATTCATAATGCCCTTTAAGACATTCTTCACTTCTCTGTGCTTTGTATTTGACTGCTTTTCGTGTCGTAGCCATAAACACAATGAAGAACATTCTTTTTACTGTCCGTGTTATTGCTTTAGACAGTGTCTTCCGGCGTGGTGTGAGGAGAGCTGGGAGTGTGTCCAGCGTTGCTGGCCTACTGTTGCCAGGTCTACACTCACTGCTTTCTCTGTTTGGGGAGTTGGACCACGCTCTCATCCTCTACTCAGTGTCTGCTGTGTCTCGTTCTCACTCTTTCTTCTCTTTATGTTTTCGTCCATCTGGTTCTGCTCTAAGTTCGTCCTCCTTAACATCTGTCTGATAAAGACATAGCAGATCAGAAGAGGAGTTGTCTGGCTGTTCAGCAGAATTGTCTGATTTGTTTTCCTAATCCACCCAATCAAGTAGGTTGACACCTCAATATCTTTCTCTCTTTCTTCCATCCTGCCCCGTTTTGTTTTTGTTATCCCGTTTAGTTACTAACTTGATTAGTTTCATATGAGATATGATAAGCAAATCACTCTAAACACACTCACACTTCTTACAACAATATCTCAAAGGCCTACACACACATTCAACAAACACATATTGTTTCCTGGCTCCTGGCCTTGTCACGCACACACACACACACGCACGCACACACACGCACACACACGCACACACACACACACACACACACACACACACACACACACACACACACACACACACACACACACACACCAGTCTCCTGCCAGAAAGGGGCTTCTGGTTTGCATTGAGGACAAATCCGTGTTTTATGACAGTTTGTCTTTCCTAAACCGAGGCGGACAGATTCGCTTTGATGGGCTCTACTTTCGTTAGCGTGTGTGTGTATGTGTGCGTGCGTGCATGTGTGTGCGTGCATGAGTGTGGTTAATCCACTCAGGCGTCGCCACTAATGAGAAGGGGGAGGTGTGGGAGACACAAAGAGGGCGACAGTGGGATCATTATATATACACACATATAGCTATACATTCATACACACACATGCACACACACTTTGCCCATGATTGTATCAGATGTACCAGTGTGTATTTTCTGAGCTTAGAGCCAGATTCTGCGCGCACACACACACACAGAGGAATATTAAGCCTATAACAAGCTTTTGTAGCAGATTAAGTGTTTTAGTCTTGATCACATCACGACAAATCTGAGTAAAACGGATCAAATTACCTACTACTTAATTTTTTATTTTATTAGTTTCACTTAATTAATTCATAACTTTTACTATAAATTGTCAATATCAATGACAGACAACCATTGCAAGTTAACAGATCAGATATTTTTACCAACAATAAAAAAACAATAACACAAAAAAAAGCATTCAGTTTACGATGATAGGAAAGAGAGAAAAGCAAGCAAATCCTCACATTTGGGAAGCTGTAACCAGGAAACATTTAGTATTTCTCCTTCATAAATGACTCAAGCAAATAATTAGTTGCATTCCCTGTAAATCCTGTTGTTTCCTGTCATGTTTGGGATCTTTGTTTCTTCAGTCAAAGCTACTTTGTTTAGGGCGTTTCACTCCTTCCTTCCTCTGCTGTCACCAAAATCTCTTCAAGCTTTAGTTCCATTTTCTGTGGAAGAAAATCACCTTCTTCCTGTTTAATGCCACAGTGCAATCTAGCAGATGTTCCTCCAGATCTGAGTTATCCCTCTATATATTAATATAACAACAGTTTGAATGTTAACGCACATTAATGCTGAATGACAGTGCTTTGTAAAGCACTGCATTGTGATTTGCGTTTTTTAATTGATTTGAACTTGTGTTAATCTTCTATGCATAAACTAAACCAATCAGTCAATCAAACTTTATTTATATAGCCCATTTAGTGCAAAATAGCAAGGTACTTAACAATACACTGAAAATACAACAATACAGTGAAAATAAATGGTAATATACGGAAACGATAATATAGGAAATAAGAGACATGGTAGAACAGAAAGACTGGCTACTGTTCTGTTTGAAATGTTCCAGATAAAAACAGCAAAGAAAATGTGATTCAACTAGGGATGCACCCATCCAATAGTACCAATCCCATACCAGTGCCACCTTTTTCTTCAAACTTAAAATCTGCACAACTTAATGTGAAGAACTCATTGGAATCATTTCAATGTTGTACTTTTTATGAGTCGGTGGGCCACCATGACTGACTGAACTGTAACTGTATTTAAAGTGGATCAGTCACATCATGGCCGATACCTGATCCGCTTAATCAGGTCGGTGCTAGATCAAACTGTGAAACATCAGTTCTATCTTTAAGCTCAATACAAATATAATAACTCTGTATGAGAAAGGTGCATCAGTTGGTCACTTTACATCAGAAATTCAACATAACTGTCATTATTTGAGGTTTATTATGTGTCTGTCGAATGATCCTGGGCTTAATATCAAAATGGAGATTCAATAGTGTTTTACTTCTGTGTCTTTCTGTCTTACGCACGCACACACACACACACACACACACACACACACACACACACACACACACACACACACACACACACATCACTCTTACCTTTCAGTTCCGCCCTCCAGACATGATAATGACATGAAAATAGCAGAAGGAAAATGATCCCTAATTAGTATTGTTTGTCATGGAAACCTCCAGAGCAAGTCTGTGGTTTGTGATTAAAACGAGAGGAGGAAGGAGGGACGGGGGGGACGAGGGGAAGTGATTTGGTAACGAGGGGAGAGGCGGGGGTGTAGCGTCATGTCCAGACTTGTCCTGTAGCCACCACTCAGAGGTACAGAGAAGAAACAGCGGTAACTTGTTAAAACCTTTGCAGATAATAATGTGATTGTTTATTAAACTCTCCTTTCCCTCTGGAGCTTGTCGGTATGGCTCAAGGACACTTCAGCTGGGAGGGCTGGCTTAACAGCTTGAGTCAGTAGGACAGCATGTCACATTATAATGTGCTTCAGTTTACTGTACATCACACTGCAGTTTGTTCACATAAAAAATGCTTTTATTTTTCACTTTAAATTCACCTTTTCTAGGTCTTTGAGTAATCACGGGGTTGGTGGTTTGACTCCTGCCTCCTCCCGCCAGCATGTCAAGTGTTCTTGAGCAAGACGCTAAAACCCCAAACTGTTCCCAATCAGCAGGTCAGCAGCTTGCATAAGCAGCGTTTAAGATCAAAAACATTGGTTGTTTTAATGCAGGGGGCTGCGTTGTTTAAGGTACTGGTGAGACAATCAAATACAATCCAGAAAGTCCAGTTGGAGTAACAAAACAAAGGCTTGTAAGGCAGCAAAACATTGCACAGTGGTTTATAATACTGCCCCACTGCGCTGACGGACAGACATTAAAATGAATGATAGACTTGAACGCGGCCTAACAGCTCCATCGACATCCGTGTATTTTGATGATTATGACGATTATGATACTACTTGTTGTTGTTACTGATGGCAACATTAGATTTTTATCATTTGTCAGGTAATTAATTTGCTAGATTAGCCAAAAACAGACCTGTCTGGTTATTTTATCCAATAACCATTTTACAATTAATGTTCCCGAAAATGTATTATATCACAATATAAAATCACATACGCACCCCCCGGCCATGCTGATGCATTGGTGGTGCTCTGTCCACAGTTTTTGAAGACAGTAGAGTACAGTAGAGTGTTTCATGTTTAATGGTGGCAAAATGCCAAAAAAAAGCCTTTGGATGTGGTGGGCAGCTCACAACTCCCATAAAACCAGGGAACGAGGTGGAAGAGAGCAAATCAGTTCAAAGCTCATGTTTTTTACACAAAGACACACGCATACACCTTCCGCCTACCTGTCTGTGACTTAAAAGTAATTAGGTGCCATGCAGACCCCCCCCTCCCCACACACACACACACCCACACACGCGCACACAGAAACCTTTCTGTTAGAGTGCATGGCAGCCAGAAAGCACATTTGGTCGACTTGAAAGGCATCAAAAGGCATCTGAGAGTGGGACACACACAGAGAGAGAGAGAAGGATGAGTGGAGCACTCTCTCTCTCTCTCTCTCTCTCTCTCTCTCTCTCTCTCTCTCCCTTCTCCTCGGCTTGAGAAGGAGGGATGAGGGAGAGATGAATGGGAGAGTGTCTTCCTTCTCCTCTTTCCTGCTGCTGCATCCCTTTTTGTTTTTCTGCTCCTCCCCTACAGCCCACCTGGGATCACAGACACCATCCAGAGTGCATACACACACACACACACACACACACACACACACAACTAGATGCAGGCACACGTGCACAACCAGGAAAGTGCAGGTCCACGTGCAGTTTCTTATGTACAAACCAGTAGCGCACATTTATACAAATACATAAACAGACAGCTAGAACACACACTCATTTTCTATCTCTCTGTCTCACACACACACACACACCAGTCCCTAATGTTAGAGGAGTCAGATTTAAACTCTAACATTGAGTCTCGCTCTCTTCCCTCAATCTCTTGTCTTTGAGTCAGCGTAGAGAAGTCATCAGGTCCAGGGTCAGTCTGCGGTCAGTGGTCTCATTAAGCCACATTATGTACCAACTCACAGCCACTACAGCTTTATGCTAACAGCAATTGGCCACTAGCATTAACCCATGTCCTCCGTTATTCAGTTGCACCTCATACATATTAGCATTGCACAGTCATTAGCATTGCCTGTTGTGTATCAGCATCAGCCAGTATTGCACCATGCACGTATTAGCAATTACCATCAGCTATTAGCCTTCACCCATTAGTAATGTCCTTTGTGTATTAGCATGAGCTTTATCCATTAGGTAGTGAATCTGAATATAAGCTGTTATTCATTATTGACTAAATCTATAACTATCTAAAAATAAAAGGTAGATAAATAGAAGCATGTGAGTCAGAGATGGATTTTTAAGCTTTGATAGTCTTTCTGTAAAACCTCCAATGAACCTGCAGCACTCTGCAGCAAGCTGCCAACTAAAGAAATGAAAGAATATTAGTCTGGGATATACAGTAGACCATGTATAGTGCCATATACAAGGCTGGGTTACCAATTTAATTGAATTAGTCAGTTAACCCAGCCATGCCTATAGGAACAATGAATCCCTAAAGACTAAATCAGTAACTAAAAGTACCTTTTGTGTATTCCTGTTTGTGTTTTCACTGCATTTTAAGAACTGTAACAATTGATCAAAAGGACTGAGGTCGAGGCAGATGACCCCCCACCCAGAGCCTGGTTCTGGTTCTGGTTCTGCTCGAGGTTTCTACCTGTTAAAAGGGAGTTTTTCCTTGCCACTGTTGCCTAGTGCTGCTCATGGTGGGAATTGTTGGGTCTCTGTAAATATAAAGAGTCGGTCTAGACCTGCTCTGTATGAAAAAGTGCCCTGAGATAAGTTTGTTATGATATGGTGCTATATAGATAAAACTGAAGCGGTATAGAAAATGGATGGATGGATGGATGAATTGAACTGCTTATGGAGAATGCAGAATATTCAAATGCATTTTTTGCATATGACGAAACAACATGGAGACAACAGAAACAACAGCACTGTTACTGCTGAAAGACTGATGTCTTAATGGATGCTGCATAGCCACCAAGTGTTTTATGAATATTTATTTCTGGAAAATTGATTACAGGAGTTAGTTTTAGAGGAGTTTGTTTCCTGGGCCACTAACAAGTACTACTCCCACTAAGGTACTGCTTTGGGACCGTACTTCCTCAGTTCCTATAAAAAAAATTGGATGTAGTTGAAAAAGGCTATTGACAATCAAAAAGTCAACTTATAAGGTAATAAATATCAGCAGAAATACCACCTGCCCACAGGAAGCTTTGAGTCTACTGGTGTCAACTTTCAGGAAGTTCATTTTAATTAGTTTCATGTTAGTCTTACATCTGTACTCAGATATATGTAACACATGCACCCACTTCTATGTGGATAAAAAGAAGGAGTCTGTAGAAACATATCTATCCACTCCACCCTTCCCTTTCTTTCCTCCTTCTCAGGTGAGTTGTGTTATGAGCAGCAGAGTGACGGTGCACAGGTAACGAAACTTGTGACTCAGTGAGAGTCCGTGTTCAGAGACCGGAGGAGACTTGTACCAACATGGCAGAATTACACAGTCCTGCTGTGTCAGTCCGTCTGTCAGATTACAGAAACACAGTGAACAGAGCTATCGGCTTACTGTCGCATACTGCGGCTGCTACTCACATCCAGCTTCTGCACACACACACACACACACACACACACACACACACACAGCGGGCAGGTTTCCTCATCCTGAACAGGATCCTTCGGGCCATGGCCAGAATTTCTGACCCATGGATCTCTATTCTGGACGTGGGTGTGTGTGTTGATGTGTGTGACAGACTGAGGTCTCTCTATTCCCAGCTTACCCCCTGTGAATAAAAACACAGACAGAAAATGAACCCTTGTTTGGTGATTACCACACACTCTCACTCTCACTCTCTCTCTCTCTCTCTCTCTCTCTCTCTCACTCTCTCACACACACACACACACACACACACACACACACACACACACACACACACAGACTTTGAGGCCAAGCGTCCTTGCAGATGGAAAGTAAAATATGCAGCTCATGAAACTAAGCTTGAATGTTGCATGTGTGGTGTGTTTGCTGGAAATTAAGTGTATGTGTGTGTTTAAATGTTTAATGGTGTTTACGGTGTGTAAAAGTAGGTGTGGTCATTACAAAAGACAATGGCATAAACCTGCAGACTGTTGGATGAGTCTAGGGGTGTGTGTGTGTGTGTGAGGATACACAGCAGTTCCTCTGTTAAACACTGCTGTTTCCTCTCTCTCTCTCCTAATGCAAATTAAGGTTGACGCTGTTCCCATATCCTGCCAGTGCATCCTGTATGAGCTCTTACTGATATCCTTTTTTTATTCTGCTTATTCATTGAATTTTACATTTTCGTCAGTGTGGAACAGTAAGAAACGCTTCCCCTCCAACATCACCAGTTTTACAAATAAGTAGCAAGGAGGTCGAAGGTCAGATCAAACTTCAATCAAACTTTATTTGTATAGCAGCTTTCATACAGGTTAGTGCAGTTCAAAGTGCTTCACAGATGATGAGATAATAAGACAGAACAAGTGTGGACCGTAAAAAGTGATGAAAATTTAATATGATAGATTTAAAAGCTATGATAATAATACAAAATAATAATGATAAAAATAAAAAAATATACATAAATAAATAATTAAAAAAATAAAAATCATGATTATCATGATAATATGAGACTATTATTAATATTATTAATAATTTATGTAGTTTTTATTTTACAATTTAATGGTTTTATGATTTATACTATTTTATTTACTGCCATCATTATTATTTATTTTATTTTATTTTATTTTGTAAACATTTTACTATTTTACAATCATCTATTTGTTTTGTGTAATATTTCATACTTTTTTCTGTTATTTTTATTGCTTGTATTATCTTTTATGATGCTTTTTTTGGTTATTTTGGTGTGCATTAGTCTCTAAATCCATTATTAACATCACACGTTTTGTCAGTTGCTTGTGGAAGGTGCTATATAAATACATTTTGATTGACTGATTGAACATAAATACACACTACAATGACTTAAAATTTGATTTGGCATTGTAACTGATCTTTTAACAAGTCAACATGTCGATCATGGCTTACAGGAAATCTTTCACAATTCAACGGGGGGTTGTTTTGGTAATCTGGGAAAAAAATGCTCCAATTCTATGTTTACTAGATTTAGTTGCATGTTGGAGTGCCACAAGAGTTTGTATTTTTGCCTCATCAGGGGGTTACATGGCATTTTAATTGGTGTGGTGTGTTCACCAAATTACAGCTGGTTACAGCGCGTGTCCCCCAAGTCAAACATGTCAAATGTGTTCTCAAAATAAAACCGCTGGCCTTTCTTATTCCAGCTTGTCACGTGCATGCTCCTTGAGTCCAACTGGGTGTCGAGCGTGAGCTCCACACATGCAAATGTTTGTCAGCCAGCCTAAATCCAAGTCATCATTAACTGTGAGGTCCTGGAATCTAACTGTACCTCAAGTGCACGTTTCCTAAATCCAACTGGTCATTAAAAGTTCTTCCTAAATCCAACTGGACATCAATATGAGTTCCAACTCATCACCACCTGTATGTTCTCTAAATCCACGTCTTCATCAAGTGTGTTCAAGAAACAACAATAATCAGCCAATGTCAGCTTTCAGTTGTGTTATCTTTCACGCATTATTTTCAGTTTGTACTGAACTCAGCTTAGAGAGAAATTCTTGGACATTTCTGACACTAACAGAAATGATGTTTTGTTGGAGAAATGCTGAATCCATTTATTTTGATTAAATTACCTTTTGTCTGTGTGTAAACGGTGTGTTATCGCAGCATGTAAACCCCCTCAGGTTGTTTCACAGGAACAATACTGAGGACATGACTTCAGTGTCCTCAAGCCAACAACAGAAGAAAGAGGGACTCCCCTGAATTTATATGAGTTGGTATGGAAGGTCATCCCACCATCACTCTGACCTCCTGACTGGTTTTAATCTCTGGGCTTGTAGCTTGTCAACAACATTTTTAGGTAGCAACATTTGCTCTCATACCGGCACTCCAAAGTTCATGCGTGCCAACAAAATCCCCACCGTATGGCTATCACGCCATCTCCGGAGCTATTTGTTGGCCCTGGCTGTGTTGACGGAGCGCTGATGAGATGCTTGGCTGTTTAATGTGTGTGTAATGTTCCGCTAATGTCTCTGCAACCGCATTATCTGATCGGCTATTCTTGGCCAGAGGCTAATGCTCGTGGTGATTACAGATAGAGATGAGGACAATGTTACAAATATTGTTGCCTGTTTGGGTACCAACGCTTATGGACTTGTGGCACGCTGTGACGGAAAGTTCAGGGGTTTTATAGCCGTTAAGTCCTGTCAGTGACCTTGTGTTGGGATAGCTCACTCATTGTAATTGATCTTAGATGCATTTAGTGGTAAAATACTGTAGTCTGTCATGAGGAATATTGTTCGGGACACATGCTGCCTTCACATGGAACTAATGAGCTTGTGGTTACGACATGGGAAGTCATGTACATGACATGCTTGGCGTTCAAGTAGAGAGAACACCGCTACTAGGCAACGGCAACATGGACGCCAAAAGACAACATTTTCCTCAGACGTATTATAAAATTACAAAGAAAAACTCTATACGACTAAAATTATAATATATTAACTTACCATTCACCAAAAAATGAACTTCCATGGCTTCTGCCATTTCTGAAAACATCAGCAAACACGTCACAACTCGTGAACTCACTCCTCACTTGTGAATACCACAAGAGGCCACATTAAATAGGTACAATTTAAAATGTTATCTCTGATGGAATATTGTAAACTCAAGGTTCACTTACTAGCTATTTTACAGAGTTTTTGACCATATATAACCACTTGTTATCACATGACTGAGGTGACGTGATGACACCCAAGCAAGTTCCCATTGCATAAACAGGATGGTGGGATATGGTCAAAAGTTCTGGAAAAAGCTGCTAAGACTAAGAGTTTAGAATATTTTATCAGATATCTGTACCCACAGTCAAGAATGAACCTCCATGCTCGAATTAAAAATGCTGTTTATAATCTATTTTTTCATTCACACCCAGCTATACTCCAGTAGGTTCCCCTCTGCATTAGGTGTTTTAAATAGTGAACCGTCTCTGATGGAATTTCTACTCCTTAACCCTCAAAATACTATCAATGAATGCATGATGTTGAGCGAAGTGTAGATTTAATGGCGTATTTATGTAAACTCACTCACTCTGTCTTTCACACGTCTCTTAGTACATACAATGTAGAAACATTGTAGTTTTTGCATCTTTGAAGATTTGCCGGAGCAAATCATTGCAGCAGTGAGAATGCTGAGTTACCTGAAGGACAAGGAGGCGATTCTGAACTGGAATAACAGCAGCTAATACGGGAAAAATATATCTGTATATATATCTATATATAACTGTTTATTAAGCCAATATGATGAAACAGGGAGTTTCATAAAAGCAATCTAATGAATCAAAGGTGTGTTGATAAATTCTGTAAATTATGGCTAAGAGAGAATGGGAGAGACACAGGGCGAGGGAAAGAGATTTAGGGAAGAGGGGGCGGGGGGGAGAAGGGAGAGGCAGGAACTATTCTGGCTACGATAACCATCAACAAATCAGACAGTCTTTCAGAGGTGGAAACCCAGATGTGTGTGTGTGTGTGTGTGTGTGTGTGTGTGTGTGTGTGTGTGTGTGTGTGTGTGTGTGTGTGTGTGTGTGTGTGTGTGTGTGTCCCCTCAGGTCATGTAACATGTGGTAAGGAGGCACTGTTTTTGCGGTAGTGTCCATTCAGGCTCTGGCTCCTGAGGGAACCTTCCAGAAGGAATGAACGCTCTTCCTCTGGGAGGCCCATGTAGGAAGTGCAGCTTCCAGCGGGGAGGAACCGGCCTTCACACCCCCTGCTGCATTTCACATTAAGGCCACGGCAGCTATGTTATGGGATATAACCGTTAATCTAATGTATTTTATGGTCGCTACCCGTTCTGTTCATACATTTCATGGGTCAATTCAGCTATACAAGGTTTGCACCCCATAACTTTGAACAAAAAGTGCACGTGATGTTTTAATATCCTGTGAAATGAGATGTTTGACTGTCAGAATAACATAGTGGCAAAGCTTGAACTCTTAAATCCTAATAAAAAAATGATGATACCCAGTAATTTTTAGATATTGTGAGACATTCGGTGTATCTCATTTTAGCATATTCATTTACTTTGTTAAAAGAGGATTGATGAGTTTCATGTGATGTGGGAGACGACATTAAATTATGTGTTCAGTAGCATCGTATTTGTTGACGGACTTTTTTGGTTTTCTATTTTAAAACAATTAGCCACAATGAATCCTCTGAGCCCATGGTTTGTTTGGCAGCACTATAAATAGATACAGCAGTTGCTCTTATTACCACCAGTAACCGCAGTTGTCGCCAAATCAACCAGGACTGAAATTTTGAGAATAATGACTTTAAGTGCACAGCTGGATGATTTATATTTCTACCACAATATGAAAATATTGTTATGATATGAAAATGCCTGACAAGATGGAATCGATACAAGGTAGAGTTAATCCAAATAATCTAAAAAATCAGATTTTTACCATTTTGATACACTAATGAAACTACTATTATATAGGCCTAAACAAGTACGAAGGAACACAATTGGAAGAAATACTTTTGTGGGATAGAAACACTGGTGGTTTAGTATTATGGTACCTTTTTTTAATATATATATACACACATTCAGTTCATTACAATACAATGCATTCATACATGATAATGACATGTGATTATGTTCAAATATTGTTGCCTAAACTATTATACATAAGCCTTAAACTCTTAGCATTTCAACATTATGTTAGAGAAGGAAGTTTAAGTAAAACAGCTAGCTTGTAAGGCAGCAGTGACTTGATACACTAACATCCTGAAAGCTGGAAACTTAAAATTAATCTAATACATACATGCTGTAAAAGCTAATGGTTAAGCTAATGCACTTTGACATAATAGTGTTAAGACTCACAGATTCACATTTTGTGGCAGCTAGCGGTTAGGCTAATGCATTCTAACATGACGGTGCTCAGAGGTCAGGCTCATGCATTCAGCCTTTGTGATGGTTAGCGGTTAGGCAAATGCACTCCAACATCAAGGTCACTAGTGGTTCTAGCGCCTGATCCACTTTTAAATGGTTTCGGAACATTCAAACTGGTTTAGCTGGACTTTGTTTGACTTTCCATGCGCTGGAAGCAACCACAGGACAGGACGTTTACTAAAAAAATAAGCTATATCAGCCACTCTGTTAGTAAAACAAATGTTTTGCTTTTTTTTTTTTTTACAAAAGGACTTACTTTTGAGTGTCTGGGAACCAGCACACACTTCATCTGTTGCTCTTTGCTCCAATATTTGTTTTTGTTCTTTGCTCTATCTTTCTAGCTCACACTCCCTTGAAAGCTTGAAGAAACTTAAGTTAATGATAAATGACACATGTATAGTTCTCATGAATTCTTTTAAAGTGATATATCTCTTTAGTGAGGGTGTGACATAAAATAGTAACACATGTATAAACAGATCTCCATGCATCTCCTTATAATTTAAAGTCCTTTGTCATATCAGTTTAATTTATTGAGTTTATTTTTTGGCTGAATGGTTAAGAAACTAGTTAACAGGGAAATTCTACATTTCAGAACAACATGTAATTACAAATAAAAATGTAGAGAACGTGTAAAGCTGGTCAATAACAAAATGTGCTTACAAACTAAAACCACATATCACACAGTTTGTAGGCTCTGCTTTCATCGTACAGACAGACTTACAGAGATCAGGGGCTGTTTTGCTTCGTAATAAAAGCCCCCCTTTGTTGCCCCATTCCTCTTGAATCCCCTCACCCCCCACCCCTTCCCCTATTTTTTTAACAAGGGACCTTTAATTTGGCGAGAAGGAAGCAATGAATTGTAGAGTATACTTTTCCACGGGCGGCCTGGGAAGTGTAGGCCCCTCTCTCTCTCTCTCTCTCTCTCTCTCTCTCTCTCTCTCTCTCTCCTTGTCCCATGCAAAACCCAATAGGTAACACGTGCGGGGCTGGAGCTGCTACTGCACTCGTCGCTCACCCCCTCCACTTTCATGCTCCTAGGAAGCGACATGCAGGGATCAGGGACAGGATACAGAAATCTGCTCCTCATGTTGATTGAGGGCAAACAAATAAGAGTTTGCAAATATAGAAAGGACAGTCCTTATTTTCTTGCACTGAATGGGAAGAAGTAAACTAGTTTGTTCTTTGACATTACTTATTGATCTTTTTACACTACCTGCCCAGCACCAAATGGCAGACTGACAAAGTTAGTTGCTGAAGAAAGTGGAACATCTACCATGTATGAGCCAGATATTTTTCACAGGAGTCGGTGGAGACCAAACCAGAGCTAAAAGGAGAATATTGAACTTACAATACATTCGTCATGTGGACATAAACACCACTCCAAATCAATAATAAAGTTGATCTGTGTCTGCTTGATGTATAGACAGGCAACTGTTTGCCAACACATTTGTCATAACTACTCCATATGGTGATGTCAGATGTATTTTCAGCTTGTTCTGCTGCCTCCAAGAGGCCAAAAAGATAAATAAATGCAGCTTTAAGGACAGAGAGAGTGCATTTAGTTTACTATTAAAACGTGTTGTGTTTTTGTTCCCATACTTTGCAGCTAATAAGTAATTCAAAAACAGTGTACCTCTCACCTGTCTGTAAGCTTCCCTGTTTTTTACCTGGATTGGCTTCACTCTATGCACCCTACTGATAACTATTCATATTGCGTTGCGCCTTATCATATTTTTGTGCTTTATACTTTTACCCTATGTCTAGCAGCAGCAGCGTCAGTGCTCTGTCTGTGTCTACACAGGATGCATCAGGATGCACAGTATTGAGTGTAGCTCACCTGTGTTTTGGCAGGCGACTAAGATAGCAGCGTATCTGTTCCGTCAGCCGCGGCTGATACGCCTCCTGTGTAGACACGCCGTTACTCATACAATTTGGTTGTTTTGTTTGGGTGCCATTTTCAGGGTTTTTTCTTAAAACACGGAAAATACCAACTCAGGCATGGCAAATATAAAATAATGCGTGCACAGCAGAAGTTCTGAAGCTCTTTTGAAGCACCTTGCAAACAGCTTTGAATGATAAACATTGAGAAACAGTCTTAATTCTCTGTTGTACTGTACGATTCACACTGATTGGTACAGAGGCAATAAAGATAATGAGCTCTCTTTCTCACTCATTTCTTTACATCTTTCTGTTTTTATTTTTTTTTAATGATGACTGTCTTGTGTTACACTTTTCCCTTTTCTCTCTGCTGAAAAATATATTCATGTGTAATGTGTGGATGTGTGGATCTTAGGGGTAGTTTTTGTCAGTGTGTGTGTGTTTAGGGGTGTGTGTGTGTGTGAGAGAGAGAGTTTATCAGAGGAGACGTGTCAAATAGCTGGGGGGTACAGAAGGCAGAGCCAGAGGTCAGAGGTCAGGGCGGGGGGATTCGTCAGCTGTCACTAACTATAAAAACTTACTGTGTTCTTGTGCGCGTGTGATCGATGCTGAGGACCTCGTTGCGGGTCAATAGCTACTGAGCCGAGACTGAGAACACATGCTTACACACACACACACACACACACACACACACACACTGACAGCACAAAATTAAAACCAATAATTACCTTTTAGAGACAAAGCCCCATGTTTTATTTCATCATTTTTATATCATCACTGCCAATCTACGTTTTCCCCCATTTTATAGAATGGGTTTTGAGTTATTTTGCAGAGGAGAGTGAGTCAAGACCAAGTTCAGTCATTTTAAATTCATCAACAAAATTAAACAATTTTCTGTATTTCAAAAAGATGGTGTTTTTCTCCTTAAGGGAGGGGAGGTCTGTTGTATACGCCTGCGGCTTGTTGACTTCTCCTGACGCATCTCTTATTTTTTTATTATCTGGATTTTATTGGAGTCTTATGTGTGTACAAATAAAAAAACTTATCACAACCGAGTCGGTTTAAAAAAAAAAAAAAAACAGGAGAAGGAAGAAACAAAGAAACAAGTTGAACTTGCAGGTATCCACTAACGTACATCATCAGCCAATAAAATGTGTCCGGACTCCTTCAAACAGCAATGGTCTGTTAATGTGATGGATGCCAACTATCTCATATAAACAACTCAGTCAGAAAGCTGCAACTTTAAATGCTGTAACACCCGCTCTAACACTCAATATCGAATTTTGACTCTGGATTAGTAGTCTCACCATCATTTATATCAGTGATAAGAATATTCTACTCATCAAGTTAATTCAGGAATACTGTGACATCGCTACAAAAAGTCCAACATAACAATGAACAAAAATACAATCATTCAGCTTTTAAAAATACACCTACTGTTGGTTAGCCGAACTTATTTGTGAGAAAATGAAAGCAAATGGTTACTCAAAGTGTCTTTGTGAACATCCATCCCAGTTTACAGACTGACTTGTCCTGTGCAATGAGAGATTATTATGGTCATTTCAGGTGCACTCACTTTTAGTTTTTCCTCCAAATAAAGTACTTTAGATAAACATTATAACGTTTGGCTTACAACTGGTCTGACTGCTCGTGTTTCTTGTCATTTTGGCAAGTTCACTGTTACCATAATCAATAGAACTGATGGCCAAAACTACAAAAATAAGATCCAAATTGTAATAAATCCTGATTATCCTTTAAGAAAGCTTACCTTAAACATTTACTATGTAAACAAAGGAAAAGTTAAATCCCTGTAATGTCAGACTGAATGATGACTTTGAGGTAATGAGTTCAGTTTTCCAAAGTTCACATATAGACTTCCTAGAGGTCTGGAAATTACCTGTTCCTCTGAGAGCTTAAGTGTTTTCCCTAGCAGAGCGAGAAGTGATCAGTGTCAGTAGAAAGAGTCAGGTCAGTTCTCTCAGTGTTGGCAACTGCTCAAAACAAAGTACAGGCTTTAGGCCGCAGACAGAAGCATTATGGGTACATAATGCCTCCTTTCCTCTCCATCCTCTCTCTCGTTCCTTCTCACGCCCTCCATCCCTCCTCCCATCTCCATCTCTTCCTCTTTTCTCCCTGCAGCCTTGTGTCTGTGCCCAGTAATAAGAGCAGTTTATGTGTGTGTCTGTGTGTGATCACAGAGGACATGATTAGTTTCCTTCATTAGGCTAAAGGCTGGGCTTTGCTCCATGGCAAATATTGGGCCATGGAAATGAGAGACATTTAGGTGCATACACACACACACACACACTTTGAAAGGGCACACCTCTAACACTCATCTAATATGCGCTCACAGTTCTGGACAGGACATTCCTCATTTATTCAGCAAATGGTCATAAACACACACACACACTCAAAAACACACATATAAACCGTCAAATGCACGCACACACACACAAATCCATTCATATCCACACACACACATTCTGACCACATTTTGACACTCTCCCTCACACGTGGAGTAAACATACACACTCGCAAAAATCAAAACTCTTCAAACACACACACACACACACACTTCTTTCTGGCCACACTGACCAGCTCCACCACACACACTCAAACACATCCCCGTGGAAAGCACACATACACACACGTGCCAAAGCAAATGGGCGCCGCAGGTTGTGGCTCAGCTGTGTGTTCCTGTGGCTTTAATTAATTCCAGTGATTAATGAGACATGATCAGATCCAGACTGAGCCGGGCCAACGGCCGCCCCGTGTGTGTGTGTGTGTGAGAGTGTGTGAGAGAGAGGGCTGCCTCTCACCAAAACATGTTGACGATTCAATCCACAAACACACAAAACACCTTCACCGCTGCTCCAGCCAAACAGGTACATTACCTGCTCTTACTGCTACTACTATTACTACTAATGCTACTCCTACTACTTCTAATACTGCTGCTGTGCTGCTATTACTACTGCCAATAATACCAATAATACTGCAGCTGCTATTGCTAGTAATATAATGCTAATATTAATACTTATATTGGAGTGCTACTACTAGGGTGTTATACCATGGTCATGAAAAATAGTTGTTTTTCATTGGCTGGTAGGTGTTTTTTAAAATCAGCACACCTTAAACATAGTTCTGGTCAACAGCTAGATGCTGCATTACAAGTTAACAACAAAACACTGCCTCTCTTTATTCCTGTGGTAAGTTGCCATGGTATAAGAGCCATAATGCACTCTGAGGTGTGCTAATATAAAAAAATAATAGACAGGGCAGAGGAAATGACACACAGTTTCACCATTTAGTGATTTTTTGTTTTTGTTTTTATCTTGTCAAGTGTTATTGCCTAGACATCTACTACTTCTACTACTAACACTGATGCTACTGCAACTACTGTTACTACTGCTCCCACAGCTTCTGATACTACTACTACTACTGTCAGTACCTTTATTACTACTGTTACGAGTGCTGATATTACTGCTACTACGTCTATTGCTGCTATTGTTAGTTATATGCACACTTCTACCAATAATACTACAGCTGCTTCTTCTACAGTTATTACTACTGCTTCTGTTACTAGAACAAATGCTGCTATTACTACTACTACAACTTTTATTACTTACTACTGCAGCTGCACCTGTTGCTGCTGCTACTACTACATCTGCTACTAGTTCTGCTGTTGCTACTTATATTATGATACTACTGTTAGTTCTACTACTCTTACTAAAACTGCTGTTGCTGCAACTACAGCTACTGCTACTACAACTTACACTATGACAAGTAGCAGTAGTACTACTAGTTGCAGTCGTAGGCGTTAGCAGTATATTCAGCAGTATTATTACCAATACTTTAGTAATATTGCTGTTGCTGCTTATACTACAACTCCATACTACTAGCACTACTAGTACTGCTATTACAATACCATCACTACTTGCAGTTGACCATCCTCTACCACAACCAACAGCCGTTACCAAACACACACACATACACATGCATGTGTCAGTGGACATTTGAGAGACACATACTGGAAACCATACATTCTTTTTTTAAACATAACCAAACCACACTGATGCTTATTGGTCAGAACGGGAATGTGCAAATGCAAGCCTCTGTTCCCTCACTTACATATGCATATTTAACAACACACCCCAAACACACGCATAATACTAAATAAATGTGTGTGTGTGTGTGTGTGTAGCCGTAGATTCACTTTCCCATGTATGGACACACCTTTTTTTCTCAACACATGCAGCGTGTTGCTATGTGCTGAGCTGGTGCTGAGCTGGCCGGTAGAGGAGGCAGAGGGTTTAACGCAGACAAAGACAGCCAGGCTCCGCCCACAGGAAGAGACTGCCGAGGTGGACGCCAAACCTGACCTCTCCACCGTGTGTGTGTGTGTGTGTGTGTGTGTGTGTGTGTGTTTGACCGGAGAGAGATCCAGCATACGGACAGTGTCAAGCTAATATGTGTGCATGAGCTCATTTCAAGACTCTTAACAAACGGCCGTCTCCCACACACACACACACACACACACACACACACACACACACACAGAGCTTTGTGCTGCTGGTTGTATAGTGAGGTTTGGAGTTTGGAGGGAAACTCCCTTAGATAGAGGCCCTGATACACACACACACACACACACACATATATATACACACACACAGCTATTTTTCCATCATTTGCGGTGCAGGGAGCTATGTACCGAAGTTTATGGCACTGTACGTCTGTCTGGAAAGACGTAAGGCTGCTGTGTGTGTGTGTGTTTGTAAGTTTGTAAGGGTGTGGGAGTGTGTGTGTGTTGAGGAGTGAACAGTTTTCTTGGAAGCTCCGAGCTTTGACATTTGTGTATACGTCTGTGTTTGTGTGTTTGCGGTGTGTGTATGTCTAGCTCGATCTGTTCATCGCTGTGTGTTTTGGAGAAAGTGTTTATGCAGTGAAATTGGTCTTCCCTTCTAAAAACATGTACTCACATGTAGTTGGTTTGAAGGCCTGGCTCTGCTGCTCTGCATTTAATCTGTTTTTCCTCAGCCAACATCACCTCATATCAGCAGATACTCACATTAAAGCTGGTATCCGTGTTATCCCTGGTTCTCTTACTTTGTCCTTGTATTTGTCTCTGAAGCTCTAACTCAGTGTTTTGTTATAGAACACTGTGTCCAAAACCTGTCCCTCAATCACTAGTTTAATCTAGTAAACTGAGATTTGAGACTTTATCATTAGCAACAGGTGTAGAGTTGTATAAATTTAAGTGTCATATCTGTCAAAGGTGGAAAAATTGCATTGTGGGATTTTTAGCAAAAGTAGTACATGGAATGGATCCTAACAACTTTGGTGATCACCTGACTTTTCCTTTAGCGTCCGCCATGAGGTTGACAATTGTAGTTTTGAGTAAAATGTCTCAACAACTATTGGCCATGAAATTTGGTTCAGATATTAATGTTTCCTTCAGGATGAATTGTGACCCCTGACTTTACCTCTAGCGCCATCATCAGGTCTAAGCTTTAATTTGTCCAACATTTTGTTTTATGACCAAATACCTGCAAAACTAATGACATCAGCCTCAGGCTCACTTTGTGTTTTGTACTAATTAGCAAATGTTAGCACATGGTAAAGATTATACCTGCTAAACATCAGCACGTTAGCATTGTCATTGTGAGCATGTTAGCATGCTTTCGTTAACATTTAGCTCAAAGCACCGCTGTGCCAAAGTACAGCCTCACAGAGCTGCTAGCCTGGCGGTAGACTCTTAATCTTGTTTCATTATGAAGTGATGATTGTTTGCATTGAGGTGCAGTGTTTCTCCAAAGGGCCTTAGTGATTAAGACATACCTCGTTCTTTGGTGATTTACAAAACCTCTTTACCAAACACATCACTGTAGTTTACAGCCTTTCTGTTGGTCTCTACCATATGTGGATAAATGGCACTTCAGTCCTGAAAACACAACAAAACCAAACATAACAAAGATGTTCACCAAACACCCAAACCAGAGTCAGTTTGCTTTTTTTGGGGGGGGGGTCATTTCACAGATTCCATGTTGGTTCATGCTGCTCTGGAAGTGGCTCAGACAAATTTTTGGAATCACTGAGGTTAAGATAGCTGAGGTATAATTATACGTGCGGTTCTTTGTCAACTCACCAAACTGAGCATTCCTGCAGAGTTTTTTTTATGGGTCAACCGCACACACACATTTATATTCCTTGGAATACTTTGTCACTTTTGTTGCAAGCAGTTTTTGTCGTTGGCTTCCAGCAAGGATGCACACAGAGTACAAAGAGAGAGAACATCCACACACACACAAACAGGTTCTTTTATACTAAAACAAATTTTTGGGTGCTGTTTTCAAAGCATGCAAGTATTTTGGTGGAATGCAAACACGCACACGCACACACACACACACACACACACACACACACACACACACACACACACACACACTGTCACTATTGGATGTACACATCAAAGCCTACAATGCATGTTATGTGTGTGGCGACAGACAGTAATTAACTGGGAACATCCCAGTGGGACCAGTACTGACTGACTCCATCAGTCACAGCCAATCTGCTGAAACCACTGGAATGTCTGCAGGGAGCGTACACGCTAACACTTCGTTAACACAGGAGTGTACGTTAGGGTGTGTTTGTGTTTGATGTTCATAACAAAATATTTGTTTGGTATTTAAACATGCATAATCATGTATTAGCAATCTAAGTGTGTGTGTGTGTGTGTGTGTGTGTGTGTGTGTGTGTGTGTGTGTGTGTGTGTGTGAGAGAGAGAGAGAGAGAGAGAAATGGTGTTGAGCATTTATGTTGCTGTGTTTCATTGCTATATATATGTGTTTAACTGTGTTTTCCCAGTTGTATATTAGAGCAGTCAGGATGTGGCTCATTTGATAGAAGATTGCATCAGAATAACATCAGTAAAGAGTGACTAAATAAGCAGGAGGGTGATCAGAAACCTTTTTAATATAACAGGTAAATTGGGGTGCCCTGGTGGCCTAGGTCCGCAACGTTCCCAGTTTGAGTCCAGCCATATCATTCCCCGTCTCTCTCCCATCATCATCTCTCCAATTACCGCGATCAAATAAAAGTGCCTCTAAAAATACATTTAAAAAAGAAACAGGTAATTTCACATTTTCATAACTCATTGGTTGTGTCCTGGGTTAAGTTTCTGTCAGCATAGCTGATAAATGTGATGCTTATCAGCATGGGAGTCCCAAATCTTTAATGTCTGAGCATCTCTGAATGCATCACCAAGGAGAGTTTTCTAAATGGCAACAGCACTACCACAAAACATTAAAATCATTTTTTTGGGACGTCTATTTCAAGTTTCAATCATTTTGACAGCAGCAACTTTAAAAGGATGCAAGCCACTGAGAGGAAATGTGCAAAGATACCAGTGTGCTCCTTTAACTGATCAGATACAGACCATTTCATTCAAAATGCAGGTGTATATTCATAGAATAAATCTGATCTGTTCAAGCAAACACACACACACTTGGTGGCGACAGACAGTAGCCAAAGGTTGTGTGTGTTAGAGAGAGACAGAGAGGGGATATGAAGGGGTTAAGTAGGGAAGTGCTGGAGCCAGAGAGATTGACCCAGACATGACCTGACGATGAGAACATGGTTTAACCCCTCATACACACACACACACACACACACTGAGCAACTCATCCTGAAAAAGATGGAGAGATGGAGGAAGAGATAAAGAGAGAGAGAGATGGCATCGCTCGTTTTTACTGCTGAAGTTGTAATATAATGTGTAATAATATCCTCCAACTTCCTGTTATTTTACAGCCCAGACACCACCAACATGAAGGGCAGGATGTAGGATTTAGTGCTGATAATTAGACAAAAATAAATCAATAAAATGCAATACATGCTGTTTGTATGATCTAAGCTCACAAGTAAAACTAAGCCTCACATAAATGCAGCTTTTAACATTTCTGTTCTTAAAGATTTTGATGCAGGTTAATTAATTTTACAGTTTCAGATTAAAGAAAAAAGGTAGAGAAATAGGAATTTAAGGGCAGATCCAGCAGCACACTTAAAGTAATTTTGTGCAGCTTGTTTTCCTATAAGGAAATGGTGTACTTTTTAAAAGTAAATCGTATCCTAAAGTGCTTCACGCAGCAGCCCTCAAACTTACTTCCTGGCGTTTGACCAATCAGATAACAACTCATCGCCAGTTTGGGAGCACATTGGCCGTGAACGGGCTGAAATGGGGCCTATTAATCATCATCAGCCATTAGTTTGGATTGCGTTTAAGATTGTGTGTGTGTGGCTGAGTAAAGACACGATAGTGTGTTTGTGTCAGTGCTAAAATCATTTTTCTGTATTTATGGATGTGAATGATTTGTGTGTGTGTGTGAAAATCATGGTCATAATTCTGTTTATCTGGATGATAGTTTGTGTGTGCAAAAACACACACACATAATGGTGTGGGTTTTTTTATCATAGCCTACACCTCATTTTGGGTTTGTTTGTGTATATGGATAACCATTTTGTGTTTACAGTGTGTGTGTGTGTGTGTGTGTGTGTGTATTTCTACATGGTAAGTTGCCATGTTCGAACAGACGAGCTACAGTTTAGTCTGCTCCCTCCTGCTACACACACACACACTCCCTCTCTCTTTGATGTCTCGTGGATCAGATGATCCATAGAGAAGCAGGAGAGTTGTTTATGAGCTGTGGATGAAAAGCATGTCATTGCAGTTGTTGTGTGTGTGAATGTTGCTTTGGTTACATCTTGGCATCGACATCAGACCTCGTCTCCATAAAATCTGTGAGCCGACGTTGAACCTGTGAACCGTCGGAGCGCTCTGCCTCCGCTCTCTGACTCTTTGTGCTGTTCTGTCTCAAAAAAAAAAGTCTAAAGAAAGAGACTGTGTGCAGTCAGTGCTGTTCTGCTTCTCTGTCACAACACTCAAATGGATTTTTGTCCTTAAAAACATTCCCAAAATGTTTTTGTTTTTCAACAATGCAGAAAATACTCTGAAAGTAGGATTCTTTTAGATCATCCTGGGACAAAAAAAACTGTCTACTAAAACTGAATAAGTAGAAAAAGTAAAAAATAAAAAAAAGTATACACATCTACAACTCCTGCGAGAAAAGCATTCAGTAGAACAAATAGAATAAGTACTCGCACACTGGAAACTTTCTTATAGTCTTTATGAGCAGAGACGTTTCAGAGTGCCTGTGGAAAGTCTTTGTTGATGTAAATGTCAGCGATAATAAAGACCACAAAGAGGTTTCCAGTGTGCAGCTGCTTACTCTGTGTTTTCTCATTACAATAATGAAACATATTCACACTCTGTGTTTGTGTGGAATTTGATTAATGGGTCAGTTTAAGCAGAGGAACACTGATCAATAAATATGGAAAGATTTCACACAAATGATTAGAAGTGGACTGACACGAGACCAATAATATCCCCTCTCAGGTGGTCCCACTGAACTTATATAAAGAGTGTGTGTGTGTGTGTGTGTGTGTGTGTGTGTGTCCTCAGGGTCAGGGGCACATTGGATTGTTTATGTATGCTATGGCAGCGATAGAGTTTTGTGTGTGTGTGTGTGTGTATTTGTGTGTATGTTTGGTTAAGATGAGCTGATGGGCTCTGGTGGGTCATGGTCAGACTGTCAGTGCAGTAGCTGTTAACGAGCAGATGTCGCTGAAACTCAATGTCACCCTGCCCATAGTGTGATGCTGAGGTCATAATAACACACACATATACACACACACATTCACTCTCACTGACCCTCCTTGACTCCAGTAGTGAGCTATTATAGTTAAATTATGACTAATATCATAAATAAAGCAACATTTGATCTTGTTTTAAAGTTAAAGAAACAGTCTTTAGAGAGCAGAGAAACTCTGTAGTGTTTGTTTCTCCTCTACACTCTGTGCCTACAACTACATCCGAGCCAGTCAGAGCTTGTAGGTGGGATCAAGAATGGAGAAAGTAAAACTGTATCTTCCAGGAATGTTCACTTGTATGTATTTATTTGGCCAGCGCAATGCATTGCTAGATGACATCGCATTGTGTTGCAGCAGAAGTTCGAACCAGGTGCAGCTTTTTTGCCAGCTGACCCTGTGTTTTTTGTTGAAGCCTCTGCATCAGAACCTCTTATTGAAATGAATGCGAGAACTATGTTTTTTGTAGGGGCGACCCTGAATAGTCGAGTATTTGACGATTCGATCTAAGGAGCCTGATTCGACTGCCAATCTCCCAGTTACAAAGAATTGCTTGGTTTCTCCCAATAAATCATGATATATAATCAAGGTCCAGACCTAGTCGCCGTCCTATCCAGACCCGGACCTATAACCATTAAATTATTGAGAATTATTACATTTTGAGTGTTTCTATTTTAACCGGTGCTGCTTTTCTGGTTGTAAATCATCTCACGTGATGCTACTCAGCCTACATTACTATAAGTCTGTGAGTGAGATGCAGACACACAGGAGAGAGAGACGAGACGACAGACAACAGTCTGAGAGAAAAGTAATTTCACATGGTGTGCTCTAAAAAGAGAAAATAGACCGAAACCTGAGCTTTTAATCAAGAATGGACAGACTCTTACATGACCAAAAAAGACTTGACCAATCAGATTTGACTATGTAAATTCTTAGTCGGGGACACCCCTAGTTTTTTGACGCCATGCGGTTGTCGGTCTGAATCCAGCGTTCCCTCCAAAACGGCCAATGCACGAGCTGCTGTCGTCAAACTGAGGTCCTGTTCTGTCCTGATGTTAGAACACTGAACAGGTGGTTCAGTCCAATCAGGCAGCACATTTCCAACTTTTGGTTAAAATTAACACTTTTTCTTTCTCACTCCAGATTTCTTTCCTTGTCTCTAACTTTCATTCTCTCCCTGTATGTCTTTATTGATTTCTGTACTTGCACACAGGTAACCAGGTTACTCGCAGAAATCAGGTTAAGCAGGAAATCAAAAAAGGCCCTTTCTCTTTTCTCTCTTTCATCCACCCCCTCAAACCGCTCCCTCCTATGTCCTCTTTCTTCATCTCTCCCTTACCTCCTCTCTTATTTCTCCCCTCTCTTTACCGTCTCCTCCCCCTCTTTCTCTTTCTCTCCCTCCTCGCAGAGCCAACACTGAGCGTGGTCTGAGAACTTTTTTAAAGCGTACAGAACATAAACCTGTCGTCATGCAGCGCCATTACTTTGTCATCCAGAGCAGCAGCACTCTTTCTTTTTTTTTAAGCATGGTGTGTTTTTTCTTTTCATCTATCTGTTTTCACTTCACTCACTTCCTCCTTTCTTTCCTTCCTCCTTTCTTTCTTCCCCCGCTTTCCATCGACTGATCTTTCTCTGAAATCTTCCTCCTCTATTTTTTCTTGTCCTGTTTTTTTCACATCATTCTTTCCTAAAGGTTGATTCTCTCTCTCTCTCTCTCTCTCTCTCTCTCTCTCTCTCTCACGCACACACATTAATATCTCCCTCTCTTTCTCCTCCTGTTCCTCACACACACCCCAAACAAACACACACACACTCCCAAACTGCCTTGCACATGTTAAACTTGGCTCTGTACTCAGGAAGCTGGAGCAAACCTGCTGAGTGCATGTGTGTGTCTATTGCATGCTGCTGCACTCAAACATTGTTGATTTACATTGATATTACATGGAGATAATAACCTGATACTCACCACGATACTAATTGTTTTATGTTTTTATTTAGTATCTGTATGTGTTTAGCCTCTTAAGATCTAGTTTCCCTCTTTTGTTTCCCCTTAAGTAGAATTAATGTTGTTAAAGTCATCTTTTTCCACTCTGTCTGACAGTATCATATAGATAGATAGCGTATCAGCATTTTCTAGCTTTTCATTGAAGTTAAATGATACCAGATTACATATAACTTCATGTTTGTTATGGCTGGGAACCATCCCATCAACTTGAAATATTCTAGATGTATTGTGCGTCATTCATCCTGACATATTTTGTATCTTTGGAAACTTTGGGATCTTTAATTTTGTGTAACAGTCATTCCTGTAATTTGATCATATTTCAGTTTCTTTCACTCCGTTTTAGTGAGTTAAAACTAATTAAACAACGTTGTCAAAGCATCTGAAATATCACGTTAAACTGATCTTTTTTCACGTCACCTTTCTTCTTATTTTATTATTAACTTTTCTCTTTTCCGTTTTCCTCTTTCTTTATACTTTTTCTGTCTTGGTTCTTCTCTCTTTTCCTCTTTCCTCCCCTTCGTACTCGTTCTTCACCTTTTACTCTATTTTATTTCTCGTCTTCCTTTTCCCTCTTCCTCTCTCATCTCTGCTCTCCTCCTCATCATCCCACAGTCCTCTCTACTCTCTTCTCTCTCCACCTCTCCATTATCAGAAGTCAAAAACCTCATTCGTTGTCCTCTAATCCCTTTTCCTGCCCTTCCCTGGTTTCCTTATCCTTCCTTCTTGTTGTCTTTTTAGTCATCCTCAGAGCAGATGATTTGTTATTTCTTAGTTTGTTCTTGTTGTTTTTAGCCACAACTGTCTCACAAACACACCTGAAAGTTGTGGTGAGAGTGTCCCTGGTATTATATGTACCAGAATGTGTGTGTGTGTATGTGTGTGTGTGTTTATGGAAACATAGAGAGTCCCTGATGTTCCCACCCTGATAGCCAGGTGTCCTACTGACACACACAAATGGCAAATGCCCCAAATCATTATGTGAACACAACCAAAGGTGACAGTGGACGGTTTTATGAGTGTTTGCGAGAAGATGAGGTCGTCTGGCCTTTCCTCTCTCTCTCTCTCTCTCTCTCTCTCTCTCTCTCTGTCCATCCATCTCTCCCAGTGTCCACAGAGAGTTGAGACAGCAGAGGTGAATGTGAGAGAGAACCAAAGTGTGAAAAAGCAGATGGAGTAAAGAGAGCTGATAAGAGAGGGCAAGTCGATGATAACCCCACATAAAACAAGGAGATGTGGAAAGTGTCTGAGGTCATTTTCCCATAATTCACTTCATGCAGCATCAGTTCAGTCTCACTGCGTCTCACTAGTGTTCCTGATACTCAGCGGCCTGAAACTCATCCTTTTCAGCTGTCTTTATATCAGTCTTATATACGTCTTTGTACCAGCAGAGGTCAAAGGTCAGGGTCACCTACACTAGAGTCGCACCTCTTGAGCTGCTGTGGGATTCATAAACCCAGGTCCCCTGATTAATAGATCATCTTAACTACGCTGTCTGTACACCCACCACAACCCTGTCTCCTAAAAATGAAGGTCATATGCAGTTAATCAGCAATCAGCAAATAGTTTTGTAGTTTTTGCCATCCAGATTACAAGAGAACATTTTTATTGATTCAGGGTTCCCACCGTCATGAAATTCCTGGAAAAGTTATGAAATTAGAAAAACTGTTTTCCAGACCTGGAAATAGTTTGGATTTAACAGAATGTTTTGGAAAAGTTTTGAATATACATTGTTTTGGCTACTGTTTAAAATATGTTCAGAAAAATACAAAAACATAACCGTACGCGAAATACGTTCCTTGTATTACTAATTTAAAATCTGGTGCTGACCGTTGAAACATCACTAGTATCACATGATACACATTGGATTATGCAGCTAGATGGCGGCGGGAATGTCTGAAGTTAGCAAACGCTAGCAGTTTGATTATCTGCAAATGTTTGGCTTTCAAACAACAAATATAATACATGGTTCAAGAGCGAGGCCGACCCTAGCCTGCACGCTATGATCGCTATATAGGCCTACCTATTTTAAACTACTTAAATAAAGTTGTGGAAATGGAGTAAAATGTTATGGAAAAGTTATGGAAAAGTTTTGAAAGCTCATTGGTAAAAATGTTCACACTACAAAAATCTGCAATAAGTTCCCTGTCAACATTTTTAATTTGTTTTCCTCCAATATCCACTCGGGCCAACTAAACCATGATTCACTATTTTTATGGTTCTGTTAAGGCTGTCAGAACACTTGGTGATGGTTTGAATATTGAAAAACCCAATGCTGATTGAAGCGTGACTTTTTAAATATTTAACCAAAACCACACTCTTTCCCAAACTGTAACCTCTACTAGTCTAAAACCAAGAACATGTGGGACGCAGGACTTGAACTATCGGTCTCCAGTGTCAGAGTCTGGTGGTTTGTACGCCCAACTATCCGCCCCGACCTCCTCCCTGTGACTTGGGTGTGATTTAAGGATGTCACACTTTATTGATCAGAAACAAAACATTGGCAGTGAGACTAGTTAAAACTATATAAGCATATTTTGTAGAAGATGGGGAAAGATGGGGTTGACCCACTATATTGTGCAGATAAAAAATAAAGCTGTGGCTTTATATATTCTATATTCTAATAATTGACCTATCTTAAGAACATATATCGCAAGTTAAATGTCATAGCACATAAAAATGAACAGGAAGTTCTGGCTGCCTGGAAGGTAGAAAAACAAACTAAGAGTAGTTGAAGAGAAAAGGAAAATATATCTTTTTAAAAGAGAGTGAGAAAACATACACATGCACCCATAATGTGTACAATTGGACACACACACTCACACACACACACACACACACACACACACACACACTATTTCTCTTCTCTGCTAAGCACCATCTAAATGTAATGCTAGAGTTAGCTCTGCAGGTAGGAAGCCTGGGATAAATGGACCACATCTCCTTCTGCTCTCTCTGTGTGTGTCTGTCTGAGTGTGTGTGTGTGTGCTGTTTATTCAAATAAACAAGTGATCATATAATAGTATAAATAATTTGGATAGTTTTTCATTAGTTGTGTTAAGTGCCTAAAGTCCAAAATGTGGCTAGAACCTGGTAATTTTCAGAAATGCTTCTTCTCTTTTGTCATCTGTATTGACAACTATAAGATACTTAAACAGGAAAAAAGCACAGTGAGTTTATTGCTGTGTCTTTTGGGTGAATTAATATAGAATTTTAATTAGTAAACTTGAATTTGTATTGTGGCAAAAATAACTTGCAATGCAATTTTATGTCTGTATCCAACATACAGAATGTTAGCTGATCAGATGACAGGATTTTTGTCCTCAGTAAAAGTCTGATCTTTAACACTTTATTGTGTTAAGGAAAAAGACAGAAAACAACCCATGTCAAACACAATACCTAACACATGACAGTGTGTGTGTGTGTGTGTGAGTGAGTGAGGGTACAGGGTGGAGAGTCTGTTATAGTTTAGCAGATTTATGGCACGTGGGATACAAAAAGTTCAATGTTAGATAAATAAGTTATATGCGCTCTATGCCTCTCTCCCTCGCTCTCTCTCTCAAGGACACACTGCCGTCTTTGTTCTCATTGTCCCAGAGCAAATACACAAACACACACACACACACACTTTGTGGGGTGTTCATTCATTCTTTAAATAATTCTCTGTCTTAATGTGATATTTAACCAACACACATGTACAGTTTGCACACAGCCGCACACACACACACACACACACACACACACACACACACACACACACACACACTCTTGTAAGTACCAACATCCTTTCACACAAACCCTTAACAAACAATGCTAAACCACCAGCTCATAAATAATCAGCACTGCCAAACCCATGCAAGTGTGTGTGTGTGTGTGTGTGTGTGTGTGTGTGTGTTTCTGCTACAGCAACTTGGTATGTAGTTGTGTCCTGGCTGGCGACCAATGGGGTACGTCCTATCAGGATTAGCCTGGAATGCACACACTTCCTCTCCCGTCTGTCTCTCTCTTTCTCTCTCTCCTTCGGACTCCCTCTTCTTTCTCTGTCTCTCTCTCTTCTCTGTGCGCATGTCTTTAGTGAGGTATATTCTGGATGATCAACATCCTCCTCGTAATTGTTTAGAATAGAGGAACATAGCACAATTGTAAAAGAAGACACATGAGTTGCGTGAGTTCACCTCAGTCAGACTGACAGTGCAGCGAGTGAGCAGGTTGGTTATATGTTTATGGTAAATATCACAGGCCTGTTAATGGAATCTGTGGCCTTCTAATAATTTAGAAAAGTATTTTGACTTTTCTGTCGAATTGCACATGTACTCCAACTTACTTAAACCTGGGCCCTATTTTTTTTTTACAAATTTTGGGGTCTAAATGACTAATAGTTACTAAAAGTTTGTTTTACATTATGGAAAGGATCCCTACAGAGACAGACCGTTTTGTTAAACTCTTCTCTCCAAATCTGACTCTCGTTTCCACCACCGTCTTCCTGCAACAACTCAGCCTCTTGCGAGATTTCAGAGCGAGACTTTTCCTTGAACGAGACTTTCTGTTTCTCGTTAAACAAAAAGAATCTTACTCTTTAACAAAGAGGTCTGTCTCTGTAGGGATCCTTTCCATAATGTTGTCAGACACTTAGAATAACAGTCTGAGCCAGAGACAGTGGCAAAAACAAGCACTTTTAGTGGATGGACTTTGACAGGCGCAATTGCTCAAAAAGATAATGTTGCAGCCTTTGCAGCCCATTCACGGATGCTGGCGGAGGCGATCTACTGGACCAATTCCAAAACTTTTGGTAAGATTTAGTCATTTTGACCCCAAAATTTGTAAGAAAAAAAAATTAGGTTTCCCTTTAAAGGAGTAGTTTGATATTTTTGAAAATACTGTTATTCGCTTTCTTGACAAGAGTTATGAAAAGAACTATTGCACTTTTTTGCCTGTGCATTACGTTAGGAGGCAATTAGCTTAGCTTAGCATAAAGACTGGAAGCAGGGGTAAACAGCTAGCCAGGCTCTGTCCAAAGTTCAAAAATATTCCTACCAACACCTCTAACCTCACTAATTAACACATATCTTGTCTGTTTAATCTGTACAAAATCACAAATGTTAAAACTACAATTTGGGTTTTAGGGGAGGTTATTTGCTGGAACTGTATCTTGATGAACAACAGTTAATCCATCTGCCCAGTACATTTGTGCAGCAACTCCCATGGATGCCTGCACCCTCACAGTGACGACAAGACTCCAGGAAGTCACTGCACCCGGCTGTTGTTCACCAAGAAATCATTTCAGCATGTAGCTCCCCGTAAACCTGTTCTGTACCAGAACTTGTAGATTTTACATTTCTGTTTGTTTACGGATTTAACAATCTGTACAGTCTGGCTCCAGTCTGAACACACACACACACGAGAGTGGTATCAGTCTTTTATATCTTTTTCCAAGAAAGTAGATAAGCTGATCTCCCAAAATGTCGAACTTCAACACGTACAGTACATCTGTTTACTGCACATGCACATTCATTTATTTCACACAAATGTACTGCACACGTAGAGCAAATGTGCTGTTTTTACATTAATCAGCCAAACCATAACCAGCCTGTATTTACTTTGAAAATCTCAAGGGGTTAAACAAATATTAGGAGCCTGGAACCATTTACACACACAGGTTTGGTGTTTTAGAGGAAACTCCTCTCTTCCTCTGACTGGGGATGTGACCACAGGGAACATAACCTTCTTCCCCTCAGTGTGATGTAGTGTATGTATGTATGTGTCTGAGAGAGAGAGCTCCATAAAGACTGCTGGGATGAGTTCCTCTCCTCTGTAAGCACAGTCTCTCTCCCATGACCACCTCCTCTACCTGGAGAGCTCTCTGTCTCTCTACCTGTCTGTGGTTCTGTGTTTGTGTATTTCTGCTCTGGCTGATCAGAGCAGGTCATGATCTGGATTTGATTTTCTCAGCAACAATGGAATTAACAAAAAATGTTCTCCTTAATATTGTAACTAAGCTAACTATTTTTGTCTACTGCTGTCTTTACCTACACTTTAAGTCCGACCGCAAACAAACAAACACCTGCGTCATAGGTGTCTGGTTATACTGTCTGGGGAAAAATAAATGAATCCAACCCTGCCAGCCAGTCAGAATCAAGAACTGTCAGTGGCCATCGCCAGCTACCTTTTTGGCTAATTATGTCACCATCAACTTAGAAACCGTTGTCCTGTGTTTTGGCGTCTGATAAGCTGTTAAACGCATTAACCTGTTTCTGAAACCGGACTTCCAGGATCATATTTCATTATCTCACTAGTATCATAACACACCCCCACCACCGCTGCCTCCTGCACTGTTTAAACGCAGAGCTATTTTCATCTGAATCCCAGATAAAGACGTCACTATGCCCGCTAGTTCGTATGACTAGCCATTCCACATCTGAAAATGAAGGTGTTTATAGTTGCTTTGTGAATAGCCACTCTCGAAGGTGGCCAAAAAGCTTGCTGTCATAGAGAGGGGTGAGATGTGATCACGTTTAAATATGGGAATAACAACGCACACTTTAAGACTATAAGTCTTTCCTCTAAGTCATTCATAGTGTTGTACTTGGCTGTTCACACGAAAAGTGACAGAAGCAATTGTGTGAGAAGTACAAACTCAAGGGATGGGTTTCAGACGCTGTTCCACCGTCCGCAAGCATTTTGGCTGAAGCATCCTGACACCTTTAAATTATTGTAATACTTTATAAAGTCCACCAAGCACCCATTGTTGACTACCTAGTTTACGAGCCTTTGTAGCTAGTTGGACAGTTACCAAACAAGTAACATCATTTAACCTCACAGTCATATTACTTATACATGTATGATATGTGCAATATCAGATATTGAACTCATCTTTTTACATTGTATGGGAAAGACCATGTATCTCAATTTTTGTACAGCAAACTGCTTTGTTAGCAATCAAAAAAAAGTTCTTTTCCACTAAAGAGACTTAGGCTAACCCACTAGATGTAATTTCCTCAGTGGAAATCTCACATTTCTCAAACTAATTTCCTTCTCGTCATTGTCCAGTAAAGTCGTTCAGCCGTTCACAGTACGCGACAATAACCAAGATTGAAAACATGGGGACATTTGGACGTCCCAGACGAGGTCAGGAGGGCAGCGAACGGCAGCGTGCAGACCCTCTAAAAGCAGAAGGGTGACGAGGCTCATTACGACCCTGCTGACATGCATATTCTGAAAACCCGTCTGGGACAAACCAGCCAGCCATCTCATCGTCTACTGAGCACCTGGACTTTAAGTTCTTTGGGGTCTGGTTGACCCTCTTCCTTTCTCCCCCTTTTTCTTCTTTTCTTTTCAGTTCCCTTTATAGGCTCATATATAGATTCATCCCTCTCTTAAATGGCACCTTTCCTATTATCCTCAGAACAAAGGCCTATTTAAGTAGCTATTCAAACACACACACACAAACACTCACATACACTCACACACACCAGGGTCAGAGATAAATGGCGTCATTAAACAGGGGTGGTGAAGACTTCCTGGCCTCTCATACACACACTGAGCCCTAAGAGTGTGTGTTCATATATTTACATATACATATATATTACATGTTGCACACACTAAGACACACACACACTCAGCACACTATGTTTGAGTATTCATATATTTTGCCATATCTCATACACACACACACACACACACACACACACACATACTGGTGGCCATCCATCACATCCATGAATGGACCATTTAGAGTCTGTGGTGAGAGACAGACGGGCTGAGAGAGAGACGGGTTAGTGGAAGTGTTTGGTAAAACGACCCCAGAAGCAGAAAGCTTGTATGATACACTTAAAAAAACGTTTTTAATTAATCAGACAAATCAAGAGCAACGTATTTTGTCCTAATCAGCACCCTAATCACGCCTCTGTGCTGTGTTGATATGATGGTTATGTATTAGCATGTCGTGTAAACCCCTGTGGCTGTTTTGTTCGTGTTTGGACAGTTGATAATGTATTTTTACCAAAACTGTTTTCAGTCACTCCTCTATACAGACGTTACTGCTTCAGCATAAATGTTCCCATTAATCGTGGAAATTCAGACAAGAACTGCCTCTACAGTATAATGACATCTAAATATCTACAGACTGGGCTAGAAACAGTTCTTACTGAAAAAAGTGTTTTGTTGTGTTTAGTAGTAGCATCTGGAGCCTGAGAAGAGACGGTTCAAACAGCATCACTTTTGTGCAGGTAAATGACGGTTATCCTCTACTAGATTAGCTAGCTACATCTCAAATACATTAACAGCATGGCATTGAGATAGCTGTTAACTATAATGGAAGATGGGGGAAGGAAGAAACATGTAAAAACCAGTGTAATGCTTGAGCCCTCCAGCCCCTCAAGAAACCTTGTGAGCTAAAGCAGACAGCGGCAGTTACTCTTCTACTGATGCCCAGTGTGACTGCCACCTCCCCTGACAGTGCAGTAAAGAGTACAGCAGCTGTGCCAGTTTTATTTCTGAACTATAATTATAACATACACATTTTTGTGTATTTGATAGTCGATGAGACTTTCCTTACATGGCCTTGAGAATCCTGTAAAGACACCTAAACCTGAGTCTCACTGGTAAACGTGAACCAGCATGAGACTTGACAGGAACATGTATGCAGCGCTAACGTGCTGCTTAGAAAGCTAACAGGGAAGGAACCATATCTGTATGTTAAACATGCTCAGGTTGTAACATAAATCATTATCTTAGGTCTGCTAACAACAAGAATATCTTTTTATAAGCATACAGTATATTCTAAGATCATATTGTACATGCTTGGTATAGGTGTCATTATTTTTATTAACAAACACATTTTTAAAAAATTGGTGATCAGATTTTAAAAATCCCATTTGTGGTTTTTGGTTTAGTTTTATAGTGTCTTTTTTTACTCTGGTGCATGATCAGCAGCTCATTTACATTTTCTGCCCATTTTCCCCCTTGACTATCTATTACCAGAAACATTTTTGGATCTTTGGTTTTGCAGGGGACCATGTTATCAGTGTCTTCATGCAGCAGGAAATCCAACAAATCCAGATTTGGTTGTGTGAGAGGACATGAAGACCTGGTGAAAATCAGTTGAAACAGATTTATTGATGTAAATCTGAAAAATAATAGCTTTATCTTTCATTCTCATTTTCTCCATAGCAGGGATTAAGGCAGTTGATCGTCAGGGCCGCAGAGATCTGAAATCACATTCAATGAACTTCATCTAAACCGCTGTACACACTAACCACAGGGCAGCGTGTCGAGCGGGTTAGGAGGGGGGAGCAGCTTCAAAGGCACCTCAGTCCTCACAACTTATCCATCTCCATCTGTGAGTGTGACGGCAGTATAAATACATGGCTCTCTTTACACCACATCCATGTCTTTGTGCGTGCGTGCATGCGTACATATGTTAATGCATACGTGTATGGTATTTCATCTAGATTCATGTATTCCACACCGAGCACATACATGGTCATTTTCGGCTTCTTATTTATGTTAAACACACACACGTGCGGCGGGGACGGTGGTTTCAGACTCAAGATGTGAGTGCAGAACAGAGGCATGATGGACGGATCAATGTATATATTTCTATTACTCACTTCAATAGAGCCCTATCAGTGCAGACAGGATTTAGGTGAGGCCATGTGCATATTGTATAAAATTCAGGCACACTCCCAACATTCCTATTTTTAATGTGTTTATAATTGTGTGACATGTTTAATGTGATCTGTTAGAGAAGTCAGATTCCTGATGTGTTTCCAAACCTACAACCTTACACTGATGCAGTACCATAACAGTAGTACTCATACTACTGATATGTAATAGTGTTACTGGTTCTGTGCTCTAACAGTGTGGGATGCAGTCCAGATGCACTATTATCAGCTTGTACAAAAGTCACCATTTCACACTGAATCAATGACCCAGGAAAAAACATGTTTTCTGTTTGCTGCACCCATGTACCATCTCTGAAAGGGCGTCCCCACTTGCATACTCTCTCCCGAGGTTTTTGAAATTTTTAGATTTTTTTCCTCCATGCCAATTTCACATAATTTCCCCTTTCACTCAGAAATTCAGTGGCCTGACTTGATGTTCTTCCTGTCTTGTTTTTGTTTTTTTTGTTTTTTTTTTGTGAAGCACATTATAAACTCTGAAAAATGCTTCAATACAGTACATGAATACATTTTATTTGGCATTTTTTATTGTTTGTTTCCCGTTTTCTCTCCCTTTTTGCTGAGCTAATGCAACAGCACTGTGAGTCTGTTAGGGAGAGAGTGAGGAGTGTTTAGCAAAAAACATGACAACAGCACCTGTCTTCCACCCCCCACCCCCTCTACACACACACACACACACACACACACACTGTGTGATCACACAGTCAAAGAGTCCCAGTGTGTCTTTTCTTAATTGGAAGACAGAGAGTTACTGATGGGAGCGGCTGCACATAGATTTGCCTTTGTGTACCAGCACCACACACTCACTCTCTCTCACACACACACACACACACACACACACACACACACACACACACACATCAGGCAATTCTACTCACATTTTATGTGAGCAAATAACACCATTAGTTATTATAATCTGCTGCAGCTGAAAGATAAGTCACTGTGATATTTTTGCACATACTGATATGTACCTGTTGTCTTTAACAGTTAGTTTACAGTAAGATGATTATAGGTGATTACCATGTTAGATTCTTATATGTTCTTATCGATTGGAAGGTGGTTTGGGGTATCACACCTGATTTAACAGATGTTTTTGTGTGTGGCTTCTGTTGAGACCACGAAATAATGATTCTGTACTCACAATTACATGCATGACCTCCCCATGAAAATAACTTTTTCTCACCTCATAGATTTCACTCACACAGTCGCACTGTTGCAGGCTGGTGAATTGATAGAGAACCAACAGAGAGTTGTTTGCTTTAGAAAAGTGTCACAACCTTCATTCATCTTCACAGCCCACAACACACACACACACACACACACAAACACACACACGCACACAAAGAGCAGTATTCTCTCACACATACACAATCTCCTCACACGTGTGGACATGACTACGGACTTTTCTTCGACACACACACACACACACACACTCACACACACTCAGCCCCACACACACGCTGCAGCGCTGAGTTGCGAGGGGTGTGTGTGATAAGTTGTATTATGAGACTGTGTTATCTGTTGTGTCAGCGCTGCCTTTAACACCTCCTCCCTCCTCTTTCTCTCCTCACACCAGTAAAAATATCCCTTCAGGGTTCCTCAAGAAACTCTGAATGAACTCTCTGAGGTTCCTTCACAGCTGTAATGTCAGGAACCTCTCAATGTTCTGCCAAGTCCCTTTCCTTGTACAGTCACAACGATAGTTACTAATTTCATTGATTCATTACTAAATGTCATGCACTTGTGCTTAGGAGGTATGCACAAATTCCTGACCATTACCTGAATGACTCATACATACTGTGAGATGATAGAAATGAGTTAGCTGTAAGATATTGAGTTGTACCATTATGTACATCCAGCCTTATGTAATTACATAATTTGTGTAGCTCTGGACTACATCACAAAGTTAATTTCCTGCTTGTGATACAGGAAATACATACAGACTAGCTTCTTACTTAGCAGTATGTATACCTTGCAATATGTGTTGAAACTGTATAATACAACAGTGGCACTCAAGCTTGTGGAATAATAATAATAATAATAATAATCTTCATTTACAGATCACAAAAAGCAGATCATAAAAACAATTTTCCGATAGAGTAATAAGCCAATAAAACAAATAAAACCAGCAAAAGGGCAGTCAAGAAAAATCAAGAAAAATCTCAGGAAAAGCTCTCCAATAAAAGTATGTTTTAAGAAGAGTCTTATTCTAAGACTTTCAAGACTTTAAGAGTGTGGTTCGTCAGTCTTTGGGCCATTGTGACAATTCTTCAACACATACAGACATTATAACCAAGGATTTTTATTATGGCACAAAATTATTATTATTTATTTAGTTATTTATTTATTCTTTTGACATGACTATGTCAGTCACATGACCGCATCTGATCGTGTGTTTCACTGCTGAAGACCAGACTGAAGGCAAAAAGCCCCTGAAGCAACCACTGCAGAGGATCTGACATCAAATATTTAATATGACAACTGTTAAAATCTTTATCTTAATTTGATCTTGATCTCAATCTCCTAAAATTGGGGCATTATGTAATAAATGTGCTTTGATTCCCACACCATGTACCCGAAATGTATGTGAGCAGGCTAAAATGAAAGATAAAATTTAAAGCTAAATTACAGCTTAGTCGTGTTATTTCAGATCCTTTGTGCTGGAGTACAGAGCCATAACAACAAGTCCCCTGCCCAATACTTAGCACTGGTGTTAATAAATCGTTAAACGTAAATCTTAAGTTAATATTCATATTCAGCGTGAAAGCAGCCACACTGAGTTCCAGCCCAGATCAAGCTGACAGTCAGACACACACACACACAATTCCACGCACTTCCTGTTTCCTGTTTAGCTCCTAACCTTATCGCAGACTGTAAATTTAGGGCTCTGTGTTGAGACTGTGTGTATTTTGGTTTGTTCCTCACTTGATTAGATTAGCCAAGGTAAGATAAATGAGTCAAATCCAAAACAATGAGCCCACTGTCACACACAGCGTTTGGGCCGGGGCTGTCTGTGGGATGTTTGTTAGCTGTTTCTGTGCAGTACGTGTGTGTCTGTGAGTGTATTTTTGGCTGTGTGTGTGTATGTGAAATGATAGGATGCTCCAGTCTCTAATGATGATGATGATGATGAGTATCTTCAGCCACAAAGAGGACAGGCTGACTGCCAGACACTTTCCTCTACAATTAGACTACACCTACCACAACACACACACACACACACACACTCAGGAAATGTGCTGTAGTTATTGTAGGCAGCAAGATGGAGATCACAGCATATTTACTACAAACATGATAAACTACAGTGGAGTATGTTAAGGATTACCTAAATGACAATAAAGTGTTGTAAATTCAGGCAGATATGTTGGACTCTAGTGATTGATTAGGGAAAATCGAATCCCCTCTCCCACGGAAATCAGTTAGAGTGGAGACCGAAGATGGAAACGGAGTGTAACGAGTTGACAGTTCTGTCTAATATCAGGCAACATTTGGTGCTCTAGTGAGTATTTGTGGCAGCAGGAAGTACAGCAGGACATCACGTATCAGTTTGAATAAATCTCTAGATGAACCATTAATAACATCATTTGAGGCAAAGTAGATCTTCTTCCTGTCTAGAAATGACCTAAATGACAATAAAGTGTTGTTTTTGTAATTTGAAATATTTGTGTCGCAGTAAATTTACATGAACATGAACTTAATGTATATAAACTGCAAATGGTGCAATTTCACCGTGTAACAGCAGCAGAACTGACTGTGAGTGAGTGTGAATTTTCCAGGTGTGTGTGTTTGCACTCGGATTTATAGATGCATACTTTGGTACTCGTGTATTTCTCTGCAGGTGTATGCATGCGTGGATACGACTGTGTGAGCTGTCTTTGTTGGTCGTTGGTCTGTTTAGTTTGTACACTGTGTGTGTGTGTGTGTGTGTGTGTGTGTGTGTGTGTGTGGAATGCAGACTGCCACCAGAGCTTAGATTTACTGGCGGAAGCACACTGCCAAGAACAGGAGTGGTCAGATTAATCACTTGTCTACGTGTGTGTGTGTGTGTGTGTGTTCACAGTTATAGCCATTGAGGTTAAGCTAACAGTATTAAATTGTTATCTTGTTTTGGGGTATTTTGTGGGTTTAGAGGGCAGATTTTGTTGTTCTGTTGTCACTCTGCAGTTCATTCATGAATGTTTAATAATAAATATTAGATAACAACATAACTTGACTTTTGGATAATGGGGCTGATTTAAAGATTTGCTCTACCTGCTTGTTTTGTCAATTTGTCGCTTTGCTTTGTCCTCTAGTTTCAGGTTTAATGTGTCAATTTCCTGCATTTCACATTATCTTAAGAAACATGAAAGGATATAGTTTGAAGAACGTGAAGATTTTACATATCTAGATTGCATTTTTAGTTAGTAACATTAGTCAGCAACATTATGGAACTGCATATTTGTTTTGTACTTAATTTGTGTAACTAACACTTCTGTAGATGTATAAATTATGTCATAGCTGCAACTTTATTAGTCAGGAAAGAACAGACAGAAATGTCGATGGAGTAACATAGTTTTTTGACCCTGTTACTTTCACTTCAGATAAAACATGTTTTAATTGGAGTAAAACTTATTGCTTCTTGAGGACATCCTGAGTGTTGATTTTGAACCAGACGACACTACAAGTGCTGTTTACAGTGTTTTTCTCTAACTGAATGGTTTGATTTAAATGTACATGTTAGCTTAGCCAGTCACGAGCATGCCAGATAATATACATTATGAGTGTGGAAGGTAGATCTGGAGGAACGAACAACACAAGCAGAAGCTGAAATTTTGGACATGAAGTGAAACAGAAAATTCACAAAAGTGAAATGAGTTCAGATGGAGGCAACATGCAGCAGGAGCTCAAAAAGCAGCCAGTGTAGAAGTTGAAGCGTGTGTGTGTGTGTGTGTGTGTGTGTGGAGTATGTGGAGTATGTGGGTGTGGTTGACTGGCTTTGAGTGTGTATGTAAACCAAAATTGAGCACGTACTGTAGTTATCCATCCACCGTGTGTGTGTGTGTGTGTGTGTGTGTGTGTGTTTGTTCTGATGAGTGGTACATTTTGCTGGATCACTTAAACACACACAAACACACTCTGATTCCACCCACAGTCACACCTGTGGTAACAGGAAATTTGCCAAAGATGTGGAGACTGTAAACTCTCTGTTTGACCCCTCTCTCTGTCTCTCTCTCTCTCTCTCTCTCTGTCTCTCTCTCTCTTTCTCTGTCTCTCTCTCTCTCTTTTCTCATCTCAGTCTTTTTCTCTGACTTCTGTTTCTCATTTTCTCAGTTTTTCTATGTTTAGTTGTTCGTTTCTGCAAAGAATGGATGGGAGAGGTTGTTGAAAAGTTAACTGTTAGGTGCTGCCGACTTCTTCATAAAAATAACTTACTACTTCTTAATTGTGTCTTAAAATAGTTGTTTCATTAAGGTTTTTAGTGAATTTCTGATGTTTCAGCAAAATAAAGAGTGCATGTTTCCATCCTGGAAACTTCATCCTGTATTGGTGTCTACCACATCCATGCCCTGTCTCCAACTCATATACATACTCTGAAGAGACACAATAAAATCCATCTCTTCTTAACTCTTCTATCTCTACATCTATGGTAACGCTGAGGTCCCCAGAACATATGTGATCTTTGACCTTCATCTCTCTAAAGTTGGTGAAACTGGGTGATATTTATTAAAAGTAGTTTTGAACTAACTGATCACGTTTGTTATTGTAATCAGCTGTGATATACTTTAGAACTGTTTTTTACTTGTGTTTTTAGTCTGGCTCGGGCCCACAGCGGTGGCCATGTTGTCAGCTGTTTGGACCTGTGATTACAGGACTGCAGCAACAATTTACCTACAACTGACAGTTTACTGCTGTGGGCGAGAGAGCAAGATAGCAGGAGAGAGAGCGAGGAGAGGAAGAGAGAGGGAAGAAGGAGGAGGGAACCGAAAATGAAGCGTGAAAGTAAAGAGGGAGTTGAGTTACTGTTTGATTACACAGTAGAGGATGTTTACCACTTGTGTGTGTGTGTGTGTGTGTGTGTGTGTGTGTGTGTGTGTGTGTGTGTGTGTGTGTGTGTGGCCTCCCCAACACCCCGTCTCCATGGCAATGGGAACGCCGTCACAGTGTTACAACTTCAGTTTGACAGTAATCTGATTGGCTGAACACTGAGAGAATTACTTAGTGTAGGAAAGTAAGAAATTGATTTGCCGCACGGACTTTCATTGAGGAGTGGTGTTGACGAGGGATTTTTTCCTTCCAGTTGTGTGTGTGTGTGTGTGTGTGTGTGTGTGTGTTTAAGGTAACATGTCATTAAAATAACTGAGTAATTTTTTAATTATATTGAGCATCACTTGAAGGCTGTTTGTGGAATTAATTTGGCGTGTTTGTGAAAGAGCGAATGTGTTTCCAGGCACAACTTTTCCGCAAGTTAATTCAGTGGAATAAAATGTGTTTGCAGTGAATTTGGTGTGTTTGTCTACGTGTGTGTGTGTGTGTGTGGTTAACCAATGATAGGTAAATCTGTTAGACATAAACCTGGCAACCTTAATACCACACACAAATGCACACAAGCACACAGTGTGAGGGATCTGCAGACACTTTGCACATACAGTGTGTGGTTACACTGTCAGTCTGGGAACAGGGAACATTTATTAAGCTTTATTGGGCTATTTAGAAGTGAAAACATGGGGGTAAAATATTCAATTAACATGCAATAGAATGAAACAGATTTCTATAACGTGTCATATTTTTAAACAGAGCTCCTTTGCAGAGTTTGTCTTCCAGCAGTTCGTTTTTTCTGATGTCAACGAGCACAACACCTGCACTGAAAAGTCTAAACATGGGATAAAAAATATGTTAACGCTTTATTTTACGTCGTGTCCATAATTTCACAACATTTTTCTAATAATTTCCAAGTTTCCGGGAAAGCACTATGACTTTTGGTATTAATCAAAGCAGTGTTCAATCTAGCGTAACCCAGAGAGTCTTTTAGTCAGTGCACAGCAGGCCAGCTGGAAGTGCAAAGGTGTGAAATGTTTCTCCAGTCAAGCATACAATTCAATAAATGTACAGAATACAGTTTCCAATAATAAATGACCACTGAATGAATATTTACCTGGGTTGAAATGAAGAATGAACCATTGCCAAATTAGTTCTTCTTAGTAAACTATTGAGGAAATAATCAGGAAATTATGGATCCGTAAGATAAAGCGTCACCAAAAATTAATTATATAATTAAAATCCTCATCTTAATTAGGACAGACTCATAGCGACGTCTAAAAACTGCTTGTTTTGTTCGACCAACAGTCCAAAAGCCATTTTAGTTATGTAAAACAAAGGAAGCAGCACATCCTCACATCAAACCAGCAAATGTTTGGAATTTCTACTTGAGAAATGATTTAAACAAGCAATCGATTATCAGAATTGTGGTCATAGTGGTTTGACAGTATGGCTGAGTCACTGCAGTATGAATAAAAGGCAGAAATACCAGAAGAGGAACTAAATCAAAGCTAAAGGAAATGTTTTTTTCTTTGAAATACATAGATGGTGGTGGAGGAGAATGGCGGATGTATGGAGTCCCCCTCCCAAGTATAAAGTCTCTTTTGTTTTTACCGAGGGGGTGGGGGGGGGGGTTCCTCTCCTACTGCTCGCTTTTTCTTTTCCGTCGGAGATGTGGTGAAGTGAAATGTATCTTTGGCAGAGGTGGTGAAGAGGAGGAGGAGGAATGATGGTTGACCACAGTACAGCTAACTCACACACACACACACACACACAGAGTCAGTTACAGGTCCTAGCAGGAAGGTGAACAGGTGTCAACTTAGAGAGGAGAGAAAGTGGGAGGGATGGGAACAGAGAGAACTTGAAGAATTAAAGGGGAGAGTGAGATAAAAGGGGGAAGGAAAGAAAGAGATGAATAGAGAAAGTAACTGGATGGAGGAAAAGGGGGAGAGGGTGGGGAGGGAAGGAAGGAAGGAAGGAAAGAGAGAAAGGGAAGGAACAATGGATTGGAAAGAGGAGGTAAGGATAGGAGGCGAGGAGGAGAGAATGAACAGAAACTGAAACTCAGAAGAAGAGAGTCGATTAGAACGACACACTTTTTGTCCTTTCTAGTTTCTAAACATGACGTAAAAAGGCAAAAATCATTCACCATTTTAAAAAAGTTGAACAGGGCAGCATCATGGCTGGGTATTGATCTTTAGTACTTTCTTGGTAAAGACTGATATGTACATATGAGTATATATAGCTGTCATGTACCACGAGTTGGCATCAAATGTCTGGTCAGATTTGTAGTCTTGTTTACTTATTATTTAATAAGACAGTTCTTGATTGAAATAAAGATTTTGCCCATTTTAAACTTTTATTTATTTATGATTTCTTTGTTATTTATTAGTTTTTTGTTCATTTAACAGGGGGAATACAGATAGACATGGATACTTTGGGAGACACAATGCAACAGATGTATTGTTTCTAGTGCGTCTAGCTGAAGTTAATGTGCAGTTTAACTCTGGCAAAAACAACTAAACAAACAAATAATTTACAAATTTAGGATATTAAGGCAAAGTTCTTGTACGGCTGCTTCTGGTTGGACAACACTGAACATTTGAGAAGCTTGGGTTCTTTTGTTAAATGAAAAATAAGAGTTTTTTTACAAAAATATGTTGATATTCGTCAAAGCAAGGTACCAAAACTCATATCTTAAGTACTGTATCAGCACTAGTACCTAACATTTTCAAATCATCTCATCACTAGCTCCATTTAGTAGCTGTTCTGGAGCTTTCGATTGTATCACATGATGTTTATCAGCAGATGTTGAGATTGGACTCAACAGCAATATCTCCATCTGCTGATGAAGATCATGTGATATGATGGAAAGCTCCAGAACAGCTACTAAATGGACCTTGTGGTGAGTTTATTTTGTCAGCTGCTGTTTCCAAGGTCAAGAATGAACTTTCAATTTAAAGTTCAATTTGTGTTGTTGGTCAGCTAATTTAAACCAATCACAGTGTGAAAATGCGACCACACACGTTCCATTTGTTGGCAGCATATTTGATTACAACCTGTTTACAATCTCACAGTTTACCTACTTTAACTAGATTTGTGTGTGTGTGTGTGTGTGTGTGTGTGTGTGTGTGTGTGTGTGTGTGTGTGTGTGTGTGTGTGTGTGTGTGTGTGTGTGTGTGTGTGTGTGTGTGTGTGAGAGAGAGAGAGAGAGAGTCTCTGTAGCGTTAAATTTGTAGATACTTACTGTAGGTGGTTTTGTGTACATGTTGTAATGTGTACGTGTACATACACTGTGGTGTCCCTCAGCTCTCAGGGGTCTTGCTGCTCGGTTTGGAGGTCGGGTAGGGGGCGTGTGTGGGTGTGTGTGTGTGCAGGGTTTCCCCCAGCAGGGTGTTCTGTCTGTGGCTTACCCGCCTGGGTGTTGCCCCTTTTCCTCCGCGTGAGCGACAAGGAAAACACCCAGCTCCCTGAAATATGAAAAGGTCTTAAAATATCGGCAAATATTTTTATAATTTGCTTCACGGACAGCCGAGGTCACAGCCCTGCTGGTTCTGCTCTTTTCATTTACATTTCACAAGTTTCACTGATGCTGTCATCCAGGAGAGAGTTATACTGAGGGCAACAGCAGGATGAAGATCAGTGAGGTTACATTTAACAAATAGAAGGGGTCAACATTAAATACTGCTTAATTTCTTTTACTTAATGGATTCAGGGCTACATCACCAAAGTTCAGTTCAGACCAAAGATTTGTGACGAGATGCAACCATTTTTGAACGTCTCGTTGCAGCGGTGTGAACTGACCCGTCTCAGCTCGACTCAAGCCGGCTGATGGCGTCGCCTGCGTCTCAGCTTGTCAAGTCGCGAGTGGCTGCTTTTAGAATGTAAGGCAGGTCACCTGTTTCAACAGCCAATCGGCTCGTAGCGAAGTCAGCCGGTCATCTCGACCCGTTTTTCCCCTCGTTTTTTTTTTATGTTTTTGCCGTTTCATCAACACTAAAAATGCAGCCGTAGCAAGTAACTCACTACCACTATCCTCATTCATATTTCAAGACGCTACAGATTATATTCAGCTGCAGAAAAAAGCCTGAAAAGCTG
>SEMN01000583.1:0-140000 GCA_005408345.1 Macquaria australasica | reverse complement strand
ATCAATCTTCCAGAAAAAGTCCCCTCAGCTTCGTGCTTTTTTCCAGCCTCACATTCACACTGGGAGCTGCCCGGTACAACCACAGCCTTCTGCCGGAGGAACCGAGGAGCTTCCCTGCAGCAGCTGGGTGTTCATGGAGCGTTACTCATTCACTTTTCCCATCCGCAGTTTACCAGAGGATCTGAACTGGCAACCACAAACCCAAACCTGAGTAATATATACACACAAAAACTGATTCCATGACAAAAAAATAATCATACAGTTGAGGTGAAGATTCCACAATGGACTAATAAACCATCTCTGTTCAAATGAAAATGTTCTAAAATGAATATGGAAACATGTAAACCCAAACTAAGGCTGGAGGAGACGTACAACCACATACCTCAGTTATACAGAACCAACTAACAAACCACACAAGGGTAATCATGTCATTAGGCCAGGCAGCCTCTGCATGAGCGGGGTAATTTGCCAATTTCATTTTTTTTCCCTCGCTGAAAAGCATGTTCCTGAAAATGAAACACCTCCTCTGTAATTTGGAGAAACAATATTATAATAGATTTATTCCCTTAAGGATCGTTCACTGAAGTCAATGATGTGCAACGTAAGGAACTACATCACCCACGTTTTCCTGTCAAACTGATCCCATCCAGACGTGGCTGCAGCAGATTCACATGGGATTAAAATGGCTGCCGACTGTGGTAATCCTGACGAAAACCACCAGACATTTCCAGGTAGCTCCAGTCCCATGTGAGAAGGGTTTAACGTCACTTCGTTCCCGGCCGCTCAGAGCGACGTGGAGCACCGGCCTCTGCTCTGTTTAGTCTACAGACTTCCACTTTGTTAGTTTGTTGAAGTAGCAGACTGACAAGATGTGACCTGACCTCTCTGGATTTCCATACAGGAGGGAAGCTGCCATCTTGTCTTACAACGTCAATGTTTACCGACCCCTTGCTACCGCGCCCCCGAGGACCCGGCTTCTCACAAACTCTTTTATTTCCTGCTGAGAGTAAAAAATGAAAACCTAGGGGGAGACGGTAGCTTCCCTGAGAGCTGGAAAATGGTTTTGACATACAAGCACAGGGAAAGTTTTCATAAATCTGGTCATTCTGTTTGTATAGGAGCGTTATGCTGCACAGATCCTACATGAGAACGTCCTGTGTCGTTCCCATCAGACCTCATATTCACCAGGACTTCCTTTTCATCAACATCTTAGTAAGAACTGCCACTCTGTGACAATAAAAGCAACCAAGAAACTCTGAAAGAAAGCGCTGACATCGGTGAAATCAAAGCACACATCAAAAGATGCACCAATGACAATGAAGGCCATTCAGCCACCACACAGACTGAGGCAGTCAGTGAGGATAAGTGATCAAAAGACAGAGACAGAGAGCGCCAAAAGGATCTATAATCAACATTTGAGGAATACTGTGACAATGAAAACCACTCCAATAGCAACGGCAAAGAATATTGCAACCAATTAGAAGATGCACATAAAGTCAGTTTTGCGGGAGCTGTCCGTTCAGCACCACAAAACTACAAGCAAAAAAACAATATTAGATATAATACAATATTTTTTTCAGTGAAATAGATCTGAATGGAGGGTCTGAGGAGAGAAAGTCAACTGTTTCTGAACTTTGAACCTCAAATCTAAAAAAAAAAAATGTAAAAATCAGTTTAGAGGACCTGTGTATTACTGATCAATTAAACAATACATACAGACATCAGTCAAACTGCCTGTATATCCATCAGATTAGACGATAACCACATGACAGGCTGATGCCAGAAATTCAATAAAAGGTTCCAAATATCTACATTTAATACATACATGAAGAGCTCACAGTCACTGATGTCATTCCAGAAGTTTGGGAATTTGAGAAGGTTTCACAGCTACATTATAACGAGACCTTGGAGCATGTAACCATAGCAACTTCATCTATTTATGTACAGCATGTGTGTTTGTCTGCTGTCATTTCTTGTATGTTCTAGGACTATCAAGTTTTTATCCTCTATGATTGTAACTTCTGCTGTGCAGAGCTAAAGTATAAATTTAATCATCAAATAAAACCAACCAATCAACTAAGCACACACAAATCCACATGTATGCACGCATAAGACATGTATACACACATATACACACAGACACACACACACACACAGTCTCCTGGTATCTGTTGGCTCAGCTGCTGAGGAGTGATGTGCGGAGAAGGGGGTGTGTGTGTGTGTGTGTGTGTGTGTGTGTGTAGCGGTGACCAGACAGTTAGCGTCCAGTCCGGATTAGACTGTCGCTACAGGATTAACGCACTCACACACACACATAAGAGCACTGATTCACATATATTTGTCCACACACACACACACACACACACACAAACACATGGAGACACAGACACACACTTTCTCGTTTCTTTTTTTTTTTTACTGCTTAGATACGCACACACCCTCACTCAGCGTTTCTTTCATGTCTGACTGTAAAAGTTCTGAGAGAGCGTTTGCATGTCAGTGTGTACATTTGCACTTTTTACACAACGACTTTTTACACAATTTGCGGTCGCCTGTTTGTGTGTTTGTGCTTGTAAATGGGTTTGTTCTCACTTGTTCTGTGTGAGCAGATACATCTGTTGTGTGTGAGTATGTTCATGTTTATGTGTGCCTTACTCTCGTATGCATGTAACCCCCGTCTGTATTTACTGTTACAGTTTTGAGGTCATGTGGTTATTTGGAGTTGTTCGCCTCTGGTCGGGTGGGCAGGGGATGGCTCGGCAGACAAGTGCCTGTAGGCAGAAAAACACTTTAATTTAATGAGCCTCCTCAGTTAGCATCTAATAAACTGTCTATTAATCTACAAAACCTAAAATAGCTTTTTTAACTTGAACATGTCAGTTGACTCTTTGCATTCTCAGGACTTCTTTATTCATTCATTTATTCATTTATTCTTTATTCATTTGTATATTCTGCACCCTCGGCATGGAATACATTTGCAGAATGACTTGAAACTCAAAGAATTAATCTTGTTAAATGCTTTTAAATCCAAAATGAAAGAATTGGAGGCAGAGTCCTTAGTATGTCAATGTTTTTAATTTACCTGGTTACGCAACTGACTCCTAAAATATTTTGTCTCTTTATGTGTTTTAATATATGCTGCTGACTGTCTTGGCCCGGTCTCCCTTAATCTTAATCTCAATGGGACTCTCCTGGTTAAATAAAGGTTAAATTAAAATAATGAAAATCCTACACGTTTGTTAAAAACTAAGCAAATGAAATGATGCTTAAGTGTCTGAAAAACTGCGTACTTCTGATATGCAGACCAGAAAACTTCTGATTCTATTCATTAATAAAATGACTGAATTGTAACCAAATTCAATCATTTTCCCCTTTCTTGATTTTTCTTTTAAAAATAAATTAGTTTTCATCCCAGACCTCATGTCCAATCGTCACTAAAAGCAACGTTATGGATTCATCTTAGATGCTAAATTAATTTCAGCCGGGAGTTTGGTCACGTGACAAATTCTAAACGTCCGTTGATCAGCAGTGACAAACATGTCGAAACGTCATTACAAAAGCGAAAATGCAGACAATTTATGGCACCCGTCTGCCTGCCACACACACACAACACACACTCTCTAAGCTCTAGACGATGAGCCGTCTGATTAGAGCTCCTCTCTGGAGTCTGTGAACACACACACACTTACTGAGCAGTCTGTAGTCTCCACATACATGCAAAGACAGATACATCCACACACACAGACACATACAGACACTTTTAGAGGCTGCTCCAGAGCTACAGTCTCCACACACACTCAGTGAGATACCAGGCTGCAGTCTCCAGTCTCTAAACCCACTGCGTTCTCATGGAGATAAGAAGTGCGTCTCATTGTTGGCAGACAACAGTCCCGTTATCATCTTATCAGAGAGTCAGTCCAATCTGGAGGAGGCGGGGCTGCAGAGTGTGTCTCTGTGTTTGACAGGGGTGGGGGGGGTGCTTTGGTTAAGTGGGGGTCCTTTGTCATGCAACAGGTGCTGTTGTCACTCAATTTGTCTTGAAGACTTCTGAGAGCTGCGGTGTGTTTGCATCAGTGTGTTTGAGAACAAAACCCCGCTGACTGTTCAAACGTCCGTTAATCCTCATTCTCCCTCCGGATGAACTGACAGATTTAGAATGTGACGACCCATCTGAAGTCGTACTTTGTAAAGACAACACGTGGCTCATTAGCACTTTGACCACAAGCCCTGTCGGTGCAGCCTGTCTTCTCTTAGGGAGACTGAGACCACATCCACAGACCGAAGCCAGACAACGTCAGACAACAGAACCAGTGTGAAACAGTGATTTGATCGCGGCTCATAAATACTGATTCAGTCATTCAGTCAGTTTTTCCCAGGCTGCTGCGCTGCAGTGCTGATCAAATCAACACCATTAAAGATTAATGACAACAGCTGCCCTTTGTAATCAGCTATATTGACATTTAAAATGATTGAGGGGACAAACTTGACTACCACACAACCCCTGACCCTCACTGGACAAGCTTACGTCATGATTTTGAGAAAGCTAATCCTGTGTCTCAATTCAGATACTTCCATTAGTACACTTGCATGTAGTACACTGTGTACACTATGTACTTACTTGCGTAGTGCATGAATTTTAACAGGGTAGTGTTGTCTCAAATCGAACACGGCCGTTGCACTTGCTGGAAATGACGATTACAACATTTGTCCTCTTCTTCTTCTTTTTAATGACGAGTTGCAACCGGGTGGAGCATTATCTCCAACATTTGACCGCTTCTTCTTCTTCTTCTTGAGATTTGACCACGATTGTCGCCCGCCAAAATATCTGCCAGCTTGTTTGCTCCATTGACTTCAATTCAGTTTTATTAAAAATTAATAAAAATGAACGTGCTTTTACTTTTAGTGTTCTACCGTAACAGTCACAACCACGGCGGCGGTTTTTAAATTTAGCCGGCTTAACGTGGATGTACTTTGACTCTTAAGAACTTAAAATAGTACTATAGAACTACTAATATTTCTGTCTTCTGTGTTTCTGACCTGGTTATTTACAATTAGACATTAGTTGTGTAACATGTGTCCGGTTTCAGAAATTTGATTGACACTGCAACTGCAGCTCAGAGCTCAACATGAGACGTGGTTTTTAGGCCATGTCTACACTAAGCCTCACACTCAAAAACAAAGCTTTTCAAAGTGGATAAATCTGAAAACCCCAGCCTTGTGCTTCAGTGTAGACAAAGAAAACTGAGCTTTTTGAAAACTCATTTTGAGTGCCAATATAGCCGACCACACAGTACAGGGGTTATTATTAACCTGTATTTATGTTTAATTTGTCACAGGACAAATTAAATAGTGATTTGATCTGATTTAACATCCCAGTGCAGAAGCGATCAAATCACTATTTTGACTTTTGCTCCATTTAAACACACTATTAGTGACTGTGGAGAGCAGGAGGTTTAACTGTAGGAGGAAGAAGATATTTAGTCGTATGTAGAGGTGACGTGCATTAAGGATCTATTTTTTCTCTCTTCTCATTCAGATAAAGACTACAAAGAGAAGAAAGAGGTTTCCAGGGAAACGTCTGAGGCCAGCGTGAAAGAAGAAGTCGGAGGCGCAGAGGAGCCCGTCAAGGAGGTGAAAAAGGAGAAGAAGGAGTCGAAGAAGGATTCAAGCAAAGAGGCTACAGAGCTCAAGGAGGAGGCGAAGAAGGAATCCAAGAAGGAATCATCCTCCTCCAAGGAGAAGAAGGAGTCATCAAAGGAGAAGAAGGACAAAGACAAAGACAAGGAAGGGAAGGAGGCCAGGAAGGAGGCCAGTAAGGAGTCAGGGGACAAGAAAGTGTCCAGGAAGTCGTCTGTAAAAGTGAAAGAGAAGAAGAAGGAGCCAGACGCTGGAGAGGGCTGACAGGAGCCGTGCAATAAGCCCACATGATATGCATACAGACACAAACATACATGTCTAAACATCATACACATATACACACCTCATATAAATATACATGTATGTATATACAGTGTCCATGTAAACATAACTCGACACCACATAACTCGACACCACACACACACACATATGCAGTTTAAATATATATCTACATGTAAATACTCTCTTTCAAGGCCATATATCTCAGTAGCAAAGCAATTTCCTCCCAGATGCATATTTACATCGTCTAGTAATAACTGATCCTCACACAAACACACACACACACACACACATTTTCTGTGTCTCTGGGCTGCTGCTGCTGAACCACACCACATCCAGTAGTTTTGGTGTGTGTGTGCGCTGGGCAACTGTGGTGAGGTCTGAGCCCACGGAGAGCGAGGACGGAGGTGGAATCCTCCTCCTCTCCTCAGACATTTCGCTGACTCTGTCCTTCCTCCTCCTCCTCCTCTTCGTCTTCGTCTAGCCTCAGCAGCAGTTGAACCCACAGCCATGCGCCTCCCTAATCCCAGTCAGGCCCCAAACCCCCCCCCCCGCCTACGCACACTTCTGGATGTGACGTCAGACCCGCCCTCCCGCCCCCTCGCGTGGCACCGGGCCTCGCCTCGCCGCTAAGAATAAACCGCCTGCCGTGTCCAGCAGCCCCGCTGCTTCCGGGTAAATCAAGGCCACATCCTACAGCCACCACCACCAGCACCACCCCCTCTGACCTCTTCCAGTCAGTTTTGTTTTTTAAATCTGGGACACTCAAGGACACGCGGCTGCTGATGGACACATACTTGGTGCTGCGGGGTCGAACCTGAGACTGTTTTTGTACGGTGGAAACCAACACGGCGTTTCTGGAAAAAGCAGGGTGGCAATCAGCAGGAGAGAAGAGCCTGCAGGGCCACTTCAACACCCGAGGCCTTTTCTGCTCATCTCCAAGAACTTTATGAAGCGGAGGCTGGATCTTAAATACCCCACCGGGCACCTGTGTCATCTCTAACATCAGCAGCATGTTTAAGCAGCTCCATACGATCCAGTTTGATATGTTACCATAAGATGACCGTTACTTGTGCCAGAGGAAGAACAGAGTGTTTCAGCAGCAAATAAACATACAGTGGGTTTTAGAATAAACTGCACAAGGCACTAAATAATGTTTAAAGATCAGTTCACTCAGATTATAACAAAGAAACATATTTTCTTACTTTTAGTGGTATCTAGCCATGCAGACAGGTAGTTTTGGTTTGATTTGAGCACGTTCTGAATTATTGAAAATGACCGAAAGTTGGTAATCTAGATTTTACCAATTATACACTGTATTTTATTTAGTCCTTGTTTGGCTGAATGTGTTTAGACAGTATTTAAAATTTGAGAAAAAGAAGTTTGGCTTCTTTTGATATTTTTAAAAAGGGTTCGGTAAAAAAAAAAAAACGTTTATATCCGTCATACTGGTATCAAATCTCAGGTATTGTGTTGGCTAATATCAAAAATGTCAAACAAATCCCAGCTTTTCTTTTGAGAGAGCCATCGCTGAGATTTATGCCTCCTCTCCAATACAACTCAGGTGTATTACATTTTGTTTGTGGCGTTAACAGCACTAAAACCTGCATTTAAAAAGTTCAGCAGCATCATGTCTTTCCAGAAAGTGTGTCCACCCCGTAAACAGATTTGTTAGAGACTATTTCTTCTGTAGAAAGTAGTTCCAATGAAAACTGTGCGTTCTGTTGAGGTCCCAACTTACAACTGGTTTCAAATGTGATTTTGTACTATTGGGGTGGAGGCAGAAATTTGAGAGACAGATATCTCAGAATCTGGGCTAATTAAACCAAAACTATCTGCATGGAGGGATACCAGTAGAAGAAAATGTACTTTGGGTGATCCAGCTAAAAAAAATGGTATAAAGAATATTGATTAAAAAAAAAGATAAAGAACTGTTAAATTGCGTATCTTAGAGTTTGATGAAGAAATCTTGTTGTTGACAAGTTTACAGATTTGCAGGTTTGCTGTGCAGTTTAAAATGTGTTGAAAAACTTGACCAGTCAACTTGAAAATGAATCAGGAGCTTTAAAAATGACCCATTTCATGACATAAAAAACACAAAAAGCCGCCACAAACTGAACAAAATGAAGACAAAGTTTGGTCACAAACACGTACGTCCTTGTTTGACAGTTTTACAGACCGGACCCTGTTGATGTTGGAGATATTGAATTACAAGCTTAAAGAATGTTTTTTTTTTCTTTTCATTGTGGGAATGTAAGGCTTTAAACAAACACTCATACACACACAAATACACACATACATAATTTAGGAGCTTTGAGCAGCATTTCTGCCAGTCTTGAAGCTTAGAGACTTCAGCCATAGATGCTGTGCCAGCTTAACAAATGACAATCCCAGCAGCTCTGTACAACACTGCAGTCTGCAGCACGTCTGTGTGTTCAGCTTCAGGCCTTCTGTCCACTGGGAAACCTTTTTCTTTTCTTTTTTTAGCTGACTGAAGCGCTGGTCAGGGCTTCTCTTGTTGTTGTCTGGCTGAAATCCTGATTTAGGTTGGCTGTATTTTTTAGGGTTTTTAAATTTTAGATAAACTTGACAAGCATCAGCTCATCCTTGCCAGGGAGGCTAGTTAGAAGAGTCAGTGATGTTAGAGGTTCCCATTGGACACATGGTACTACATGTTACGGTTTCAGAATACCTTGAATGTTTGTAATATAGAGTAGGTTTTGCACTGTTGTATTAGCTGTTGAGATGTACCAGACTCCTATTCTGAGTCTGCTTTTATAGCCACAATTCAGTCCAAAAGGAGAAGTTCTGCACTTTGAAATTATAGTCATTAATGTGCAGCCTGAAGAGGAAACCCAACCAAGGAGTTTGAGAATGAAATAAACCCTATTTATGAAATATTCAGTAATAAAAGTAATCTACTGTGAGTAATCAAAGCCTTCAATTATTGCTTTATTGCCATTTTCTTTATTGTAACAGTTGTTTAGAAAAAATACTGTTTTCTTGTATGTCTGTCTTTGTTCTGCTCGTCTGGACGGGAGTGATCGGGGGGAGTAATCTCATTTTCACCTGATTTATTCTCTGGTTTGATTATTATTCAAACAACTACGAGACACATAACCTGCTGACTGTTAGTAGAAAACGTCATCTTGCAGTTTAAGCTCCTTCCACGTTGAAAGTTACTAGATATAAATTAACTCTGAAGAATCATTTTTTCCCCTCAGAGTTCGGCGTTGGGTCGTCTTCCCTCTGCACTGACACTGAAGCTGTAAGTAGATCATAACTGTGACAAAGTGATATCTTACTACTGATTTAAATGATGTGTAAAGGTAAGAACAACATTGCTTGTGTTGCTTTGTAATACAAATCTCATCCAGACAGGAAGTTCTCCATCGCCGGAAGCTGTTCGTTTGCAATGTTAGCTAGCTAGGTAGCATAGAACACATGAAACTGTAAGTGTAAATTGACAGCTTAAATGTAATTAAGCATGTTTAGCCCAACAAGTCCTCCATCCCAAAACGACATATACTGTATAGGCGTACCGGACCTTCGTCTTCATGGTAACAACTACAACAACACGTGGTTAAAGTTGTAAAACGGTCAGTTTGGTTGGGTTTAGGAGAAGATCCTGGTTTGGGTTAAAATAACTACGTTAGTTAAGTTACTTATGTATGTAACTTAACTTTTGGTTTCACACAGGACACGAACAGCGGTGTCCTGGGTGAAAGTTCTGTGTTTGACCCATCAGTCCACCCCGACCTCCTCACTACGCGGACTTTGTTGCTCTTTATAGGTCGCCGCCTAACAATAAACGTAAATACGAGTCGTAATAAGAAACACAAGCAGTCAGACGATCAGACAGGTTGGACAGAAACCCCCGGGTTAGCCTGTAAGTTAACTTATTTGGAAGAAAAAACAAAGGCAAACAGTAAAATTATTATTATTATTATTAACTATTATGTCTGTTGGAAACATTCATCGCAGTTTACAGACCAACTTCCTGGTTCAACTTTGACCTATTTTTCTGTATTTCTGTGCAATAACGTGACCGCTGGTCTCACTTTCAGGTTTTCAGGATAAACTGTTTGTTTACAACCTGTCTCTTTGTCTGACTGCTTGTGTTTTGTTTTTTAGTGACGTCTCCATGTTCCCAGATGTCAACTATTAACTTAGTGAGTCCAGTGTTATCATGACCAATGGAAATGAGGACAGAAATAAGACCCTAAGGTGAGTTTAGAGAATTATAAACATACTGAATGTAATGCGGCTGCTGTGTGTGTTCTGATGCACCGTACAGACAGAAGTAGTCGTTGGAAGTGACAATATGTGCTGATTTGGGGAGCAAATGTGATAAAATTGCTGGTTTTCTGCAGAGTTGATGATGGGAATATCCTGACAGTCAGACGTGTGTCAGAAAGTCGCCGGTATACAAGCTTACATAGAAAACAATGAGCTCTGGTGTTTTGAAGTGCATCATACAATGTGGGTTGCCTTTAAGCCACCATGTTGGCTTGACATTTCATAAAAACCTTGGAGTTCTACCATATTTCCAGAGTTTCCCTCTCGCGAAAGTCTGATTTTCCGACTTTCCATCGCCTCTTGAACACATCAGTATTCTTACACTTCTGTGTTCCCCGGAGAATTGCGGACAAAGTGTAGAAACGAACCTAACACTTGTCAGGTTGATGAACAGGACTCAGTGTGACGGCTTGTGAAGTGATTGTTTTTGTTTTTTCTTTTCTGTTTTCGGGCTCTGGAGGCGAGGTCCGCTGCAGACTGGGTAACGGTGCTAAAGCAGAGCTGCCGCTGTTTAATTTGGCAGCAGCTCTCAGTGTGTGTTCATATAGGAGCGCTGCAGATAGAGTTACACTCCCGCTAAAACACTCTTCTCTCTCAATTTCTGTTTCTCTTTCTCAGTCACTCAAATATTTACACTTGACTCTCATTCACCATATCTGTTTTTATCCCCCTCCCCATTACATCTTTTATTTATTCCCCCATATCGAATTTACTTTGTGTTTTTCCTCTTTGGTTTCCCTCACCTTTTCTCTCCATCATTCCATTCGTTTTTTTCTCTTTTCTGTCTGTCTCTTTTTTTGACTACTCAAATCTCCATTCCTTCATTCCTTTCACAATCTTCTACCTCTACACATCTTCTACACTCTTTCTCAACCTCTCCACCCCTCCATCTATCAACCCTCCCAAAATTATCAGCCCTCTCTTTGTTGTTTCCTTCTCCACCCTTCCCCTCCCACGGGAACTTTTCCTGGAACTGTGGAACTTTTTTAAAGAACTCAAGAACTTTACCCCCTTTGTCCACCAAAGAAACTTATTAACTTTAATGTCTTTGGCCATTTTTCCAATCGTGAAATCGTGGTGCATCCAAGCACCACAAAACTGTTTCCAATGTTGGAATTTTATTTTGAATATTTGTTTAGAATATTAAACATCTCTGATTGGTCAAACACAGACTTTGTGTGTTATACAACCACCGTTTTTGGACACCAAGGTTTTCTCTTTGCTGAAACACAGTGTTCAAGCAATACAGCTAAGAAATAAAGATAACATGGCATGCTGCGCACAGAAAGTATCAGTTATCACATTAACAAGCATCAATAACACGTGTAGTCAAGTCAGTTTTTTTTTCGGCTTCTGAAGGACATGACCGAAACTGAGAACCGGTCCAATATCACAAATACTGGCTTTAAGTCTGTACAGGATACGGCACCCTCCATCCTTAGACCCTTGATTCGGACAAGAAAAACCTCAGAGGAGGGATCCATCTTCCAGGACGGACAGATATGCATTAGATGTGTGTACAGAAAAGACCAAAGTAGCAAAATTACAACATGGAAAATCTGGTTGAGAAAGTTATAAAAAGATTATATGAAGAATATAGATCCAGGAGGACGTCGATGGTCCAGCACAGAGGAGGTCTCATCCCTTTGGCTGAAGTGAAACTGTTCATTTTGGACTTGTTAGAGATTGTTTCTTGTATGTGCTTGTGTTTGGCTGGCTGTGTCTGTCGGGTGTTTCCTCTGTTTCTTCTGCTGTTCTCAGGTCTCACTTGCAAAAGAGATCTTGATCTCGATGAGACTACCTGATCCAGTAAAAGGGATGTAATATGCTTGTAAAACACACAGAAAAAAATGGAAGGAAAACAAGTCTAAACAGTATAAGAAGTGTGTCTGCTGAAGAACAGACTGCTTGAAGAGGTCTGCAAGTGGACATTGGAACTGCCAAGCAGACGCGACTCAGCCACATCCAGGACATCCAAGACTAGTTCTTCACCACCCTTTCTCCCTCTTTCCTCTCTTTCTCTCATCAGTCTTTCTTCTAGAGCTTCACTGTCTTCCTCCTTTCCTCTCTGGTTTGTGTTTTGAACTCTTTTCCAGATTTTGTTTTTTCCTCCTCCTCAGTAACTTCTTCCCTCGTTCTCGCCTCGGCCCAGTAAACCAGCTCTGATGTGAGGAACCACCAAACATGGCTGCACACACCCAACTGTTAAAAACATCAAACAACAATACTTCAACAATCAGAGTGTAACCGGGCCGCAGCAGTTTGGACAGAGTGTAATAAAATCGGAGTTTGGATTTAGACGTTGAGGTGCAGCCGGCTCAGTGTGGGTTTTATTTCGGAGCTTATTTCTGTCTCTCGGGGGTTTAAGGCGTAAACAAACTGGATCAGATAATTGCCGCATCATTTTACTCTCGCTGCAGATTTGAAGCGTCAGCAATGTTTCACCTCCGCCACGGGGAACTTAAGTGGCTCGGATTTCTTTTTTGTGTGAACAATACTGATCCCATGTTTTGGTCCCAGGGGAAAATTACCAGAAATTATATTTTGTTTTCTTGGTAACGCAGCTGCATCATGTTTTTGTTTCCCTAAGTGACGTTACAACATTTTCTCTCTTCTATGTGGAAAGATACCAAATATATTTTAGATCATATCTCCTCCTCCACTGCTGTCATTCATACCTCCTGTTTCTGTTTCACGAGGAATGTTACATGTTAGTATTTTGATCATAAATTATAAATTCAATTTTAATAAATGTATATTAGATAGATTTATTAAAATAAATATAATTAATAAAGTTGCCATAAACGAAAGTAAGATACCATAAAATTCCCTGAAAAACACAACTACATCATATTTTCTGTCTCTCTATTATACAGTTTGCTCAATATTGTAAAGAACTTTTGTGTTAAAGATTCAAAAACCTCCTTTTATTACCCCGATCTGGTCCAGCGTCAGAGACAGTAAAATATCCACCACACAGACAGATTCATAGTAGAAAAATATGCAAAAAAAACATGTATTGAGAATTCTCATTTTATAAAAGCTTTAAATAGAAACCTCAAGCCAGAGAACCTAAAAATGTGCAACCCAAGAACGTCAATATTGGACCATTCTTAAAAACCCTGGATTATGTTCAGAGACAGTGTGTTTAAACTTCTTGCTTTCACATGGCACTACAGTACGGGTAAAGTTCGGGAAAGACTGGAAGACTCCAAACTGTACGCAGGGCAGAAACACTTCTACCACATGAGGGGCAGAGGACGCCTTTATCCAGCTAACACAGCATCTGAATAAGGGCCCAGTTATTCTAGAAAAGAAGTGGTGAACACGACGTGATGTCTGACCACGTCGGAAATCAAAAGCGTTTATATTTGTTCCGAACAGCCATGCTGGAAGGCGGAGTGAGAATGTCATAGAAGGCGGGAGACTCGATGCTATTTAAACATCTTTTAACATTAAAGCTGACAGAAATAGTTGTGTACAAATAATAGAGGTAGAGAGAGAAGTTCAAGTCCTGGCTCCTTTCTAACCTCCTACAGCTGACCAGTCACTGTGTGAAGTAAGTGTGAATCCTGGATTGTCGGTTTCGTAAAGTTAGAGAAATGTTCGGACAAAGTTCCCCTTATCCAACGTCAGAAAGGTGTGTGTGTGTGTGTGTGTGTGTGTGGGGGGGGGGTTCTGGGGGTTTCTGAAGCTACCACCCCACCACTCTCCACCTGAGTGCTACATCCCTGAACATTGAAGCAGGTGAGCTGAGTTTAAAGCATCTTTTCTCTTTGACCTTTAAAAACAGCCACACTGAACATGTCTGCTGTGTTTGTTCCTGGTGACATCTGGTGTGTGTGTGTGTGTGTGTGTGTGTGTGTGTGTGTGTGTGTGTGTGTGTGTTCATGTTCTGGTCCAGAGCTGCAGGTAAGAAGCTGAGAACTGAACTCTGCTGCAATCATGGAAGGAAAACCCCTCACAACTGCAATTTGACTGTTTTTCTATTTCGTACTTGAGCTGACGTTTACAAAGTCAATTATGTGCTGAGTGAGTTTCATGACCTCTGGGCCCTTGAAACCTGTAAGAAAAGCATTCCTTTCCTTCTTCCTGAAAAACGGACCTTCTGCAGATACGTGGCTTCTGTCCGACAACAGCGATACACGCCACGAGATTAACTTGTAGCCCGACTTCCCTGTGAGAAGCTTGTAAAACGAGGAGAGTATGGAGCGTGATAGATCCCAGACCTCCCGCTCTAATTCTGCTGCTAAACTAAATACTTCTCCCCCTGAACAAGACATGGAAAACACTTCACTTCTTTACATTCTGAAATATACACAACATCAAACCCTCAGCTTCTTACTCATGTGTTTCCTGGGTGTTCACTTGTCATGAAAAAGTATATAAATTGTTCATAAAAAGCTCCATAAACCTCTGAAATATCTGCAGTTTATGTATTTACAAGGATGTAAAATGCAAACAATTACACGTGACAATTAGTGTTTTTATTGTGTAGTTCCACCCTTTGTGGTGCTGGTTCCATCTGATTCAGGACTTCCAACAGCTGCAGGACAGGAAGCATCAATCATTTAGCTTCCAGACACACTGGCTCTGAAACCCATCAGTTATAGCTGATGCTGGATACTTGCCACTCAGTGTTGTGAGCTTCTGATCTGTAGCTTTCTACCATTTCTTACTTCTCAAAGGCATCAGTTTGAAAGGAATCTCCAAAGAAACATTTTTTACGCCTTAAATGCTGCAGTTGCACTTATTTTTAGCCATGCTAGCAGTGTAGCTGTAGGGATAGCATCGTCAGTCAGTCGGTCCACCATTTTGGTCCAGACCGAAATATCTCAGCTAATCTTGGATGGATTGCCATGAAGTTTTGTACAGACAATTTATGGTACCCAGAGGATGAATCTTAATGTCTTTGGTGTTCTATGAGTTTTCCTCTAGCGCCACCATGAGGTTGACATTTGTGGATTTTGAGTGAAATATCTCAACAACTATCGGATGGATTGCCATTACACACATCCATGTCTCCGTCAAGATGAAGCCTGATAACTTTGGGGATCATCGGGTCAAACTTTCTATTTGTCCAATACTTTGATTTACAACCAAATACTTGCAAAACTAATGATCAACTTTCAGTAGCATCGTATTGTGAATGTATCATAATATTGTGGAATCGTTTTACACAATTCTGTTGATTTAATTAATCATTTTGAGCAAAATGTAATACAATAATTAGTCATTAAAGTTTTTGTCTTACAAGTTTTGCAGGTGTTATCTTTGGAAATCTTGATTAGAATATAAAATGATGAATGATGCTGGTTGAAACCAGTATGTGCTTCCTGTGTGTCTAAATAAAGTTGTACATAAACTGTAACAGAGGAAGTTAGTGTTTGACCACTCAGCGACGTTTAGAGCTGCATGCTCTGCCCCAGTAGTTCCTGGGCCATCAGAAAGGGCGACCCTCAGAACAGGGACTTTTTGGGGGGCCAGGAACTGTGGCAATTTAAACCCTGGTTCCTCCAGTTGAAACACAGCTAAGGTTCCTGAATTTCTAAAAAGAGTCCTGGGTTCCTGGAAAGGTGGAAATGGGCTATTGGTGTTGGTGTGGCCTGACTCAGACAGCTGGGTCTAACCTCTCCTCCCTCCTCCCCCTCATAGCCTCTCAGAGCCAGACCTGCCGGCTGCAGGGGGCTTTAACCTCAGGGCCCCCGCGGCCCCCGCGGCCCCCGCCTCCCGTCTGCAGGCAGTCTGAAGGCAGGAGGACGCTCAGACGACCTGAAAACCTTTGAGGACGTTGTTCCCTCCAGGTCCGTCCTGCAGCAGCTTCATCCATCACAAAGAGAAAAAGTCACGTCTTCACCTAGTTTCACCTTTTCCTCCTTGTTTGAAATCCACTTCCTGCAGACATCAAACATATTCCTTTTAAAAGAAACCATTTGTAATCTCTTCTTAGCTCCTTGACATTTCCTCTTTTATGTTGAGGAAATAGGGTCTATGAGTACATTAGTCATTCTTAAAACATTATCATAATTGGAGAAAAACACTGTTGGATTGAACTGTCTGGGACAGTTTCAGTGATGCTTTGAGGTCTTCGAACCCCAGTTTTTAAGCCTGTGTAGCTCCCAATTTCCTGTCAACTCTTTCCTCATTCTGATGTTGGTTTATCTTTTGAGTGATTATCTTTTGAATTCACTTTTACTTTTTTCTCAAATTTTCTAAAACCTGCAAAACTCATATGAGACATTTTTTTTTGAATGCCACAGGTTCGATTCCCAAAAGCACCCACATTGACTCCTGCAGCGTCCTGAGCAAGGCACCGACTCCCCTGGCCCCTCCCTGTCAGCTCTTCTGAAGTGTGTGTGTGTGTGTGTGTGTGTGTGTGTGTGTGTGTGTGTGTGTGTGCGTGCGGTCAGACCAGGTCACCCTCTCTCTCTCTGTTGCCATCTAGTGGTTAATATTTTCAAAATCTAAACCCACACACACTCTGAGACACTCTGATAGAAACATGATTTTCATAAGATTTTCATGGTGTCTTTCACACACACTTTATGCTGTTTTGTTTTTCTGTCTGACACACGCGCCTTGCTCTTTGAATCACACACTCTTTGATTCTCTCCCTCTCTTTGAAACACGCACTCCTTTTCTCTGACAAACTTGCTTTTTAAATACACACTTTCTCGTTGTCGAAGCTTATACTTTCTCACACACTCTCTGACACATTTGCCTTTTGACTCTCTTCCTCACACACACACACGCACACACACACACACCTGGGCCGTGCCTGGCTGGTGTGTGTTTCCAGCGTGCAGCAGCACAGATCGAGCGGCGGCTGACGCTCAGTTAAAAGCTGTTGGGTGGGTCCTAATTATTTCTTTGAAGACTTGCTTTTCCTCCCCGTCTGAGCTTCTGACGAGCTTCACTTTAAAGAGGCTAGACACACACACACACACACACTCACACACTGTCATGCAACCCGCCTCATCTGTCACATAAGACTTTAATGTCGACTCCAGACTGCAGATTTATGGGAACATAATGCTAAAATGTAGAGGAGTTTATATGGCGGAGGAGCGTGGTTGAGTTTGACAAGAAGTTTTCTCTGTTTGCACGAAACAGAGCTGCAAAAAGTCGCATGTTACGTCCAAAACTGCCAACATTCATTTGATGAGGATTCAGTTCAAACGAAAACCCCATTTGTGTTTTTGGTCATGGTTCCTCTTCTTCTGGGAGGAATTTGAGGAACTGTTTCTTTCAAATGAAGAACGACGACAGTTAACTCTTTCTTGGTTGACTTTGGGTCCTGTTAGGGTCTGATCAGTGTCCCCTAGAGGTTCCCCCAGACCCCAGTTTGGGAACCTTTGACCCTCTCAAGAGCCCCAAATGGGTCCTTGACTGCATACTGACAACCACAAGGCCTGATTTATTTTGCACAGGAGGGAGGGAGTTGACTGAAAATAGAGCATGAATATTCAGTTCAACCAAACTTTATTGGCAACATTTTGGTCTGAAACATAAACAGAGCATGGCCAAAAGTATGTGGACACCCAAACAATGTACCCACATGTGATAGATGAACATTTCATTCTGACACCATGTCTATTAATGTTCTGCTATAACATCCTGCGCTCTTCTGGTTTCAGGCTTTCCAGCAGATTTTGGAACCTGGCTGCATGGACTTGCTCCCATTCAGACACCAGAGCATCAGTGAGGTCCAAGACTGACGTTGGGTGATAAAAGTCCTGGCTCCAGTTCATCCCAAAGGTGTCGGATGGGGTTGAGGTCAGGGCTCTGTGTGCAGGCCAGTCAGGTTCTTTCGCACCAAACTGGGAAAACCATTGGCTTTTTGAAATAGTCATGTTGAAACAGGAAAGAAGAGAAAAACACAAACTGTTGACACAAAGTTGGACGAACACTGTCTAAAATATCATTATATGCTGGAGCATTAAGATTTTTCTTCAGAACAAAAGTACAAAGACAACAGTGTCCACATACTTTTTTTTTTTTGCTAAACTAGTTTCTAAATAAAGTGAGAAATACTCAGAATCAGAAAAAAGAAAGAAGGAAAATTCTGTGTATTTGGAGTATCTAAAATTAAAGAAGAAAGAAAATGTATGTGTGAACAGTCATTTCAATGTTCTCCTTCCAGATGTGCCACAGTGACGTCTCACCCAGAGGAGTTTGATGGACTTATTGAAGACAAGGTAGTGTTGCACTTGACTTCAATCCTCCTATCTCTTCTTCTTCTTTGTTTTTCTTCTTCTAAAACACTTAAATTTACAACACAGAGACATGAAGCACATGTAGCTCCCCTGGTTTGTTGGTAATGAAACTGAATCCCAAAACAGGAGGTTGGTCTCTCTTCAAATAACAACAGGAGGTCTGGAGGGTTTTGGGAGAGGAGAAGAGTGGGAGAAGTCTGGAGCAGGGGACCAGAGAGGGTCTGGAGGGCTTGGAGGAGGTTTTGAAAAGGTCTGGAGGCAGGAGGAGGTCCCGGGTTTCACAGAGGAGGCAGGACTTTCTGGCTCTGTGGTGCGCTCTGACACCAGAGGTCCGCTTTAATACCAGAGAAGGAGGAGGAGAGGCCGGTCGACTCTTTTACACTGCTCAGAGAGAGAGAGACTGCAGTCCACTCCTCCGTCCCGGACAGTCGGCATCGAGCATCCATGTGCCAAACGGACTTTTGGATTCGGAGCGCAGATTGAGGCGAGTCTACTCCTGGAAAAACTTCACTTACTGACTTATCGGCAGGGAGTCAGAGCCCGTTTGAAACGCTGCAGCTATTATAAATCAGCTGTGTGTGTTTATCTGAGCTCAACTCACCTCGCACACTTTGGTTTGGACTCTCTCTGACTGCCGGAGAGGAGCGAAATCAAACCTCAAAACCATCCGCCGCTGCTCTCAGGATCCCCGCATGCTCTGCAGAATTTGAGACTGATTTTTTATCTTTAAATGTTTTCAATTAATCCCCGAACTCCTGTTTTCCGCGCATGACATGAGCAGCCCTGCTGTCTCCTGGCTGTCGGCGCGTCTTTGTCATTTTAATGTCGGTGTAATCTCCGCGCGTCTGGCTGATTGTCGCTTTGCATTTCAGCGCAAATTGACAAACTGTGGAGGTTTTCTCTCCTGGCTGGAATAAAGGCGACAAGTCAGCGGGAGAGGCGCTGAACGTGGATTTGTTTCACTTAATCTTCTTTTCCTTTGGATTGATTTTATTTCTTTATTCCTCCGTTTTCTCCAAACTGATACTTTTTCCTGGAGAAACCCCGAGGATGTTGCTCCGCTGCTTGAACCCTCCCTCCTGGTCCACCTGTAGGTTTTTCTTCTGCTTATTGTTGCTGCTCCAAACGCCCCGGTCCTCCTCTCCGCTAATTACAGGTAAGATTAAAGGGATCATATGGCTTCATAATGACACATCACAACACCCACCGTGCGTAAAATCAACCCAAACCCCCGGTTATTTAGTCTGCAGCGTCTATCTGTTTTTACTCTGCCGGGGAGCGCACCTCACCTCAGCTTTTATATTTCTGGTTACCGGTAATGTGGTGGTTAACTAAAGGGCCCATGAACCAGACAATATGACCTCCAGTTTGGCGCATGGAAGCACAAAAACAACAGGATGCGGAAAAAGCCTCAGAAAACAGTATTTTCTTTCACAACCTCCCTCCTATATTCTGTGTCACCACATACTCTTAATTTATGTTTTTACCACAACATAAATACGGTTAAACTGTATTTTTGCAAAGAAAAATGTCAGTAAATTTGTCAGTTTGTAGTGGTTTTGGAAAGCGTCTTAATCTTGAGTCCGAGAGTTCAGGTGTCATTCCAGCGCTGGATAACGAAAACAGGCTCGTTTTTCAGACTAACCCGGGTTATCGTCCCTGCAAGGAGTTGGTCCGCTTCCTCCAGTGGAAACAGGCTTGCACTGGAGAGAAATACTACCAAAATCCACCCTGCAGAGCTTGTTATTTGCAGAGGTAGTTTTCTGCCTGACATAAATCACGAGTCAATATCAAAGTAATTTATACCAAATTTAAGGAAATTATACCGAGATTTAAAACTTTAGGATGAAAGGTCTGCGTAAAATTATAAGTGAGCTTTCCTCAAATTGTTGTTTGTGTCACTACAGGTTGTAATTAACCCAATTTTTTTGTTAAAAGCAGGCTGTAAAGTGTAAATCACTTTCCTTAACCAGCTCTGACTTAACAGCGGGTCTCTGTCCTCCCTCCTGAGCGGTTTCTCCTGCCTCTCTCTACCGGTCTGAACGCGCTCCCTCCCCGGCCTGCTCTCCCTCTTTGACAGCCGCATTGCATCATAGGATATTGTTTGTTTGCCCTGCAGCGCCGTTGAGAACTGAGAATAATAGAAACGTAGAGAATGAAAGGTGGATGTGGTGGTGGTGCATGCTGGCCGGGCTCTGCCGTCCGGGACTTCTGCGTCTACTGACCTGCTTTTACTGACCTGACCTGCCTCCTCTGGCCTTGAGGAAAGGGCATTAGATTAAATGCATTTGATTATGGTTATTTATTTAGTTTCGGTTCCTCCAGGACTCATTTCGAGGGTTTCCATGAGGGCAGTAGTTGAATTTTATGATAATTTCATTAACAAAAAGAGAAAATATTTGAACTTCAGCTTTTACCATTGATACAGACATGACAAGAAAAGCCAGAAATAACTTTATGTGCACATCCGTTCTGGCCCTGATAAGAATAATTTCTGATTATCGGGGTTTCCCCTCTCTTGGCTGTTATCTCTGTTCCCGAAGCAAACAGAAAGATGGGAATCAGATGGGGGACAAAACCTGTACCAGATGGGTCTCTGGAGTCAAACATGTGTATCTGTTTGACATGAAACGGTGTAGGAAACCTCTGAGAACCAACAACCGCTCTGTATCAGCTGAGGAGGCTGCACCATTATGATCCCATGCAGCAGATCAGATTCCTCCACCTGGCATCCCGAATATGCACTGTATCATCCCGTCTATTGTCTGCTGAACCACAGACCAGAGGGTTCTGGGAGGTTGGAGGTCTCATAGCTGAGCGGTTGAATGTGTCACCGCAGCAGGTGGAGCGGCGGGTACAGAGGTCATCCTGTTGGCTTCAGGGTTGTATCTACGTGTTCATAACCACAGCGTTAGCGGTTTAAATCTGTTCCAGGACACTTGTTGCTGCCATCACCTCTGGTCTCTCTACTGGGGCACTTTACTGAATCTGAACTGTTTATGAAACCTTTATGAACTCATAGGTGTTCAGCGTTGACCCCTTTAAAGGCAGGAAGGGTAGTGACAAGCTAAACCTGCTAAAAGTTCCTTAGAGTAAGTTTTTTATTAGTTATGAGTCTGTTGGCCCGTAGTTAACCTCCCAGACGTCACTGATTAGTTACTGTTCGGTAATGGGCTGCCATATTTGACACCTTCAGAACTGTAATAAAATGTGTTTTGTAACAGAAGTACATTAACCCTAAGTACAAATTTGAGATGGTTGTACTGTACTTGAATATTTTTATGTCATGCTACTTTATACTTATAGAGGAAAACAGTGTATTTGTTACTCTACTACATTTATTTTACACATAAAACATATGATGAGCTTTCAAAATAGGATGCACTGTTAGCGAATAAACTACCAACAGTATATAAATTAGCTCCACCTTGAATTAATGCATCATTAATAATAATCCAATAATACTATATATACCTGTATAACGCTACAGGGGGTATCTTTCTGCATTATAAGTGCCTTTACTTTTAGGTACTTGTAGGTAAATGGAGTATTTTTATATTGCAGTATTTCTACTTTTACTCAAGTAATTAAGGATCTGAATTCTTCCTGTGCCACTGGAAACAGAAACTGTGCAATACATGCATATTTGAAGCTACTTAGAGACTTTGAGAGGTAGTTTTTGGCTAATTTGCTCAATCAGTTCAATAAGGGGATTTATTAGACTCAGACCTTAATAAATGTAGGTATTTCACCAGCTTGGAACTGGATCTAAAATGGAAGTGAATATCAGACCCTGATCAACCTTCAAAGTCAGAGAGAGCGACCTCTAAACTCAACAGCGGTCACAGGTTTGAGTCTCCTGCTGTCCTCGAGCCCCTTTAACGACTCTCTGCACTGCTTTCTCCAGCTATGTAGTCGGTCTTATTTTGTCCTTTTCACTGCTTTTTGCTCGCAATAGCTTCAGGTTATCTGTTTTCCTTTTAATAAAACGTTAAGTGCTGAGGTGCTATATAAATACAGTATACTATCTGTAGGTAGACGGGGATCTGGATAGATGGATATGAGGCAAACGCCGCAGCTGACAAACAGAAGAGGAAGGTATTTTGTCAGACTAAGGACGAGGCCTCAGAGACCGAACCCCCACCCCTCCCTGCACCCTCCACCCACTCCCCGCCCTCACCCCCCACCACTTACAGCCCTGCCAGTTTAATTACACTCGAAGGCTGTAAATTTTACAGTGGTGGTGGAGTCGGCAGGGTTTGTCTGCTCTGCCAGAATCCACAGGCTGGTTTTCTGCTGAACTCAGAGACAAGACGGCACGACTCGCTGCTGTGAGGATCTGCTGTTGTAGAGTGGATTCTGGGTTTAGTTAGGTTTTCTTTGTTCAGATCTTTAACTTAGTGTCGTATGACTCTCAGCTTCAAACAGACACCAGCCGAGGTTACTGTCATATATAGGCTACAACATATTGCAGTTTACAGTGGTGACGGTGGCAGATTTACCTTTGAAATTCTTAATAATTCTCAAAACAACAGACAGAGGTAGACGAAAGCAGCTCTCTCACCTCTGGCCAGGATTCTGTCGTCGTCTGACCCTTAAGCTAATGTCAGCTCCATGAGTTGGTAAAAAACGCAGTCTGACTTTTTAATGTTTCCAGCTGACTTGTTTTAAAATGAGAAACTTGTAAAAGGGTCCTAAATATGCACTTCATGGCTACATCCATGATAACGTGAAAAAGAGCTGAGGCTAAAGGTCGCAGGCAGAAAGTCAGCATCCTCACCAGCTGATGGAATGAAGAACTGCTTTTCAGTGCAGTTAGTCCTAGTTTTCTACGTATGATGAGGAAAAATGTAAGATCATGCTGGTATTTTGTTCTAGCATAAGCCTGTTTAGCTGCTTAGCTTATATAGCTATATATTGCTATTATATTGTATTTAACAGTATCTTCCACTTTTAATGTCACAACAGAAAAGGCTTTTAGGATCAGGACAAACATATCAACGTTAGCTTAAACTCAGCATGGAGGACGGGCTTTCACAGAGTCACGCAGCTTAAATTGTTCTTTTTTAACTTGTAACCCTACAAACGAATGAATTGTTTTAATAATGTGCTCATTAGCCTTGATAGTAACGCAGTTCAGTTTGGGTAGAACGCTAGTTAGCCGGACATGCTAACGTAAGGAGTGCAGCTTATGTTAGAGTAAGTAAACAGAGTTTTATCCATCCTCACACTTTTGCTGTTTTTTTCTTTTTGGTTTTGGAAAGGCTTTTAAAAAATTGAAAGCACCCTCCAAACTTTTGTATTGCATAAACAGCTGCGTTTGTTTGTGGGGAGGAATTCAGCGAACGGTCAATCCCAAATCATCTTCATTACAGTCAGAGGTCACAGGACACTGATAAGATACTGACCAAATACTGCTCAAAAAGGTCCAAGTCTTTCATTTTATGTTAACGTGTGTTTACAAGTATCAGTGTAAACTCTTGGGGTGTTTAGTGCTTTTCATCGCTGTGCAGCGTAAGATCAGATAACCCTAAAATGATCCCAAATGGAGAAACTGAATCATTACAGCAGATGAACTGAGGCAGAAAAGAAACTAATCAGAGTTTTAGACATAAATAGATAAACATTCATGATAGAAAAACAAGATGAAGCAGCAGCGTTCTAGTTTCTTGATTCCCAGTGGTTGTATAGTCCAGTGTGTCATGAAATTTCATGTCAAAAACAATTCCTAAACTGTAAATTTAGAGCTTCATGCTCAAACAATAAAAGATAGGATCATAGGAAGAGACACGACTAGAAACAGGAAGTAGTTTGACACTCAAACAGAGCGGTCAGGGGTGGGGATTTACCCTTACCTCCGATGACCCCGGTTCAACTCCCAGCTCATGACAACAACTTCCTACCGGGAAGGAAGTTTTCATCTTAGAGCGTCAAAACAAACCTGGCACATAAACAAACAGGTGAGCATCGGTCCGGACTCCGTTTCTTTCTGCTGCAGCTCTCCGAGCAGGAGGAGCTGCTGCCCGTGAGATGTTGACATCTGTCTGCTTCTACCCATAAACCCTTGTGTTTGGGGTCTTTTCCTGTAGTTGGTTCGGATTACATTTGCTCTCGTAACAAACTGACTGACTCACAGCTCGGTTTAAATGTCACTGCTTTTACCTGGACAGACGAACCGGACTGAAAGGAAGAAACACTGCAGAGTTTAGAATGAAGTCTGACAGATGTATGTCCAGGGTCCATAACATCAGCTGATATCAGTGTATTATTGATATGTCAGTATTGGCAGTGTAGTAAGCTGCAGCAATGTATATTTTATAGGCTACATTTTTATGTATATTTGACCTTGATTTTGATTATTTAAGTTTTTGGTGTTTTTATTTATATATGTTATTGATAATTTGATTTCCAATCAAGTTAGCTATGAGAACTGTTACTGTTACTGTAATCTTGGATAAGTTTATTATTCAACTGTAAAACATTATGCTTCGGATGTGTCTTTATTACAACTTCTTATTCACCAGATTTGAGGGATTCTTGCCTAAATGTTTGTTCATGTAAAAAAAAACAAAAAAAAACAAACAGATTTTTTGAAAACAAATAGAAGGGGAAAACAGGTATTAATTACATTAATTGATGCCCGTAGCACACAATGGATAAGTCACACAAACAGAAGAAAAAGTCAGGTATAGTAGCCGGGAAGTACTGATCCGGTGAGAAAAATTATAAAACTGCCACAGACTGACACGCTTTGACACTGTGACGAGATGACGCCGCCAGCGTGTGCTGCTCTTTGTTCTCAGATTTTATTATTGATAGCATCCTCAAAGATCCAGTATTAGTCTGGCTCTAATTTATAATCCTGTGCAGTGGCTGCTAGACTGCTTCAAAATTGGAAACCAAACAAACAATAAGTTAAAGCTGCAATATTTGATATTTTTGCCACTTGGTGGCAGCAGAACAGGCTGTAACAACACTGACGTATTATCACCCTAAAAAGTTGAAACGGTGAACATGCTGTTGAACAGCTGCCTGTTTACACATCCAGCAGACATGTTAGCATTCATTTGGAGTCATGTTTGTGTCCACCTGATGAATGTAAGTCCGATATTCACTCTCCTTTTAGCTCTGCTTTGATCACCACCAACTACTGAGGAAACTATCTGGCACTTTAGTGGCTAGATGCTCTGCTGTGTTCACCAGCTAGTTGCTAACATTGTCTGTCTGCTGTTTTCTGCTGGAAGTCCACGAGAGCGGCGAGACTGAATCAAAACATTAACATTGTTGGCCATAAAACCAAAACAATGAGCTGAAAGATGCTAAAAAAGCTGAGGGGAGCTGCAGGGTCGGGTGATACTTCTCTGGTTTGTAACTACGAGTGACACTTGTTAATATAAAAATATTGATTTGTGCAGCTTTAAATAACCTTCCTCTGGTCATGCTTCACCTGCTTTCAGCTCACAGTTTATTTAACACGAGCCTGTGTGATGTCATGTGGTCCCGACAGGTGATTGTGCAGGTCAGGAGTCAAAAGTCCAGACACATTTTTCATTCTGAGCCTCGCCCTCAGCCTGCATCTCACCTTTGTGCACCTTCCTGTCGTCCCTCACAGGTACCGAGGCCAGCTGTGAGAACGAAGGAGAAGTCCTCCACATCCCCAACATCACCGACAACCCCTGCATCACCTGCGTGTGTCTGGTAAGAATAACTTGTTTCACTTTCCGTACTGTTAAATGTGCTGCAGAGCTGGCAGTTCTTCACAGTGACTCGCTGCCGCCCTGTTTGTTCTCGACACATTGACTTGTAATTGCTGCTTCAGGTTTTCCACTCGGGCTGATAGAATAAAATGACCTCTTTAAGCACTGATAGTAATATTTGTAAAGCTGATTATTGTGCTTTGTGTGCTGTTTCTTATCGGAAGGTTGTGAAAGATCTGTAACACGGTGACAGGACTTTGAAATGCTAGTTTTTGGCGGGATGTGAAGTATGGATTGTTTGATTTGATGGCATTAAATCACTTTTGTAAGCAGTTTTTTTTAAAGCATTTAAGAAGCCTTTCCAGTAAAACATTAAGTTGATATTGTGGTTAAAAAGTACTTATCAATTCAACCAGTTTATGAGAGCAGAACTGATTTTATAATGCATCCTCCTATTTAGAAAATGTTTTGTGGCACGTGAAGTCAGGATGGCAGGTTTTTTAACAGTGCAAATGATTTGCGAGTGCAGGAAAGCGCTTTATAATGCGACTCTTCACTGTTTTCTGAGGATTTACAACAAACTTGCAGTGAAACATGAAGTGCAGATTGTTTGTTTTAACAGACATGCCTGTCGTCACGCTGTCTTGGCTCAGCCCGGCTGTTAAAATCAGCCTACAAAATGTTAGAAGACGACTCTTTCCTTGAACATGTGCTCTTTGACCCCTGACCCCCGCACCACTCCTCTACCCCCCCCCCCCCCCACCACCACCACCATTGCTGCTGTAGAGGTCTTTGTTTTAGGGGATGAGAATGTACCAACAAGGCTTTTCTGTGTCACTGCACCGACAGCGACTGAAAGAGAGGTTTTGGTTTTTAAAAGGTGTCACATGACCAGAGTTTCACCCTCCAGGAAGCACAGGGGTGTGAACTTGAGGGCTGCATGTTGTGTGTGTGTGTGTGTGTGTGTGTGTGTGTGTGCGCACACAGTACACGATGTCCATGGCTTGTTTCCATGGCAAGTTAAAACTGTGCATCAGGACACCTCAATCATTAGTCTTATTGCTGTTCTCAGTCAGTGCCTGTATTAGACTGTATGTAACCATAGCAACAATACTGATTCTCAACAGTTAAAGGAATAGTTAAAAAAAAAAAAGCTTATTCGCTTCTTTGCAGAGCGTTAAATGAGTTAAGATTGAGAATAAGATTGATACCACTCTCACGTCTATACCGTAAATGAGGCTACAGACAGCAGCTGGTTAGCTTAGCTTGGCACAAAGAGTGGAAACGGGGAAACAGCTAGCCTGGCTCTGTGCAAAGGTAACAAAATCCACCTACCAGCACCTCTAAAGCTCACTGATTAACACGTTATATTCAGTTAGTTTAATCCGTACAAACACGGAACTGTAAAAACAGCATGTGGTGTGGTGCTGAACTATTTCTTAGGTGAACACAGTGACTTCCTGGAGTTTTGTCGGTACCATGATGTTGCCAAGTGTATTTCCTAAAATGTCAAACTATTCCTTTTAGGGGTTCAGTAATGAACTAAAGGACCCCAATTTCTGTCCACGAATTCTTTTGTCTTTTGTGTGTCTTTGTAGTCTCGGCACGATGACTCATACAAATGGCGATAACGGGGAACACTTTCGGGAACAGTCTCTCACTCGGTTGTTCACATGAAAAGTGAAGGAAGTATTGTGCGAAGAGACAACTGGTTAATCGTCCGACAACGGAGAAGTCTGGGGCTTCGACAAACAGTTTGACACCTTACCTTACCGGTGGGTTAGTTGGTACAAACTCAGGCTGTGCAGCCAAACTTTGTTCAAACCCACAGAACTTTATTTTAAATTCTTCTGAAGATCACAAAGTTTCCAAAGAAGCCAAATGTGTTGGTTATATCATAATATTTGGGGGAACTGTGTATAAAATGACGAACAAGACATCTAGAATATCCCCAATTCTGACGTCAGAAAGGTGGTTTCAGGCGCTGTCAGGTCTGACAAGACCTTCTTTTCCACTACTTCTGAGGCCTTTAAACTGACAGTTAAAGATGACAGAAGTGAGGTGACGGTGAGGATTTTCCCTTTTTGTTATTTTGTGGTTAGTTGCCATGGTATAAGAGCTATAATGCACTCTGAGGTGTTCTGATATAAGAAAATAATGGAACTATCACAGCACGAGGCCGTTGTTCGCCTCCTCTTCGGCTATTATTTTCTCATAATGAGACTCTATGTCACCTTGCACATGTACAGTTTATACATATATTTATACTTATTCATGGCAAATACAACTTTCGGTATCCAAACCCCAGCTCCTGATTGTTTTTTTTTAAAAGGTTCTGGTGGCTTGTGATTGGCTGCTGTGAGGCTCCCCTCGGCCTGCAGTCTGACTGAGCCGTCCTCTGTGTTATCAGGCAGACATCAGCCAAAGCCCTGCTGAATGCTATCAGTCATCAGCAGGCAATGGCCGGCCTTTCATCTCTACTTTAACCCCCCCTACACACACACACACACACATTACCCACACTCTGCATACACACACACATAAACTTACATACATTCAGGGCTCAATCATTATTTAATTTGGCCTTTGTTTATCTCCTAAAAACGTTTTAAATCCGAGATGCATGGATTTTTTTTTGCCTTCAAGCACAAACTCAGAATCAGTCAGATATCCTCCTTGGTCACCACGTTTGCCTGGTAAATTATAAGTTTTAATGGTCTTTCTAAGTCAAAGAACAAATGCTGTTTATAAGAAATTATTAAAGGTTTTTATTCTTTACATGACATGAATCCAAATACAGAGATAATCGCTCTGTTCCTGCGTTTGTTTGATGAGCGTATTAAATCTACACTTTAACCTGCTTCTTCTATTTGTTGAAATATGAGAAAAGCTGGTATTGTGTTCAATGACTGGGGCTTCATAGTTAAATAACAGCTGAAAATCTAATTAATAATGCAAAAATTCAGATGAAAGTTGAGTTTGTAAAGGTTTTTTTTGAAGGAGAAACATCTCAAAGTTTGACCGTTTACTGTTAATATTATTATTATTATTATTATTATTTTACCTCTATAGACTCGGTCTGATTTGCAGCATTTGATCTCTTTACTTTCTGTCACTACTAGTATATTCTGAGGTGGTGGATCCTGGTTACTGTGGTGGACTGTGTCTTCACGCAGCAGGAGGAAACTTTGACGTTTGGTAACACAACATCCAGGTTAAAATCAGGTTAAACCAGACCTTTAGAAAAAACTGAGCATTTTTCAGTTACTTCACTTCCACTTCCTTCATCCCCCAAAAGACGGACTCTCCATGTCGCCGTGCTGTCTTTAGGGGGTTGGGGAGCCATCAGGGCTCCAGTGTCACTCATACATGGAGGGGGGGGGGGTTGGCTCTCCAGTTGGTCCAGAGTACCTGCTAATGGCTCTGTGGGCAGGGACACACACACACACACAGATACACACAGAAGAGCCATTGTGTAAGTCGGGGTGAGGCCGAGCGCTGTAATGGGGCCAGGAGTGGATGTGGCTGACAGACTGACTGACAGGCAGGTCGCCATGACGATCTGTTATCTCGGAGGGAGTCGGTCCATCTCCGTCACGCTCTTCATCATCCCCGTCTATCTTTCTGTTCATCTCCGTGTCTTTTTCCACTCTCTCATCGGCTCTTCCTCCCCTCGCTCGCCCTCAGATTGGCTCCTTTTTAAATGTCTTTTTTTTTCACTCCGTCACTTGTTGTAGTTCAGATTTTCTCTCTCGCATGCACCAGAACCTGTGAATGTCTGCTCCTTTTCCCTCTCAGCATCACGTGGGAACAACAGCTGCAGTCTGTATTTTTGGAGGACGACATCTTGTAGGTTACCTGACTTGACTTTGGGCTGATGAAGATAGTTTGGCTTGTTGTTCTGGTCGCACTAAAAGACCACTAATAAAAATATTAAACATGTTGGTGGCAACATCACAGACAGTCTTTATACCACAGGCGTGTGGTGAGGCAGTGACTCTGTGTCAAATGGGACGTCCAGTAAACACCTGGGCTTACAAAACTAAAGAGGCAAATATTAAGCAAATAATATATAGAATTATCAATAAATAATAATAATAAACTTTATTTATAGAGCATTTATCAAAACAAGTGCTTCACATAGAGAAAATGACATAAAATAACAAAGTGAATCATAAAATACATGAAGGCAAAAAAACAAACAAAAAAAAAAGCATGTAAGTCAGATGAAATCAGGATGATTTCCAATAAAAGTAGGTTTTTAGAAGAGACCTAAAAGAAGACACTGAGTCAGACAGCCTTATTTCCTCGGGCAGCTCGTTCCAGAGCCTCGGGCCCCTGGTGACAAAAGCTCTGTCCCCTTTAGGTTTCAGTCTGGACTCTGGAGGAGACAGAAGACCACCACCCGAGGATCTCAAACTACGCACAGGTTCATAAGAGATTAAAAGGTCTAAAATATAATCTGAAACCAATAAGATCTTAAAATCAATCCTAAAACTGTTCCTATTCTTATTCTTATTCTTATTCTGGTGAGCTTGTAAACAGGAAGTTGTTTTTCCAGTCTTTACAGCAGCAGATGAATGCACCAGACAAGCCAGCGCGGGGGTTACGTTCACACTGGTCGATTCAACACTTCCTGATATACGTCCACTGTCAATGTTCAAAGTATTGTTGTGTCCCTTACGTACATCCAGCTAGCGCTGATTGTTCAATTTAAAACTTTGCTTCCCCAAGAGGGATGAAGGGACGTACGAATCTGTGATTAAGTGTCGTTTGAATTGTTGCAAACACAAAAGGACAAAAAAGACGTCACTCCGACTGGGTAACAGTTCACCCAGAAACAGACATTTAATCTGCTGCTCTCATCCAGCTGGGATTTAATATCACAGCAGCCCGTTAATCGATCAAACAAACATTCCAGATGCACTACGCAAAGAAGTTGTGGGCGAAGAGTTGGACACTCTGCTGCTAGCTGTGATCGATGTGAGAGAGAGGTCAAAGGTTGTTTCCTGTCAGCGTCTCAACTCAAACAGTAGCTGATCAGTACAGGAGGGGCGAGGTTTACCTGATAACCACCTGATAACACTGAACCAACACCGGCTCTGCTCTGTTTCCGACCGTAGCCTATACAACGTGGAAAATATCTGTCAGTCAAAATAAAAGCAAAATCCAGATTAAATGTAAAAAATAAAATGAATAGAATAAAATATACTTATAAAGGTGACAAAAATATAAAATTATTTAGTACCTGCTGTGCTTTTTTATATCATTTAGCTTTTTGTAGATTTTTCTGCTCCATATCTGCCCTCTTCCAGTGTTTTCCAGTCTCTGTCCCTGCCTCTCTTTCTCTGTTGTCTCACTTGTCTTCTGCTAACGGAGCGGTAGGAAGCGAGGAAGTGGTCGGTAGACGGAAAAGACGACTCGTTGGAACAGTTTTGGGAAACCGGTTCCCATCAGCGTCTTTCTCCGCCCGTCTTGTCCCTAAGCTACTGTGGCTCCTGCTCTCTGGCGGGGGGCTTGTGACCTGTTTGTTTTGGAGGAAGGGTGAAAGGTCACAGCGGCAAAGGGGGTTAAGGTCTGGCGGGTCGGGAGGGGGCGATGTCCAAGGACTTAAGTGGGCCTTTAAGTTGAGGGCTCCTCTCCTGCGCTGACAGACCCTGACTGATCGCTCTATCCTTCACCATGACAGAGAGAAAGCATGAAGAGGAAGAGGAGAGAGTGATTAAATTGGGGAGAAAGATGGAAAAACAAAGTGTGAGAGAGAGTTAGAAAGAGTACGGGCGATATTGGAAATATTTAGGCCAGTGAAGCGTGTGAAATTGAAATTGAAATTGGAGAGGAAAAAAAGAAAGAAAGCAAGAGAAAAGGTGAGAGAGTGATGGGGAAAGAGAAGAACAGAAGAAGTGAGGAAGAAAAAAAACAGTGATGAGGAGAAATAGTGAACACTGTCGCCTCCTAGTGGCAGAGCAGCCCAGTGGTCACACAAATTAAGACTTTTTTAATCCATTCAAGAAGAAGAAAAGATCGTTTAACGTTGATCAAATGTTAAACAACTGAGATGTAAACTATTTATTTTTCAGTTTGGTCTCAGAAATTGATCACTGAAGCTCGTCTTCTTGATGTCTTTTTGCAATTTCTGTCCAAGATCATGATGAGGAATCTGAACTAACTTTGCATCAACATCAAGAAAATGAATAACATGTAAACATAAATGACTACATCCCATAAGCCTTAATTTGACTTTCTTTATAAAATTGTCGAGGTTACAAATATTTCCTGTTCCCATTCTTGGCACCACAGAACTTAAAGGAACAAGTATCCAGTTTAAACATTTAACATCAGTGATCGTAGAAAGATTTAAGAGCTCCTCTTTTCTTTTCAGTGTCTGAAAACATTTTCTGAAGGTTTATGGACCCAGAAAAGCTTCATCCCTGGTTATTTAAACTGACAGTGAAGTGCAGCCACATGATGACTTTTATTATCTGCACTGTACACATTTGAATTAGATATTTCTGACAATATTCTCACCAAAAACAACTTTATTTTCTGTGGACAGTCAAAACAGTTAAATCTCATGAAACCAGTCAATAATAGAATTACTGTAGTTGAACTTAACCTTCAGTAATGAAGTTAGAAATAATTGAATTGAACTGACTGGATTTAAAATGCTGTGGATAAAATCTGATTACGATGAAACCTCGTGTCTCCGTGATGCTCAGCTCAGCTTCTACGTCACCAAAATCATGAATTCCGTGTGTCGGGTGAAAATAATTTAAACTTTTAGGAAAACTGTCACTTTTTATTTTTGTGGTTAATAAAAACACACTGAATCTGGAGTTAGGAGGTCTCACACACACAAATGTATTCAGTGTAAATCAGTTTAAGTTGAAATCCTTGTATCTCCATACAGTAGCATGTATACACACACATACACTTTCTCTTTCTCTGACACACACTTACAAGCATACCAACGCTTTATCCCACTTTGTGTGTGTGTGTGTGTGTGTGTGTGTGTGTGTGTGTGTGTGTGTGTGTTGGTGGGGTCATCACCCCCGGCGACAGACAGCCGTCCAGTCGACCAGCCTTGGTGCCGCGGTGGTATGTCAAGTGTTTATAAGGCATGGTGACCCGTTGTGACCTTTGACCCGCGAGACAAGAAGGGTGAGAGAGTGTGTGGGTGTGTGTGTGTGTGTGTGTGTGTGTGTGTGTACTAACACCACTTTGTACTAACACCACTTTGTACTAATGGATAACAGAGAGAGAGAAGGACATGACCTTGTCCGCAGTTCTTTAAAGGACCATTCCAGTGTTTTAGTCCATTTAATACAAATCACATGTACTTTACATCACAGCTGACCGTCTTGTAAACAAAGCTGCTGCTGGGTTTTTACAGATTTCAGTGTATTTTTCCTTTAAGTTACAAAACAATCTGTCAGTAGACTCTCCACTCTTGAAACTGTGATATCAGACATCATGTATGCATTGATTTTTCTTACATTATCTTTAGGAGGTAAGAGCAGAAGAGACTTCACAAATCAATCTGTATGTAAACTGCATTACTGCGCCATGATAATGAATTTTTAAGAAACACTAATGCCGACTCGATGTTCTCCGTGTTGGACAACACAACTCGAGCGAGTTTCAGGAGTATACTAATAGATCTAATGTACTCTTCAGAGTTGAATAGAAGCCAATCGTGTCCTGGAGCATTAGGAAAAATACACCCTGAAACCTAAAAGGGTAAACATTGAATTTGAAAATGGTCAGCAAAAACATAAATGATTTGTAGTTAAGGAACTAAAACTTTCCAAAACGCTGGTGTGGTCCTTTAAGCTCCAGGAACTACAAAGTCAGGAGCTTCAGTGCATCGTTTCAGTGTTTTCACATCAAGAACCAATGAAGATTAGACAAATTAGACTGATAACAGCTTAAAAAGTGACCATTTTGTGAGAAATTTTAGCGTGTTGTTTGTTGTAATTTTCTGTTGTGCGTCTGTTACAGTTGATTGAATGTTCGAAAGCAGACGTGCTGAGGTGGGAACTGAATTTTTACCTCAACCAGCGCTTTCATGCAGTCAGAATGATGCTATTAACATGTTGTGGCAGTTTGAGGCTTGTGTTTGACCAGTTCGTAGTGTTGTAGTTCAGGGACCATCAGAAAGTCCAACCTCAGGAACTTTCTGGAACCAAAACTTAACTGAATTCCTGCTGTTAAAAGGCAGGTAAAGGTAAAGAGTTCCTGCTTGTGAAAGGGCAGATTGTTGAGCAGATAAGTGGATAGGCCTTTCAATTTGTGTAGTTATGGTCAGCTCACTTCATATTAACATACAGTGTCATATCCTGGTGTTAATCATCTCTTTTCTTCTTCTTTTCTTCCTGTTTCTATCTGACTGTCAACAATGTCGTGCTGTTTGTTCTGATGATTCAACCAGGACAATAATGGAAAAGCTCCAACAGCCGGTCGCCTTCACTTCACTTTTTTGAGGCCTCAAGGGAAACTTGCCTTGCATTAGAAATAGATTAGAAATACAATAGGTAAAATCAAAACATATCAGCAACCTGGAGGTAGTTCTAAATTAAAACTGCAAAATTCTGAATTAAAAACGTAATTAATGAGGAACATGAGATATGATGAAATGTGTGCCTTCGTTTCAAGAGTAAAAACTCGATTTCGACTGACTGTAAGGCCGTATTCACATAGAATCAGGCGCTGTGGCGAAAACGTTCATTTGAACCGGGGTACTGCGTTCAGGCTGCGGCGAAAAAGTTCAAACAGATTCAACTTCTGGAGAAATGCAACTCGACGTCACGCTGTGGCAGCCAATCAGACCAGCAGACACCCAGGTGAAGAAGAACTTTGTTTACATGTAGCACTGTAGCATCAGCTGTTTACCTTAATATTCCGCTGTTTACCGAGCAACTGTGAAGATGGAAGAGAGACTGATCGATCAGCTCTGTGATTACTGTTCATCAGCTGTTCAGTTCTGCCACGAGGGAGCACAAAGACGTTAATCTCTGTGCAGTCGCTTGGCTTGTATCGGTCTTCAAGCTGGGATTGCTGGTTAGTATCAGACACTCCCACACCGCCGCACAACCCTGCGGCAAATCGCTGCAACGCCTGATTCTACGTGAAATCGGCCTAATTCACCTGGGCTTTTGTAGCACCTGTTGCTCAGAGATGAAATGCATATCACATTGTTCACCACTTTCCTGTTTCATCACAACATTTTGCAGCTTCTTCCTGAGCTGTCAGATCGTCTCCTCTGCGGTCTGGATTCCCCCCTGGTCAGATGATCTTGTGGGGGTGGGGGGTTAATACCTATAATTGTCTATACACAGAGAGTCATTTAGCCTGATACAACCTCTCCCACTGTAGATCAACTTTTCCAGAATCTTGACTGCGGCTCGTGTTCACGTGGAAAGTTTCCGGTAGATTTCTGGGTGAAGCTGAATGTGCAAAAGGAGATTTTGTCCTTTATCTTACTTCTTTTACTTTCTCTATCGCCTCTTTCCATCTCCGTCCATCTCCTCCTCCTCCTCCTCCTCCTCTGTCATGACATCATCTGTCCTCAGTGTGGTTGGGGTTTAGTTGGAGCGCCGCTGCTATATTAAACCACCCCGATTTATTTTCGCCCTCCTTTGATCCGTCCTCGTTAGAGCCGCCTGCTGCAGTGCCACAGGGCCACGAGACCCGCCAGCCTCCACTTTATAAACCCTCACAGTGTGTAAAATAAAACACACACACACACACACACACAGCGGGTGGATAAAATCAGCAATAAAAGCTGGGTGTGAAAGTGGAGCGGATTGAACAAGACCAGTCCCACGGTGCAGTTAGTGCTGATGACGGGTTTCTGAAGGTGGCAGGAGGATTGTTGAGTTGGTGTGAAAATTCACAGCTAAACTGTGAAGATTGAGTCACTTTTGACTAAAGCTGCAAACTTCATACCTGTGAGGAAGTTTGATAGCGGAGCACAGAGGTGGTGGATCAGGTGAAAACTGTTCTCAATTTGGGGGATTTGTGCTCATGCTAGCGGCTTGGCTCTAGGGATGACAATGTCAACAAATATCATATGGATTGCCATGAAACCTTGTACAGATATCAATGTCCCCCTCAGGATGAACTGTAATAACTTTGGTGATCCTCGGACTTTTTTATGTTGCACCACCATCAAGTCCAAAATTCCGATTTTTAAATTTGGTTTGTGACCAAATACCTGCAAAAATACCTGTATTTGTTGTTGGCGGGCCAGTGGCAATATAATCCCATCAAACCACACCCACACAGTCCTGATGAAGCAGATTAGCTGAGTTTTTGAGTGTTAACATTTCATTAATGACACCTGAAGATGCTCTTTCCCCCAACCTTAGCTTTGATAGCTGCTTATTGAGTCACGAATAATTCATTTTAGAGAAAGTTTCAAGTTTTCAGAGGCTTTAAAGAAGTAAAGCTGCCATTCTTTGTTTCCTTTAACTTCACCTGAAAGATAACTTCCTCCACTGTGGGTAAAATACTATAACTAACAGATACACTTTAAAATTCATGGTGGCCAAACTAAAACAACCACAACTTGGTTCATAAGAAAAGCATTATATACTAGGTTTTCAGTATTTTTTGTATGATATGTATAAGACTGAATAATATTTTTCTTTCACCAGGGAAACTAAAGGAGTAAAAGGATCGAGAGAAGAAGTGTGTTGTTAACTCTCTCTCTCTCTGGCTGTGTGCTGCAGGAGGGGAAGGCAGACTGTAAACAGGAGAAATGTCCGCTGGTCTCTGAGGACTGTGCTCTGGTGGTGAAACAGACCGGAGCCTGCTGCGAGAGGTGTAAAGGTAAGACGGACAGGTGGACAGAGCCAGAATAAGAGGACCATGGAAACTACAATAAAAACTCAATAATCATAGTTAACAGTTTAATTACATTTACTGCCCTCTGATTCTCAATCTATTCCTTTGTTTTTTGACCATGATATTGCAGCAGTGATAATAATAATGACCCTGGGATGGTTTATTAAAGGACTGTAGTACCTGCAGCTGCACTGCACTCATAGGAGACTGTAATAACACACCAGTACAAAAACACAGAGATGTTAACCAGAGCCTCTCCACACACACACACACACACACATTCACACAGGAACCACTTTATGTACAGTACCTAAACAGCCAGGCCTAAATATGACCTGTGGGAGTAAAGCTCATGTATAGGCACTCACACACGCACGCACACGCACGCACGCACACACGCACGCACACACGCACACGCACACAAACACACACACACACACACACACACACACACACACACACACACACACAGCTGCAGTGTGTGGAGACAGTGCGGCTGCTGGAGGGGTTCACCGTTGGGTTTACAGGCCACAGAAACACAGTTGCTTTTATGAGCCAGAAACTCCTCAGTATACCTTCATCTCTTCTCTTAGATCCTCGTCCTCTCCTCTTCATCCTCTCCTCTCCTCACATAGGCGCTACTTACCGCTACACGTGCAGGTTTATATGATTGTCTATACTTCTGAGATCCCTATAACTCCTAAACGTAACTCACCGTGGCCAACCTTAACATCAACATGATCCTAATCAAACTGATCAGTCTTAAATTAAACTGAGGCTCTATGGGTTTAACAGAAAATTCTCTGCTGCATCTTTTTCAGATTTACATATACAGTTTGAGTAGTTTTGGTGCATTCAGCAGCATCTTCTGTCGCTTCCACATCTGCTTCATCACTCAGTTGATTCATAAACGCTCAATAAACTCCTTAAACCTTTTAGAACCAAACTTCACATGGAGTTCCAAAACACCTAAATACAACTTTTACACATTGGAAAACTAAAATACCCAGGTTCCCTATGGAGTTATTCAACAAAACACAAGTTTTTTTCACTGGGCGTCTTTTTGTTTTGTTTTGTTTTTTATATCAAATATGGTGTGCTCACACAAAGGTAATGGATGATGGTGACTTTACACTGCAGCAGAAAGAAAGGTTAGGTTCCCCTGAATCATATGATGTATAACACCTGATACTGACTAAAAGAATCAGCTCTAAACTATATCCAGACATTTCTTTGTCTATGTTGGTTTAAGAGGGTTAAACAAAGTGAGGAGCCACTAAAAAGTCCTCACTTTGGAGGATGTTCCTGCTCGTTCTGTGCTTATGAAGCTGTGTGGTTCTATAGAAATATAACACACACACACACACACACACACACACACACACACACACACACACCTACCTCCCAGATGTCAGCAGGGGCGCGGCCCTTTTGTTTGCGGTTCGGCATTTTTTACGATGCAGCACTTCGTTAAGAGCGATGGAACGAGCTCAACACGGACGTGGAAAGCCCCTCGTCGCCACGACAACCCTTGTTAGTTTTCTATTGTGCGGCTGACTTGCGGCCGCTGTGACCAACTTTAGGACCCTGAAACACCCCGACTCCCACATGTCATATCGCTGTTTTCTCACTTTTATGAAATCATACACGCAGTTAAAGAGACTCACAGCCAGACTGGATCCATTTATTGGGAACAGTTTACTTTAAAACTGCCTTAATTAACCAGTTTATGTTATGTAAGAGTTATATTTGATAAAATAGATAATAAAAAACGATATATTATATAAAACCTTTAGACACAGAGTATAAAGAACCATTAGAATATCCAAAAATGTCCATTCTTTTAAATAAATGTCAATATTTTACTTGAAAAAGCTCCTTTATCGGTGATGGAGAACGTCAGAAGATGTGTTGTCATATCAATCTGTGTTAGTGAGGATGAACAGGATGTGAGTCTCTGAGGGAGCTCTTAGATACTGTACGTCCTCCTCTGCACTGACACAGTATCAGAGGGTTCGGTTTACACTGAGGAAAGCAGATCAATGGCTGTGATCAGGTTTCATTGTATAGAAAGTTAAACATTGATCTGAGACCACTTACTGTAAATGGGATAAAATGAATAGGCTGTTCATTTAGTGCTGACTGAGTGGACGGGTCAGCGGTTGTGGAGTTACTGAGCAGCTGTGTGTGAGAGTGACGTTAAGATTAGTGTGTGTGTGTGTGTGTGTGTGTGTGTGTGTGCGCGTGTATGTTGACTTTTCATCACCAAAGTTTATAAAATGTACATTTACTGTTTTTAATCCATATAAAGAAGCACTTTGATTCCATACAGAGCTGTATAGACTTGAGACTTGTACTTGAGTCTGACTTAAGTCCCCAAAGTGAGGATTTGATTTTTACTTGACTCCTTCATATCTCCAGTTTTGACCTGGTAAAATCCTGGAATGATCCTTGCAAAGCCACATACCTTGAATTATAAATTATTAGGTCTTAGCATTGAAAGGACTTGCTCCAAAAGACTTGAAATGATTCTGGTTCCCAGCATGCTTTTTGTAATACTGTGACGTACTTCAGAAAGTTTAAAGCTGCACTAATTGATATTTTAATATTAACAATGGATCAAATAACGTGTGAAAGGGGTCACTTGTAGTGACGAATCCGCAGCGAATTATCAGCTGATCCTGCATCCTCAGCTCTACAGAGAGTTTGAGTCTTTCAGTTTACTGTTTTATTTTTAACAGGCAGCTGTGTTCAGCAAAAATAAACCTCTAATAACTCTAATTATAACCCGCTGTACACTGCCTGCCCAGCATCAAACAGTAGACAGACACAGTTAGCAACTAACCGGAAAACAAAGTGGAAAGAAAGCAGCTAAAGAGCCGGATGTTTTTCTCAGGAGTTGGTGGAGACCAAAACAGAGCTAAAATAAGAAGGAATATTGGACATCAGGTGGGCAGAAATGTGACTCCAAATAAAGGCTAATGTTGCTCTGTGTCTGCTGGATGTGTGAATCAGTAACATGGTGATAAAATGTAAATGTTACATACAGTATGACAAGTGGCCAAAAAAAAAGCAATTAATGCTGCATTAACGTAATAAATACTTGAGTAAGTTTCTACACCGTTTATTCATTTTATATTTAAGGTTTGTAAACTGAATTGTGATTTGAAACTAAAGATACAAAACCAGGCAGTCATAAACAAAAACAAAAATATATTTACATGTAATCAGAATTAATATGTGTACCCAATGTTTTTACATCACACGCTACACATAATAATCATAAACATGTGAAAATACATGTTCTGCACTGCGGTGGTCATAACTTTTACATGAAAGATAAAATGAAAACAAAAGAGTACATCTAAACACCTCTTTCTATTGTACTCTACTGAATATAAGTTTTCAGTTTAATAAAGTGTTGGCATAAAAACATGTTGCCTGAATAAATAAAATGAAGACATAAAAGTAACTTAGGTAAAGTGAGAAATTCTCAGTCAGAAACAGACAGAGGTTCAGTTCTGTGTATTAGACTGTATGAAAATTAACAGTCTCTCTCTCTCTCTCTCCCTCTCTCCCAGGTTGCATGTTGGATGGACGATCTTATAACAGCTCAGTGTGCTGGACCAGCTCCACCAAACCCTGCATAACCAGACGCTGTCAGGTGTGTGTGTGTGTGTGTGCGTGTGTCAGCAGATGAGAGGTGAAGCGAGCAGACGGTGTTGTTTCAGCTCAGACGTCACGTGGAAACCTCTGACCTCGGATCTGAAATAACACAAACATGCTGTTGTTAGAGGACGGTGGAGATACAGGGGGAGGGAGGTGGAAGGAAGGAAGGAAGGAAGGAAGGAAGGAAGGAAGGAGGACCAAAAAGCAAGGGGAAGGAAAGAGGCAGGGAAGGAAGAAAGAGATGGAAGGAAGGAAAGGAGGAAGCAAAGGAGTGGGATATGGAACATAAAAAAGGAGGAAAGGAAGGAAATAACAAATGAAAAGGAAGGTAGAAAAGAAAAAGGAAAGGAGGGAGTAGCTAGAACATTGAAGCAAGGAGGGAACGAGGAATGGAAGGGAGGAGTTGAGGTAAGAAATATTAAAATGACATCAAATGAGGAATAAAATGGAAGGAAGGAAGACAAGAATGGCAGCAGCAAAAATGAAAGGACAGAAAGCATGGAGGAAGGCATGAAGAGTGAAAAGAAAAGTCTTTCAAAATGAACAAACTGAAGAAATGATTTACCTCCTGGTTGTGACAGGAAGGTGTCATCACTGAGGCGGAGGCGCAGTGTGTCGTCCACTGCAAGAACCCCAAAATCCACCCCAAGAAGTGCTGCCCCACCTGCCCCAGTGAGTACAACCTCCATCTGAGTCACAGTCAGGTTTTCTGGAGGTCTCCAGATTGTCAAATACACCTGCTTGTTCTAATAAAATGCAGAAGTTTTGTATTTTTATCTCAAAATCTTTGAAAATTAAAGATGTTTTAATGTTTTTAGTGACTTGGACGAAGGTATTTTGAATTAAATTCACTACGTGAATTCAGTCAAATTCTGTGGGAAACCCTGAACATTATAAATATTTTCATCTTTGTTTTGTATTTGACTTGAAGATCACATGTTAAAAAAAAAAAAGACCTGGCTGATGTTTCACCTCAAAAAAGTGCCACTTTTGAGTCATCACTTTGTGTATTTTAGTGTTTTTAATTACCCTTCATACATAGACATAGAGATGCAAATCATTTTGAAATATGAAATAAAATAAACTACAGAAACAAATGAAATGTTTTGGATTCACTGCCTCCAAAACTGAGAGGATTCAGTCAGTAAATGTTGTCATTTTATTAACCAGCTTTTGTGCAAAACTCTTATTTACCAACACAGGATATTTTTGGAACAAAAAATGTGTTGAATTCATTTAAAACCTGCTCTGGATATGAGCCTCGGGTGGTGAGAAGACAGATGTGTGAGTGAAGGTGAACTAAACTAAACAAAAAGTTAGGGATGAGTTTCAAACGTCGTGTTTCGAACTTCTCTTGGTGCAGGTTGTATCTTTGAGGGTCGCCTGTACAAAGAGAAGGAGGAGTTCACTCCAGAGGGCAAACCCTGCATCAAATGCACTTGCACCGTGAGTACACACACACACACACACGGCTGTGTTTACACTCTGACCTGTGTATAAATGTTTGTCAGCGGGGCCTCTGTCCTCTAAATAAGTTAGTTTTGGAGTCTCCTGGGAGTCACAAACTTTTGGTTGGAACAACATCCTCCTCCTCATTTTTTCCCCCTCCTTTCATCCCTTATTCCTCCCTCTCTGTGTCCCCCCTTTTCCTTCCCTTCCTCTCTCCCTCACTCCTCTGCCATTAGACAAACAAACCCTACAGGTACGTCCATAAACACATTACCGCATTAATGTGCTTGCACCTAGTTGGCGCGACCTGTAGGCTTGTTGACACATATACTGCTGACACTGAAATATTGTGCATGAACTTACTTATGTGCAGAAATGTGTTATTTGTTATTTCCTACTCTGTCTACATTCTATTTTATTTCTACTGTATGCATTTTATGCAGGTATTTTAGTTGAATTAAAGTTGAAATATAATCATTTCTTTAGGTCTTGTTAATGTTTCACATGAACCACAAAGGTCACACAATGAACTGGCTGCAGAAGTGTTAAATAAATAAATAATTGCGGTTTAAAGTTAAACTTGTTCACTTGGAGGATTTCCATGTAGGCCACCAAACAGCCTTCCCAAGTATCCCGGGGGAAAGTCACTGCATGAAGAACCATCACATGTTCATTAAATAGTGTTTTGTTGTTGTTGTTCTAGGGAGGGCGGACTCTCTGCATGAGGGAGGTGTGTCCTGTCCTTTCCTGCCCCGCGCACCTCAGCCACACCCCGCCTGGACAGTGCTGTCCCAGATGTCTTGGTAAACATCACCTTTCTGACCTGTCACCTGTGTGGAGGTTGTGTTGGAAATGTAGAAGCAGTGCTGATGTTCACCAGAGTTTTCTTCATGTTTAGCATTGTTGGTCTTTTGTTTCTTGTTTCCTGTTTGCCTCATCATTGGTGTTCGTCACTGGCCATGTCCATCTGACACCCCTCACCATGTCTCAACATCATTGCAAAGGGAATTTCTGTAGGTCAAAGACTCACAAGAAAATATTAGGTTGGAAGGCACATTTCCCAACTGTAATTTCCGTCTTTATGTTGAAACATCTTTGGTGTAGCACACAAGACAAAAACACGTTAAAAACAACTGGCACACCTCGCATCCTAGTTGAGGTCAGGAGCATGGGGGGAAATGAAACAAAGGCACCCTAACCCTCTTAGAGAAGGATGACAAGGTTCCTTATATCCATGCTGGGATTCTGAAAATCTGTGAATATTTCAGCTGGGACTTGTCCTGTCATCTAGCAAGTGCTTGGCCTTAGTTGTAAATACAGATTGTCACAGACAAACTGGCAATTAATACTGAATAATAATATATGTGTTATTTTAACTCAGTAAAGTTGTATTTTACAACTTTACAGGTGTTTAAAAACAGGTCTCTAAGCTGCTGTGGTGATTGGTTGAAAAGAAAACCTGTAGACACTTAGTACATTACCAAAGTTGCATCTATCCTCCTCCGTTCACCTCCTTCTATTGACTTCACATCGACTTGCACTCCTTCTAATTTTGCATGCAGTGTCTGAATACACTGTTGAATGGCAAAGGGTGAACCACAGCTGTAAGCTAATAACTCGTCACCAAAAGTCACCAAATACGTCATCGTTGTGAGTCTCCTTGTTTCGTATCTTTGACTCTCCTCCTCCTCCTCCTCCTCCTCCTCCTCCTCCAGGTCAGAGGAAGGTGTTTGATCTGTCTTTAGGAAGCTGTCTGTTCCACAGTGAAGTTTACGAGAACGGCACATCCTTCATACACGACAACTGCACCACCTGCACCTGCAAGGTACCGGCCTGGAGATCATCACAGCAATAAACACCCTGAGTTCTGTCTGTCTGTTGTATCTGTATTGTTATTCCACAGCTCCATTATAGACACAAACTTTGCTGTGGAAATCACCTCAGTGAATGATAAATTATCCGTCTGATCCTCCTCCTTCTTCCTCCCAGGATTCCACGGTGGTGTGCAAGAGGCGGTGCTCTCAGCCGGGGAGTTGCCATGACGACCAGTGCTGCGAGGAGTGTCTGTCTTACGTGAAGGTGGAGGAGGTGAAGTACTGCAGAGTCCGGAACAAGATCTACAGGGTGAGAGAGCACAGTGGATAGTGGAGGGGTGGAGGGATGGAGGGACGGGTGAAGAGAAGGAGAGAAGAATGAATGGATGGATGGATGGACAGGCAGACGGTTGGATGGGCAGACAGACAGATGGATGATGGATGGATGATGGATGGATGGGCAGACAGACGGATGGACAGAGAGACAGGTGGATGATGGTTGGGTGATGGATGGATGGTTGGGTGTATTCATGTTTTCTGATCCCGGTGTGTTTCTTCTGTCCTGCAGGAAGGAGACATGTGGTCGTCAGTTAACTGCACTCTCTGTGCCTGCATTAAAGGAAGCATCGAGTGTCAACCCAAACAGTGTGTACCAATCACCAGCTGCCCCTCAGTGAGTGACAGGCCCATCAGCCAATCACCAGATTTGTTTCTCAGATCAGATCTTTAAGACAGACTGTCTGCTCTGGTATTTGCAAGTGATCAGATTGGATTTGTGTGTCCAGACGTCACCATCTTATCTGCATGGGTTGCTGTGGTTACGACGTAGTGGTCAGTAACTACGTACGCTCGGGATGCAGCTTTCCAACGCAGAAACATGAGAAATGGAGATCCATCATCTCACCCTCCAAACAATCGTGCTGTCAAATCGCATTTCATGTGTTTTTTTGCCATCCAGACTTTCTAAAATCAATCTGGATCTGCCAAAAAAATGGATTTAGGCCGGCAGTCTGAACAAGGCCTTATTAACAGCCACCGACTCTGTCTCTGTCACTCCACTTTATCTGTTTTCCTTTCTCTGTCTGCTCTGTCTGACACTCACAGTTTACAGCCCGTGACTAACTCCATCATTTTCACTTCACATGCGTGACGCCTCGAAACGGCGACTCTCCTCTGATTTACTGGCAGTGCGGCCATAACCGTTTAACGTAAAAACACTGAACTTTGAAAGAAACAAGACTGATATCTTTATCTTACTTTACTTTGAGCAGTTATTCTTCATCATCATATCATTCTTTACTAATTTAAAATGACTAATGTTCCTCTTACAATCCTTTTGTTTAAATGTAGGTTATTTCCATGACTTTTCTGGAACAGTGAGGTTTCTCCTCTACAATTGAAGGCGCCCTTTTGGCGCATTAGTGATGTTACGTGCAGCTGAAGCGTGGCGTTAGCTGTCAGGGTTGTACTGCGTTCACCTGTCGCGGAGGTCGCTCGGGGGTCGTCTGTCGGCCGGTGGGTGATGGAGTGGATTCCTTGCATACTGCCGGCCGGCTGGCGGTCACGCAGTCAAAGCCGGTGTCAGCGTTAGTCCAAGTTCACACGCTTCCAGCGGTTACAACAAGCCCTCACCTGTTGTTTGTGGTCAGAACAGGCGACTGCAGGCTGATGTAGGTGGTCTGCAGAGTGAAAGACAAAGTTTCACTCCCTACGTGCTGTTGATTTAGTATTTTAAGAATATTCATTTGGGGAGCAGCACTTTGAAATAAGTAATATAGCATTTCTGATATTTTTAACAATTAAGGGCTATTTAATTGCTGGGATTAGGGCTTTGATGGCAATTAGGAGTGCACTTCATCTTTACAGCCATGTGACAACTGTGCTTCTTTTATGTAACGAGGTTTAATGGTGTGTTTGTGTCATGAAAGCAAAGTGGGAGAAGAAGATAGCCTACTGGAGTCGCTACATTAATTGTTATGTTAGATTTTAGGATTAAATCATTTAATTTTCTGCAAGTTCCTGTTTGTACTTCTTGCTCATTCGTGACACAGTGTTGGAGATATCATAGCTCACTAGGAAGCTTACAAAAACATTTTTGATTTAGTTTTTATCTGGTAAATTTTAGGGGTTACGGGTTACATTGTATTTATGGTAAATAATTTGAACACAGCATTACTTCTCCTTAACGTCTTAGCATCTTAAAACATGACAGGCCAAAATATTGATTGTGTTTTTATGGTTTTCACACTAAATTCTTATAGCATCATATCACAGTGTCCCATATAGATGCAGGCAGTGAGGTTTGTGTATCATGTCAGTGTAATTGAATGTGAAGTGAAAGTTTGTTGGAGACCTCCTGGCCCCAACATACTGAGTGTGTTCAGTCTTTGCCCTCAAATGGAAATGGAAGAGACTCATTGTTGTGGTATTTATGATCATGGAAGTGGACATTTTGTTGTTGCTAAATTCAACGAGGTGTGAAGTAAGCTGGTGTTGTATAAAACAGAACAAAACATGCACGATCATTTTGAAAAGAGGGCAGACATGTCCCTTTTGTTTGTCCAGTTTTATCACAACTCACTCGCCAAAGAAAACTTTGATACTGGACGATGCAGAACCATAGATTACATACAACGACCAGCTGCTTTATGGTTAAAGAGAGGCACCTGAATCACACGGTTACTTACTACAAATTTTGGGATCTAAATGACTAATAGTTACCAAGAGTTTTGGTCCAGTAGATCCCCTCAGCCCTACAGAGATGGACCTTTTTGTTTAACCAGAAACACCGTCATCTTCCTGCAACAACTCACCTCTCGCGAGATTTCAGAGCAAGATTTCTGTTTCTGGTTAAACAAAAAGGATCTTACTCTTTAACAAAAAGGTCTGTCTCTGTAGGGATCCTTTTCATAATGTTGTCAGACAATTAGAATAACAGTCTGAACCAGAGTCAGTGGCAAAAACAAGCACTTTTAGTGGACAGACTTTGACGTATGCAGTTCCCCACAAGGATTACGTTGCAGCTGCCGACTGAGGTGATCTACTGGACCAATTCCACAACTTTTTCTACCTATAAGTCATTAGGTCTCAAAATATGTAAAAATAGGGCCCAGGTTTAAAAATACAGGTTAGGGAAAGACTGTTGTGGTGGTTAGATATTATAAAAAGCCAGCGTTAATTGTTGTTCTGATTCGTTGTGCAACAACCAAATTGGACGCAGTGCACATCCATCCACCACCCGGACCTCCACTCCCTTCCCTCCCTTACACTCTCTCCTGCAATGGCACTGACTGGTGGCACTGGGCGTACATCATGTGACTGGAAATTGACCAGTATGAAAGTAATTCCTGGTGACTGGGCTGGTTTAATTGCTTGCGTTGTGTACTTCACTGCTCCTGGCAAAACAAAAATGTACACACGCTCACCTGTCGCACCGTTTAACACCAAGCCAACAGTTAAAAGTAAAAAACTATTACCTCGATACTGATGTGAGGAGGTAACGTTAGCTAGGTCGTAACATACAAACTCACACACCTGTCCCAAGTTGTGGTTCATCTCTCTCTGAGGTCACCACAGCCCAGCTCGAGCCTCTGAACGCACACACACTCTCCCATGCCGTCATCCTGCGGTCAGCAGCAGGTCGGCACAGTGTGTGCGTCCCTGTGGAGACAGTTTGTCTCCGAACAGCCTTTTGTCTGTGTGATGTTTGAGTGACAGCAAAGAAGAGGTTCCCTATATTTAGGCCCCTGAAAACCAATCTCTGTTACTGTGTGTGTGTGTGTGTGTGTGTGTGTGTTAGAGGGAGAGAAAGAGAGTGTGTGTGTGTGTGTGCTTGTGTGTGTCCTCGTTTTGTCAAAAGGCAGCCCTCTTCAAAGAGAGAGGGTGCCCTTTGTGCAGAGGTTAGGACTCTGGAGTGTGTATTGAGTGTACGGAGAACGTCTGTATGTGATGACAGACGAGTGGTGTGTATGTGTGTGTGTGTGTGTGTGTGAGAGAGTGTGTGATAGAGAGACAGGAAAAAGAGTGTGTGTTTGCGCAAATGAAGGGCTTCCCTGAGGCAACAAAAACTAAGTGTGTGAAAGAGACCTCTGATCTGCACCTCTGATGGAAGCTGAAACATACTGTATACACACACACACACACACATACACACACACACGCAGAGTTTCCTGTTACACAGAGTTCAGCGGTTGAAGTTGGTGTGTCGGCGTCTTTGTGGTCGTCCTGGTTTGACTGTGAACTTTTCCTCAGTTTCTATCTTTCATTTCATTTCTGCTCTGTCTGTTTGATTGACAGCGTGAAAACAGAACTGTTACCTTTGTTGCTGCTGCCAACAAAACGTGGAAAAAAGGTTGCGTTTTCATCCCCAACAGCTTAACTGTTTGTTACCTTTTTGTCTCCAAATATCTGGCTGATCTTTGGTGGACGTCAACCAGATTTTTTAAGCTCCAAACTAACATTTGGAATTGTTGTTTTTATTTGTAGTTGGAAAAGTGTGTTTCATTTCCTGTCACATGCTATTTCTGTCAGTAAATCAAATCTGGAGGATGAAAAATAGTAATAAACTGTAACAGTGGCTGTAGCTTTGTAAGTTAGAGAATTTTTAAGCTTTCAAGTAGATTTGAGTGTCTTTGAGTATTTCTTTTGCTTCTCAATATTCTTAATATTCTTAGTTGTTCCTCTCATTCTGTTTTTGACCTGTATTTCCCTATAGTTCTTTCTTTTTATCTTTAAATTCAATACATGGTAACACTTTACAATATGGTTCACAAAAATGTGAGTAGTTACTGAGGAACGAATCAGGAACGACCTGATAATTAATGAATCGTTAATGAGTAGTTCCTGAATAACTCCGAATTGAGGACTATAGATAATGAGTTACTAGAGAACAGACTAGGACATACTGTATTAATGAATCATTAGGTAATGATTAGTTCATAAGTATCCGTGAATCGGAATAACGACCACTTTCTTCACGAATCGCTCCTGATTAGCTCTGAACTAGCAGCCACTCATTCATTACTAATTACTTAATATTGAGTTACTCTGTTTGTGCGCCCCCAAGTAAAGTGGTACATCATACTGAGTAGTTACAATGTAGTGCTTTGTTACTTCATCATTATCTGACCATTACTTTGTGGAAGTTTTGATTGGACTTTCAGAGTTTAATAGTCCTCAGTTCTGAGTTATTCAGGAACTCCTCGTTAACGATTCATTAATTATCAGGTCGTTCCTGATAATTAACGTTCCTTAGTAATTACTCAGTGAATTCAGTGATGCTTCATTTGCATCAATGAGACACATGAAAGTGTGTGAATCCACAGAAAAAAGGTGACTGATAGTCTTACTGGAATCAGATTTAAATAGAAGCTGTGACAGTGTAACAAAAACAACAAAGTCAATGGAACATTAAATATAAGATATATGATATGCATCTTCTTTTTACGTGTGTTTGGCCCTGACCGGTTAATGAACATTTCAGTATTGTACTTTTTCAACTGTGCAAAAGTCTCCAGATGCAATGAATTTATTATATCATACATTTCAGTTTCTTTAGTTTATTCCGATCTTTTCCTTCTGGTCTGCCTGTGGTGTTGCTCACTATCAGTCTGCATTCACTCAGAGATCTTCTGTTTTTTGCTTTAAATCTCTCTGAGAGTATCTAACGCCGCGTGTCTCTGCCTCGTCTCTCTTGCAGAATAAGATCCTGAACAGGACCGGCTGCTGTCCAGTTTGCACTGAAAGTGAGTAAGTCCTTTCCAACCCTCCAGAGTATTCACTCATCCTTAAATAATCAAAGAAAAGTCTTAAAATATTTTGAATATATTAGTGTAAGTCTGTTTGTAGTGAAAATTGTGTTTTGATGCAGCTGTGAAATTAGGAATAGATTTGTATTGAGTGATATTTAGTGATAAAAAAATAAAGTCAAATCTATGAACCGTCCTTAAAGGCAGTGAAAACAAATCTCCGTCCAGCCTCTGTAGCTTCAGCTGAGCGTTTCCCATGAACCTCAGTCCAGACTGTGGTTTGCCCTCGGGTCATTTTACTTTGGTTTTTTGGCTGCGACCTGCAGCAAAAGTCAACAAAAGTGGCTGTAAAAGTACCATTTCAGGACTACAAAGACTCCATAAACCTCACTTCTTCATAATGTGGAGCTCAGTTCAGCTGGTAAAGCGGATGTTTTACCACACCACAGATCCTGGTCCCACTTCTGAGTGAGTCAGATTAGAGCCTCACATTTTACCATTTATCATTAATTATCCTTTTGCTGCTGGCTGTCAGGCATCAACATGTATCCTTTTTAAACCCTTGCATTTTGGGTTGTCTCTTGCTATCCTGGGATAGTGTCCCACTGCTGGCATTTTAAGCCAACTAAGGTCAAACGGCAGCTCTTTTTCCATAACTTGTTTCTCTCTTTTGGTCGTTCTTTCTCACAGATTTCTACATTTACTCCATCTTTAATCCTCTGTGTCTTTGCTTCCGTCCCTCTGCAGAGCCGGGTGTATGTACAGTCTTTGGCGACCCTCACTACAACACCTTCGATGGCAGGACCTTCAACTTTCAGGGAACCTGTCAGTACGTACTGACTCGTGAATGTGGCGGCGCCCCCTCTGGAGGACCAGGAAATAACGTCAACACCAACAACCTGGACTCCAGCTTCTTGGTAGGACGGGAGTTTAGGGCATTTTACAGCCTTTAAAGGAATACGCTGGCATTTGGGGAAACAGTTTTGTTTTAGTTAGATGAGAAAGAAAGATATGAATTGCTCTGGGACGTGTTTAGCCTAGCTTAGCACAAACACTGGAAGCAGGGAGAAACTGCTAGCCTCTGCTAAAGGAGGGGAAAGATTTCCAGTGACTCCAAGTTCTGATTTTTACATGTTGTTAGCTCACAAGCTAGCCACCAAAACATCTAAGAGTTAGCTGGGTTTTGTTCAGATTTAGGAAACTATGCAAAGCCAACAACTTCATGATGATGACAAGCTAAACACATCTTGTGCCAGCATCTCTGCACCCACCTGTTGTTGGTTAGCTCCAAGTCTTCAGGTTGGAGGACCCGTCTTCTCTTGTGTTAAACATACAAGAAAAACTAAATAAGACCCCTTGTTGAAAGGGACCTTCGGCTAAACGCGTCACGGTGCTACATCTGTGCTGAACGCAAAGATGAAATTTATGTCAATATTCTTGTCAAACTCCTTGTAAGAAAAAAAAAGTGCATTTCTTAAAATGTTGGAGGAGTACATTTTTTATGACACACATGATGAGACATTCTCTCTACAAACACTTACACTCTCTGGGTTTGTTTGACCATCGCTCTGCATGAATTTGTAAATATATACTTTTAAGTGTTTTATTTCTATTTAAAAATATCTAAACTGCTAAAATTCACTTACATTTAAACCAACAAATCAAAGAATTTAAGGGGGTTTGACCTGTATTTTCCATTTCTTTACCAGGTGTTGGTGAAGAACAACGCCCGGCGGACTCGGTCCTTCTCCTGGACTCAGTCTGTTGAGATTAGGCTGGGAGGTCTGATCCTCAGTCTCCACCAGCACCTGACGGTCCGGAGGAACGGCACCCGCATCGCCCTGCCCTACCACGGCCCCGGGGTGCACATCGACCTGGACGGATACCTGCTCAAACTCACCACCATCGCAGGTCAGCACACAACACTCAGACCAACAGCTTCCTTTAACATTTCTTAAATACAAATACAAACAACTACCTGCATTTACTTCAAAAGATTCAAACTGTCAATGTGATTACTCATAATCAATATATTGATACCTATTATTAGTGTTATTACGTAGGCTAGTGGATTGCCAGCCTTCATGTCCCTCTCATGTAAATATTATTTTTATATTTTAGACTTTTAACATGGATTACAAGTCACAGGCATGTGTAGAGTGTGTACTTTTGTGTAGTTTTTAATGCATAGTTTAAGTGCAAATGTAATGAATATAAAGTGTATAATTACTCTGATCACACACTGTAGACTCCATTACAAACCACAGCTGTCATTAAAATGGACCAGTAGGTTATTTTAATTAACCAAAGAGTTCAAGACCAGAATCATAAACCCAAAGTCAAGAGTGAAGTTTCATGCTGAATCTTTCTGCATTTTTGAAGACGGGTCCATATTTGTAAAAGTCTCACGCTGTTACCATAACAACTTGCATCTCTTGATCTTTGACCTTTAAAACACACAAAATGCACTTACCTCTGTTTGGTTTGTTGTTTAGAGAATTATTTACCATCAGTCTTAAACATTAAGCTTTGTTTTCCTCCCTCCACCTCCCCCCTGCAGGTCTGGAGATCACGTGGGACGGCGACAGTTTCGTGGAGGTTGTGGCTGCTCCCCACCTGCGTGGACGCCTTTGCGGCCTTTGCGGCAACTACAACGGCCACAAGCGTGACGACACCATGGGAGGTGACGGCCAGTTCAAGTTCGACGTGGACGAATTTGCCGAGTCGTGGCGGGTCGAGGGAAACGAGGTTTGCTCCCAGCAGCCTCCGCCTCGCCGCCCGTCGTCCTTCCTGTGCCCCGGCAGTGTCAAAGTCAAGTTCCGCGCCCACCGGGAGTGCCAGAAGATAAAGTCGTGGGAGTTTCAGAAGTGCCACCGTGTGGTTGACTTTGCCCCTTTCTACAGGTTAGAGTCTCACTGTCTCACTGTGCTGTAATGATAATGCTAATAAATGCCCAGAAAGTGTTATTTCACTTAAAGTCCCTTGTTTCAGGGGTAAAACGTAAGAATGGAGATGTTCAATATCCAATAAAGTTCTAAAATAAAATAATGAAAAAACTTTAATTACAAGGATACATCCTGTAAAAGACTTCACTGTTTTTAAAATCTTGTTTTTTTATGATTTATTGACCCAAATAAACGCTGTTCCTCCCCGACGCTTAACCTAACCTTACTGCAGCCTCACCATAAACTCGTGCAATAATCCCAAAAGAACCTTCATGGACCACTTCACTCATTTTCTGAATGAAGACAGTCATGATATGAGCCCAGGACGTCTAATTGTTATCTTTACCACATAAAGTAAATTAAGACTAAAACAACTAAAGTTAGACTTTGAAATCAGGAAGTTACGTCCATGACTACAGCATCATGTGAAGGATTTGGGAGGATTTGTCATTTTACTTGGGGCCGCTCTATTTTTTTCCCGTTAAAGCGTTTTAGGGGAGTTTTTCCTTATCTGAACCAAACGTCTAGGGATAGAGAATTTTTATTTTGGGGCTATAAATAAAATTGACTTGACTTGATTTATCCTTATGTATCTTAACCAATCCTTATGTTTTGGTTTGTCTCTAAACCAAAACAACAGCCAAAGTGGTTGCACCCCACAGGTGTAGATCCCAAATTTGGTCTCAAAAGCACAGAGGTACAAAGTCTGATAAACTCAGTAACGTCATTCATCGTCCTGCTCTCTGTAGGTCGTGTGTGACGGACATGTGTGAGTGTCCGGTCCATAAAAACTGCTACTGTGAGTCCTTCATCGCCTACAGCCGGGCCTGCGAGAGGGAGGGAGTACCCGTCGTCTGGAGGCCCGACACCGCCTGTATGGGTGAGTGACCTAATATCCTCATATCTCACATGATATGACGGTATGGTGTAATGTTAACGTTTGTAAATGTCTGTCATGGTGTCCTGTCTCTTTAACACTTACACAGTGACAATCACTGGTCCATCGAATGCGTCAGAAACCAGATCTACATCGACATTATTACGACTGATTGGCTGATTGTTTTACCCTCTTCTTACTGTCTCTTCCCTCCCTTCAGCCACTCAGTGTAAACACGGCGCCGTGTACGACACCTGCGGACCGGGCTGCACCAAAACCTGCGACAACTGGAACGAGATCGGACCGTGCCACAAGCCCTGCGTGGCCGGCTGCCACTGCCCCGCCAACCTGGTGCTGTTCCAGGGACGCTGCATCAAACCCATAGCCTGCCCCGGCCGGTGACCCTTGTGAAACCAGGTGGGAGGGGGAAGGGGCTAGGTCAGGGACAGTCATTTATAGTATCACAATAAGGGGGCCAAACAAGCCGAGAAGAGTTTGGGAGGACACAAAAGGGTCTCAAGGTTCTCAGGGTCCATGTCTTCGCAAGGAAGCATTGCGGTGACTTAGACGTTAGAGATACGAGCTGCGGTGATGGACTGAAGGGACACTTAGTGGATGGGACGCTGATCCTCGCCACCACATTCAGCTTCTGACTTCCCTGTGCCTCTTGTAATACCAATGTACTGTCACAATACCAGTCACCACCACCAGAGGCGCTAATTTCAGTCTTGCAGAGGAAGAACTGAACTGAAAGAGAAAACTCAGGGGCCCCCTTTGGAGATTTTACAGTCTCTCCGCCATCTGAGGAACGTTTGTCCACGCTGCCATGGACCCTCAGGAAACAGTCTGGGCCAGTGGACTCCTGTTTGAGCCAACATGGCGCCCAAATTTCTTTCACAAACACTCGAAAGTGAGCATCTGCATTTGGAATAAGAAGATTCAAAGTGGAAAAACTCTCTGATGCATCATATCAAACTGCCCTCGTGGTCTCTGTTCCATCATTTCATACTGTAAGCTAGCCAGATTTATATGAAAGACAGACAGCTTTTATATAATTATTGTTCTAATTATTATTATTTTTTTTTTTTTGTTGTTGATGTTGTTAATTTATATATTGGTCAAATGACATGTCGTAGCAAGAGCCAGAATCATGAATATAATTGCGTTATAAATGATTTAAAGGGAAACAAAAGCTATTTATGTATTTGTTGTGTACTTTAGTGTTACTGTTTGAAGAGAAATGCCCAAATGTGACTCAGTTGTTGCACCATCGCAGGGAAAAAGTACTGTATTGTGTTGTGCTCCGTGTAGAGATTGTTGTGGTTCGTATCAAACTGAAGGTGTTCATCTAAGCAAATGTCTCACTTGACGATAATTATTTAAGACCAGCAATATAATCTTTTATCAAAGTTCATTTCTGACTGCTGTCTTTACTTTCTTGAGTGTAGAATTGTGGGAGAAGAAAAGTCTGACACAAAGGTTGCTGGTTCAAATCCCCAAAGGAACTGCAGACGTCTGGAGAGGGAAAACTGAAGGAGTTCTTACCTTCTGGGAAAAGCACTTCACTTTTAATTTGATGATGATTTCCCAGATAGAACAAAAAGAAACAATATTCTCATAAATAAAATCAGATTTATTTTTCAGACTTCTCTCTAACATTTGCTTCTTTCTTGAGAAATACTGTTTTTACCTTTTTTAGGCCTCTAAAAATTATCCATATTAAACATCTGAGACACACAACCAATAGACATGCAAACCTCTGACGAGTGGTTGCAATAAAATAAACTGGTCCTTGAAACTTGTTTGCTTTTAACACTTAAAAAGCTTCAGTATAAGTTTTTTGTGGAGCTGGATTCAAGATAATTTTTTTTGGCATTTTGCCTCTTTTTGAGTCATTTACTTGTGAAATATAACGACAGTCATACAGGTATCTACTGCATGGGATACTACTGCCGTGCAGTCGCTGTGTACACGTTCTTTCACTCACTGTAACGGAGTGACGAGGTGGTGGGCTGCTGTGAAAAGAAGTCTACCGAGTCTTTCTTGAACTTGCTTAATATTGTCTTCACTATCAACGGCATCAGAAGCTTGTAGGAGTAAACACAAGCAGCCCAAACTGACCGGACACAGTTCGTGTGGCCCCCATGTGGTATCGTTTTGCATAGGTTGCACAGATTTTGCCTACCCCAGCTTTAATGCACAACTATAAAATCCCCCTTAAAGGTGGGGTAGGCAGTATTTTTTTTTGTTGGCATCATTGGGCAAAATGCCATAATAACTGTTCAGCATATTGTAATTCAAGTGGTCTGAAAGAAAACCTCTACTCCTGCACCTCCTCTTGGCTCTGTTTTCAGGCTTTAAAAAATCTAGCCTGTGACCAGAGACTTTGGCCAATCACAGGTCATTTCAGAGAGAGGGTGCGTTCCTATTGGCTGTTCTACAAATGCAGATGCGCGTGCACGTCTCTTCAATGTTTAAAGTCTGATTCAATGGTGGAAAATCCTGCAGAAAATCCTGCAACTTATGATAAATTTCCAACACCTCCTTTGCCTACAGCGGCGTATAGAACAAAACAACATGTCCTGGAGCTTCAGGCTCATTATGTTTGATGACAGATTTTGCAGGGGAACCGACTCCTTCTGCTGCTGGTCCAAGTTGTGGGTTTGGTGGGAGGGGCTTAGCGGAGTGATACGAGGCAGCAGAGAGAGAGGAGGAAGGTTTTTGCCGAGGTTGGACAGATTTTGCCTCCCCCAGCTTTAAGACAAAAGTAATCACATTTATCAGCACTCAACAAGAAAAAGAGCCAATTCTCACAATGAAGAGGAAAAACATCCATTTTAAACACCTTTGCACACGTTTAATACACTTCAAATTTGTACAAACATATTTCACGTAAACGTAGTGCTAAAACAAAAACATAAGAACTAAAGCACCAAATACAACAAACTCTGTTCCACAGCAGAAGTGTGTTTGAAGTGTGTTACAGATTTTAGAGGGAAAAATGTGACTTTTGTGCCCAGCTGCCTCAGTGGCAACAATTCAGCATCCACTTTGACTTCAAGTATAGTAGATATTTAAAACTGAGTAGGACAACAGCTGATGGGCCGTGTACGGTTGACGAACTAATCGTCCACAGCCAACCAGCTAGCAGATGGTTCATTTCCTTTGTGTTAAGAAACAGGATATTTAAAACTGTTGTGGTTAACTGTGTGGTAGGTCGACAATCATCTCAGTTCTGTTCTGTGAGCTCAGAAAGATGAACCTCGTCTGAAGACGCTGCTATGATATAAAATACCAACAACATTTACTTCTTGTACGATAGCAGATACTTTTAGCAATACGACAATGTTCCCCAAACTGAATTTGATGCGTGATTGAAGGGTTTCATTTCAAAATGCTAAAAAATGTTCATTAGGACATGCTCTAAACTTGCAACTATGGAATGAAAATGTGTCTTTGGATTGCAGAAAACACAAATTTTTCTTACTTTATTTACTTTATTTCAGTTTATAAGGGCGGATGTCCAATGAAAGATGCAGGATGTTCGATACAGATATTTTCAGATTTAAGACAGATATTTTGCTCTGTATGTTTTAAACTGTGGGGCTATTTTCAAACACAGGTGTTTTCACTCGATGTGGCTGATTAGCCTGCTGCTCAGGTTGGAGGTGGATGGAGCTATGCTGCGATTTACACGTATTAGAATGTACCAAAGTTTGTCCCACCTAATTAAGTGCAACAGGAGAGTAAGGCAGGTGTCAATCAAGCACAATTTTGATCATCAATTGTTTAAGTTATTGTTGAATTAAAAATGCCAAATTTCCACCGGTTGCTGCTTCTTTCTTAGTTTTCAGTGATAGTTAACTGAATATGTTTGGGTTTCAGGCTGTGGGACATTTGAATATGTCAACTTGGGCTCTGGGAGCTTGTGACAGCTGTTTTCTTTTAGACCAAATGAATTGATTAATTAAGAAAATAATCAGCAGATTAGTCGATGATGAAAATATCTGTTAGTTGCAGCCGTACATTCTGTTCACTCTCGAGTATAAAGTGTTGAGAAGAGGTCTGATCACAGCAGGTAAAATAAGTGAAAACACCTGTAATGACAAATGGCTCCTCCTTCTCCTTCCTCACATAAAAATAAACTAAAGATATTTAGATTAATTGTCTAATTAATAAGGAGGATGTCCCTTTAAATTTGACCATTATGTAATTCCCCAAACCTTCAACGAATCCCCTTGAATTTCACATTTGTTAGGATAGAAAAACATAAACACTGCAAAACAAAAAAACTCTGAATTTTGCAATGAAACTCTTCAGTTGTGTTTTGGACTGTAGGTTGTTGTGTTGCATTAATAATGATTTACTGTACAGTCAACACCAAACACCGGTGTCTCCTGCAGGTACGGGGAACCATCACTGACTCCACTACTCACATGCACAACACACAGTCTCGGAAAAAAGCAAAATGAAGACATTTACACACTGACGTGACACCGTTACACTGTGAACGTCTCCTGCTCTCTGCAGTTCAACTCTTTGGCATTTTCAGAAAAATGACACATTCACCTTTATTTCCAAACTGAAATACTGTAAGGCATGGAATGGTACTGTGGTAAAGGTACTGTATGAAAATATGGGATCAAAAATAAGATATTCTCTGTCTGAAAACTATGACACGACTGATACAACAAACTTGAAACGGATAGTGGTCATTTTGGAAAAAAAATGACGGGAAACCAATTGGAGGATTTTTTCCTTTTCAGACTTAATCCTATATAATTTGGGTTTTAGGTGTTTTTTTAAATGGATATGTGAAATTTTGTAATCGCCTTTATTGAAGCTCATGTCTCAAATCTAGACTACGTTCAACTTTGATTAACTGATTAACTTCATCTGATTAACGACTGTGGAGGGTTTAATATCATCAGTAATTCTCTGACTATGATACTGTAACTGGTGATACTGTGAGTCAGTGGGATTTATTGTGACAAGGATGAGAGGGAGGGAAGTAATGACAGCGATAAACCAACACAGCTGAGAAAATGCAAATTACCAGCTTACTAACTCATGTAGTGTACGCTCCAACGGCTGCCTACGGTTTTATTTGGTAACACTGCCAATAACAGCCAACTTTGCAGTTCAACTGGGCTTTTGAGCCTCTTTTAGCTTATTGTTTTTGACTCTCCAGCTACAAGCAGACTGTATGTTTGAGTCTGTGAGGCTCTCAACAACAACTGTAGCCTGATACTTTTCTCAGGAGTTGGTAGGAGACCAAACCAGAGCTAAAAGGAGAGTGAATACTAGACTTAGCTAGACTAGACTGTTTGCTAACACATTAGCAACATGATTAGCAGATACATACTGATATATATATCAGGTCTGTGAGTTTGTTTTTGAGTCTTTTCTGCCCCCTAGTGGTAAATAAATCACAAAATGCAGCTTTAAACCTCTGGAAGTCGGCGCCAAATCTAAATGAACGTTTCTATAAGGTCATGTCACTAAACGACCGACGACTAAACAGCAACCTGAAAGTTCATTTAGGCAAGTCCTCTGTAATTAAATAGCTGTTTAAAAAACAAGACTGGTAATATTCTCTATTTTTCTTATTGTCAACAAATCCCAAAACCATCAATGTTCATGTTTCTTCATTTCACACACACTGTAGTTAATTTGAAGCCAATCCCACACACTCCGTCCTGCTGCCAGAAATATTGTAAAATAAAATGTGCATTAATCTGCAGCTGAAAATAGTCCCCAACAAATGTGCTTCTTGCTCCTGTTTCAGTAACGTTTGCTAAAAACTACAGTGACCAGCTGTTTAGAGAAACTACTGAGCCTTTAAAAATGAAACTATACATTTATATAGATTCATGTCTCCAGTGCCACAGACTGGGTGGGGAAGTCAGAAAGTATTGAGAGACAGGTTTTGGTCTTTTCATGTTGACAATAACAAAAATATAGAATATAAGCTTGACATTCATTTCTACAATAATCAGCAAACAGTTTCAAAATATGACTAGGAAAGTAACGTTGAGATTAGGAAAGCACAGAGTACAGCCGATTGTTTTGTGCTCCACACGGATCTCAACACACTAGATAAGCAGATGACAAAATGGATTTTGTTTTTCTTCTTTGATTTGTTGCTCACGCGCAGGCTGCTCAGAGTATCTGTGCAATTCGGCAATTTTTGTATTCTTAGCGAACCGATAAAAACATGACGTCGATGTGGAGAGGCTTCCCACAACCTTCTCTGATAAACGACGAGACGAGGTGAGAGATATTTAATCTCTTCCTTCTCTTACCATAAAGACAAAACCCAAAAAAAACAGATGATACAAGTAGATAAAACTAGCTGCTCTAAGTACAGAAAATATGTATGTGCACTCTAATATATAATCTTCCAAACCTCTCAAGTAAAAGTTTCTGTTTCTAAAGTTTTGCAATACAAAACAAAATATACATCTAATAAAAAATACACTCTTGAAGTTCCAGACTGGCCAGCTTTAAGGATATACTAAAATAAAAAAATAAACAAATACAGTCAAACCAAGATATACAGCTGGGTTCAGCTATCACAGCAAAGGAACAAGTGGACCAGGCAGAGAGAGACTGACCAGAGCTCAGTCGTCATCACTGTCGCTGCCCGACTCGCTGAGCTGAAGGTCGTTTCCTGTGAAGACCAGAAGACAAACGGGTCAAACACGGGCTGCGGGGGAATACTGACTGACTGAATACTGAAGATTCCTGACAGTGAAATGACCCGGAAGTCTCAGCCGTGATGAGACCTGGTCGACTTCTCTAAATGCTGAGGAAAGGTGTTTCAATGCTTCCTTTCTTATCTCCTTTAGCATAGGGTACACTGGACCATCCTTTAACAAAGGAAAGGAGATAATGCCGGCCCACAATTCCTTGCGGCAGCAAAACGACAGACCCACGTCAACAACATCCGCCATCGCACAATTATGTAGCCTAGTGTGAGTGCAGTGGGATCCTGAGTCCTCGTGAATTCTCCTTCACATCCTTCCTTTGACCCCATGAAGGTTTCCATCGAGGTCGAGGAGAAGTGTTTAGGAAAAGACACGGGACGTGATTCTTTTGACTATTCGACTGCAGCCACGGTTTATTGAAGGTTTTCCTGACGTAATTAGACAAATGTGTGTGTTGGAGGGACCAGCCCATAATACTGTAGAGACTAAAAAGACTTCAGAGTCAGGTGCACAGTGAGGGAAGGTGTGTGAGCATGACAGGGCTGTTTTACAAGATTCTGTTGTTCCAAATTTACACTTATAAGAAAACTGTAATTAAACACTGACTAAGATTTATGTTTTACACACGTGAAGAGTTTGTATTACATACATACACTTTCCTTATTGTGATATACAGTATATATTGATATCGGGGAGAAAATGTAATATCAAGATACAAATTTCGACCGTGTCAAGCCACAGTACATGACCAAAACTCTCTTTGTTTACAGGCCCTTTGGTATTGTCACTACAGGTCTTAGCTAGGCATGCCATATAGTGCTATTATCAGGGTAAGTTGGGCACCTCCATTTGTTTTTTGCCTGTATGTCCACAGGTTTTTAACACACTACAGATATCTGTATATGAATGGATAGAGGGGGGGGGTCGGTGTTCCAGGGATATAAGAACAGTGTTGACAGGACATACTGAGCCTGAGAACTGTCAAGAAATGAATTGATTGTGTAAAAGGGAAAAGCTAAAATTCATGGATTTTGTCACTTTCTTTTTCTTATTTCTATTTGGGATAAACAGTTTACTGTTCCCATCATGCTTTGGGTAATGCAAACAGGAAGTATACTGTTGCCATGGAATCAGATTGATGCCTTTTTTGCCTATATTTGTTCACATTTTGGTGAATCTAACTATCAGCAGTTCCGGTTTGAGGCAACGATCACTGCATTACTTCTGATACTGAACAAAACATCTAAACAAGTTATAAGGAGCGTCTTTTTGATTTCTACGCGGATATATGGACGTTTTATTGCCATTGAAAATCAGATTTACTGCTATCACCGTAAACACTGAAAGAACTTAAACCTTAAATCAAAAAACATTCAATCCATGCATTTCCTGGCTTTCCTGCTTCTCACCCGTTGCATGCTGGGATAAGCTCCAGCCTCCTGCTACCCTGAACAGGAATGGAAACAAAGCTTAACCCTGAGATACTCACGGAGTGTGTTCATGAGCTGGTTGTTGCCCTGCTGCCGGTCGGCTCCTCCGTTGGCCATGGGGTGGCAGTTGGGGGAGGTCTGGCTGAGCGGTCGGGGGGCGTCGTGCTCGCCGTCGCTGCTGCTGCTGTCGTCGCCGCTCCCGGAGGCGCTGGCTGAGTCGGAGGAGCTGCTGCCGCTGCTGCTCATCTGCTCTATCACCTCCACCTCCGCCCGCAGCTCTGCCAGCAGCAGGGGGCAGCACCGAGTCAGCACGGAGCCAGCAGGGTTAACGTAAAGACATTTTTCTTCCTCCCTCATTTCCACTGATCCATTTATCCAAATATTTGTTAAAACACTACATGTAATATAAAATCAGGTTATACTTTACTCCCTACCTCTCTTGATGTCATCGAGCTGAGGCTCTGGGGAGGGATTATCCTTAGAAGGAGATGGGGAGGTCTTGACCCCAGCCCCAGGCTTGGTGGGGGCCCGGAACTGAGAGGTGGGCTGGCTGGACCGAACCGACTGCTGCTCAATCCGGGCCTGGATCTTACTGCTGCCCTCTGCCCTAAAACACACACACAAAGCCGATGTACCTGCTATTAGTCCTTCCTGATCTTCAGCAGATCTGTATGAATCTTAACTGCAGGAATATCCTTTTGGGGGGAGTTTAATTTCAATGATAATCTGTCTCCCAAAATACACAGACAAATTCTTTTGGAAATATCTGTTGAATCTGGTGCAGTAATAATCAACGTCCACAAGATGGAGACAAAGTCTGATACCAGATTTCAAGCATCAAATGCCTGGAACTCTAATGGATGAAGAAATCTAAACAAAATGCACAGACAATAAAAGTACTAAAAGGTTGTGAATGGAATTTTGGTGGAATAACTACATATACTGTTTGTGTTTTCATTGGTTTGAGATCAATAAAATATTTTCCCTTGTGAGGAATGAGGGTGAAACAAAATAAAACATGTATGTTTAGTTATGTCAGCTGTTGCTCAGAGAAGCACTTTGTGGAAAAACCTGCAAGTTAAAAGTAAATTTAAATCATATGTATCTTAACAGAAGTTTAGAGGTTATACTGCTGCACTCTCCTCTCTCAACGCAGCGCTCTAATTCACCATCACAATCACATCCCTCGCAAAATGTTTTCGTTGGTCTGAACTTCTCAGACTCTTTGACCTCTCACCTGGTTTTCTTGACTTGGATGCTGCTGCTCAGCTTCTCCAGTACGAACTCCCCGGTGTCGTGGTTAATGATGAGCACGCAGTCCTTCTGGTACGGCCGCTTGTTTCCTTTGAACACTGTCATGGGAGGCGTGGAGCCCTGGAAGGTCAACAATAATGTGAATATGTACTGTCTATATCGGCTTTGGCAGAGCTTATAGTGCAAATTAAACATGTTTATTTGTCAGAGGGATTAATGATAAGTGAATCAGTAAGTCACATCCCTTTAATTGTCTGTAGCCGTTATAATAAATTATGGCAATCTGGCCGTATGATTGGTCCATATTTAGGGGGTAATAAAAGCAACTTTTCATGTTGAAGCACATTAATTACAAAAATATGATTTTACAAAGGCTACCATAGGTGTTTACACTGATGTCCTACCTTCCAGACAGCAACAGACTGTGTTTCAGTTCATTTCAGTTTGCTAAGAAAATCGGACTGCAGTCATCTGACATTTTTTGTAACAGACAAACTATCACAGTGGACATTTAATCACCTATTTTTTTAGTCAATGCTGTGTTATCATCACGTTTGAATGTAGCAGGGATCATCTTTCATGTTGTCTTCACGAATACTCTAACATCCAAAACGTGGAGTTGGTTGCCAAACAGCAACCTTTTTAAGTCACAAAACATTTACATTCACATGGTCCTCTTCAAAACATTTAAACATCTGTTCATTGTTAGGGGTGGATTTTCTGACAACATCCAGTAGTTTGCAATACTCTTCAGCAGTATTGCATTTAAAGGGTTGGTGAACTTGTAACCAGTCATTCTGCTTTCTTTACAAACAGACTTCACTTGGGCGAGCAGGAGGAGAACAGCAGCCAGTCTTACCGGAATGTGAGGTAACGTTATGGTAACTTCATCTCCTTTCCCAACTTGCAGCTCTCCCTCACAGCTTGTGTCGATCGATGCTGGTTTGAAGTCATCTGAAGAGGAAGAACATGGGGTAGATGTAAATCGTAAGGACAAAAATCAGAAGTCCCCTGCACAGCAGAATACCTGGGTCAGGTGCTGGTCAAATGCAGGCAAAGCATTCTGGATATAACTGCATATTTACTGTAACTTTTAAGATGTCAGGCTGTGTATGCAATGTAGAGCCTGACTGGATTTTTAAGGCTGATATTGATATTTGAAAGTTAAAAATTAGGATAATGATGGATCAGCCAATATTCTTTAACATAAACGCATATCCATCAAAATTAAAACATGTAGCACAACTCTCCTCCTGTACGTCACTCTGCTTTATTCACCAAACGTTTTTGGCTATTTTGCCTTCATCAGGTTCTGGTTTCCTTATAGACAACGCATTGATCTGCTATATCACCATCTATACAAAACTTTACAGTCATCATTTTCTTCAAACATACTATTTACAAAATCTCCTTATCTTTTGTTCATACAAAACCTTTTAGAAAAAGATCAGTAAGCACAAATATAGACTATTACATTACAAGCCACTTTTCCTTTTTATCATTCTCTAAAAATTTGGTGAATTTTGATGGTGTTGTGAAGAACAGGTCTGGGAGGAAGTAGGAGGAGCCTGGCTTAATCAGAGCCTATATATATATATATATATACAGGATTGGGTTCAGGTGTGCTACCTGCAGCAGAACTCTGAGCTCTCTACTGGCAACTATCGTTTGTCTGAGTGAAAATGTGAGTTTCTTTGCTCTTAGTACATTAATGTTTGCAGTATCTTGATTTATGTTAAGTTAGAATGGTTTTACATTGTGTTTATTCTTGTTGTTACGGGGTAGCCAGATATTAGCTCCCTATGTATTTAATTCACCGTATGGCGATGACGCATGGCACGTTTTCTGTTGAGATATAAAAGCAGCATCGACTGGTGCCAGCTTCAATAAACCACGACTGAAATGGACTCTTCCGGTGTCTCATTGCTCCTGACCGCACGTCCGTAGTGTTGATCATAGTCCCTGGTAATCAGCAAACCCCTTTTTATATTTATATAGTCTGGAATAGCAAATATTTTACAGATGGGTTCGCATTGAAGCTCACACTGGTCTGTGCCTCACTGTGTAAGAACTTAACGTAAACAAACTCTTTAGATAAGGATCCCTCATTTCTTTTCTCAAAGAATTGTGACCATGTTATGTAATGAGAGAGGCGTTTTGCAGCTGGAAAACAAGCTCTGATGGACAAACTAGGTAATGGTGACGGTGTTTCTAAATCGCCTCAGACATGCTGACATTTCTGTAATGCAATTAATTAAATTTTTAGCCACCATATCTCCTGATAACAAGTCCTCTGTCATGAGCCAATACTGGCACTGTAGTGTCACTGCAGAATATTAGTATGTGGAGCTTCTGATTTGCACACCTGTGAATTGTCTTCCTAACCGATGAGCGAAAAACTCACTGCCTGCTTAATTTTTGCAAGAACAAGACCTCACAAAAACGGAACCAAACTAACTCAGAAATGTGAACAAAATGTGTGTGAATATATATATATATATATATATTTTCTCATTTCTGTCAAACCAAGTTGTTCCTTATTCAGACAGACAGACTTCTACACGGGCAGTAACAACGTTTCTTCTCCCTCCTCTCGGTGATACTTTCACTCATCTATAACCCGGGAGTTTCCAAACGGTAATCCCAGGATCTAAAGTGGATGTTTCTATGCAAATTAATTAGGTTAACTGTCCGGCCTCCTCGTCCATGTGAGCCGTCTAACGACACAGCGGTTGGTTCAACGGCGTTTCTCTCACATCTGACGGTGTGGAAGGAGGATTTCGGCCTCTTCTCGAAGCTTTCTCCGAGCTTCAAGACGTGCTCCTCCCTGTCCAGCAGCGGGTTCGCGCTCCCGTTCATGGCTCGGCGTCCGTTTTTTTAATTTAAATTTAATTCACATTTATGTAAAATAACCCACGGAGCCAAGCCGCATCTGGAAACTTCGGGGAGATTAGAAGAAGAAGAAGAAGAAGAAGAAGAAGCCACAGTTAGCCTTCTGCCGGCTAACCGTTAGCAAAACATTCCTTACGTCACTCGGCCACTCCTCTTCCGCTTCTGGTCCGGCTACCAAACGTCACCGAAAACGGGTTACGTCAGCAACTCCGTTCGTCTCGATAAAATAAAAAGCCGTTAACAAATTAATTACACGTCAAATTAGACGATTACGTATGATGACGCGCACTGTGTTTATATTCGGTAGGTGACGAGCAATCGCAAGATTATGGAAGCCCATTTCCGCCAGTTTAAAAAAAAAAAAAAAAAAAAAAGATGATTAAAAAGTCAAAAGAAGTCGAAATTATTGGAAGTTGAAATTGAGACAAGAAAGTCGAAATTATTAGATAGTCATAATGAGATGAAAAAGTCAAAATTATGAGATAAAAAAAGTCGAAATTATTGGATAAAGTCATGAGATGAAAAAGTCAAAATTACGAGATAAAAAAATAATGGGATGAGTCATAATTATGAGATAAAAAAAGTCGAAATTATGAGACAAAGTCGAAATTATTAGTCATAATGAGATGAAAGTCAAAATTATGAGATAAAAGTCGAAATTGAGACAAGAAAGTCGAAATTATTAGATAGTCATAATGAGATGAAAAAGTCATAATTATGAGATAAAAAAATAATGGGATGAGTCATAATTATGAGATAAAAAAAGTCGAAATTATGAGACAAAGTCGAAATTATTAGTCATAATGAGATGAAAAAGTCATAATTATGAGATAAAAAAAGAAGAAATTATTGGATAAAGTCATGAGATGAAAAAGTCAAAATTACGAGATAAAAAGTCATAATTATGAGATAGAAAGTGTGCATGCGCCACCTGTAACCCCATGCAAACGATATGCAATCCTAAATAAGGCAACTATAACAGTTGACTTTTGTAAATGTTTGATGTTGGATTAAGTTAAGTTGCCACCTCTGTCACATTGGTTTTATTCTTTCTACGCCAGAACTGCTTCTTCAGTCCCAAGTGAATCAGCGAGCAGGTGAAGTATTTCATTTGTTGTAAAGCCACGTTTAGTCCTCAGTATCTCACGATCCATTTGACAAATTAACCAGGAGAACTCAGAGCTGCTACTTATTTTAATCTCATAATTTCGACTTTATATCTCATAATTATGATGTTATCTCATAATTATAACTTTTATCTCATAATTTCGACTTATCTCATAATTATGATTTTTATATCATAATTATGATTTTTATATCATAATTATGACTTTTTATCTCATAATTATGACTTTATCTCATAATTTCGACTTTTTAACTCACAATTATGACTTATCTCAAAAGTTAGACTTTTTAACTCACAATTATGACTTTTTATCTCAAAAGTTAGACTTTTTAACTAACAATTTTGACTTTTTCATCTCATTATGACTAATAATTTCGACTTGTCTCAATTTCGACTTTTATCTCATAATTTTGATGTTATCTCATAATTATAACTTTTATCTCATAATTTCGACTTATCTCATAATTATGATTTTTATATCATAATTATGACTTTTTATCTCATGATTATGACTGTTTATCTCATAATTATGACTATCTCATAATTTCGACTTTTTAACTCACAATTATGACTTTTTATCTCAAAGTTTGACTTTTTAACTCACAATTATGACTTTTTATCTCAAAAGTTTGACTTTTTAACTCACAATTATGACTTTTTATCTCATAATGACTATCTAATAATTTCGACTTTCTTGTCTCAATTTCGACTTTTATCTCATAATTTTGACTTTCATCTCATTATGATTTTTTTATCTCATAATTTTGACTTTTTCATCTCATGACTTTATTCAATTTCGACTTTTTTTATCTCATAATTATGACTTTTTCATCTCATTATGACTAATAATTTCGACTTGTCTCAATTTCGACTTTTATCTCATAATTTCGACTTATCTCATAATTATGATTTTTATATCATAATTATGACTTTTTATCTCATGATTATGACTGTTTATCTCATAATTATGACTATCTCATAATTTCGACTTTTTAACAAACAATTATGACTTTTTATCTCAAAAGTTTGACTTTTTAACTCACAATTATGACTTTTTATCTCATAATGACTATCTAATAATTTCGACTTTCTTGTCTCAATTTCGACTTTTATCTCATAATTTTGACTTTCATCTCATGATTTTTTTATCTCATAATTTTGACTTTCATCTCATGATTTTTTTATCTCATAATTATGACTTTTTCATCTCATTATGACTAATAATTTCGACTTTCTTGTCTCAATTTCGACTTTTATCTCATAATTTTGATGTTATCTCATAATTATAACTTTTATCTCATAATTTCGACTTGTCTCATAATTATGATTTTTATATCATAATTATGACTTTTTATCTCATGATTATGACTGTTTATCTCATAATTATGACTATCTCATAATTTCGACTTTTTAACTCACAATTATGACTTTTTATCTCAAAGTTTGACTTTTTAACTCACAATTATGACTTTTTATCTCAAAAGTTTGACTTTTTAACTCACAATTATGACTTTTTATCTCATAATGACTATCTAATAATTTCGACTTGTCTCAATTTCGACTTTTATCTCATAATTTTGACTTTCATCTCATTATGATTTTTTTATCTCATAATTATGACTTTTTCATCTCATTATGACTAATAATTTCGACTTTCTTGTCTCAATTTCGACTTTTATCTCATAATTTTGATGTTATCTCATAATTATAACTTTTATCTCATAATTTCGACTTATCTCATAATTATGACTTTTTATCTCATGATTATGACTGTTTATCTCATAATTATGACTATCTCATAATTTCGACTTTTTAACTCACAATTATGACTTTTTATCTCAAAAGTTTGACTTTTTAACTCACAATTATGACTTTTTATCTCAAAAGTTTGACTTTTTAACTCACAATTATGACTTTTTATCTCATAATGACTATCTAATAATTTCGACTTGTCTCAATTTCGACTTTTATCTCATAATTTTGACTTTCATCTCATTATGATTTTTTTATCTCATAATTATGACTTTTTCATCTCATTATGACTAATAATTTCGACTTTCTTGTCTCAATTTCGACTTATCTCATAATTTCGACTTAATTATGATATAAAAATCATAATTATGACTTTTTATCTCATGATTATGACTGTTTATCTCATAATTTCGACTTTTTAACTCACAATTATGACTTTTTATCTCATAAGTTAGACTTTTTATCTCATAAGTTAGACTTTTTATCTCACAATTATGACTTTTTATCTCATAATTTTGACTTTTTAACTCACAATTATGACTTTTTATCTCAAAAGTTTGACTTTTTAACTCACAATTATGACTTTTTATCTCATAATTTCGACTTTTTATCTCACAATTATGACTTTTTATCTCATAATTTCGACTTTTTAACTCACAATTATGACTTTTTATCTCATAAGTTAGACTTTTTATCTCATAATTTCGACTTTTTATCTCATAATTATGACTTCTTAACTAATAAATTGTTTTGCTGGCAGAAATGAGCTTCCATACAAACTGACGTCGGCTAAGTTGTAAAAGCTGCACGGAAGGATTTAAGAAACGGACAAGATGGACGTCAAACATGGAAAAATGTAGCCAGGCGCAGGATTTTCAAAACCTTTAAGTTATTTTTAGCGTTGTTCGTCATCTAAATAGCAGCAGTTGCCGCAGAGCTTATTGAAACCTTTGCTTTCCCGTAACCCAACAATTAGTAACGTTACCGAGAGAAAACCCGGGGCTTTCTAACGGCGTCATGTCGAAAAGCGACGGTTTCCCCGGTGACGCTGACACGACCCCCGGTGACGCTGAAACGACCCCCGGTGACGCTGAAACGACCCCCGGTGAGGAAGAAGAGGGGCCGACGGACGGACCGCGTCCACCTGTCCCCGCGCAGACCGGAACCCGGGAGGAGCCGCGCGGACTCGGCGGTGAGCGGGCTCCGGTGTCCGACTTCAAACGCATGAAGCTGGAGAAAGAAGCTCAGAAAAACTGGGACTTGTTCTACAAAAGAAACGCGACAAACTTCTTCAAGGACCGACGCTGGACCACCAGAGAGTTTGAGGAGCTCCGGGCAGGCAGAGGGGTGAGGAAGACCAGCTGTGATTATTCTCCTAGCAGATTTGTTTAAGTAGTGAGTGTTTTATAACGTTCACTACTTTTTGCGTGTTGAAATAGCCCTGACGCGTGGTTTTTCATGTTTCGGGAGAACATCAAGCCAAACTTCATTTAAAAAAAATGCTATTTTTATGAGACTTTGCTTATCTGTAAAATTACAAGCTTGATGGAGCGTGAAAAGAGACATTTTTAAAATCTTTAGGGTCTTCAGATCATTTTGGCATATAATCCACCAAGCAACAACGTAGTTCCTTACATTTTCAATTTACACCTACAACTGTGCATTGTGTGGAAGAAAGCTGTGGGAATAAAGATGATCCAGTTACAAAAGATGCGTTTCTCAACTTGCTCCCTTCAAAACACAGTTGGCCCAAATCTTCCCCATATAGGAAATTTAATAAAAGTATTTCCTTCTCAAGAGCTGTGTAGTGTTAGACATGAATAAAGTGATAAAATGATATTTATAGGCAGTCATCAGTTCCGTCTTTGTCCTGCCTGGTTTGCAGTTTGAGTCCCAGAGGCTGGTGCTGCTGGAGGCCGGCTGTGGTGTAGGAAACTGCATCTTCCCTCTGCTGGAGGACGATCTCAACATCTTTGTTTATGCCTGTGACTTCTCACCGCGAGCTGTTGAATTTGTAAAAGTAAGATATCTATCAAATATTTATCTAATATTATATATATATATATATATATATAATATACATGTGAATCCCCTTTTTATATTTTTACTTTTGAAGGTTCTTTACTACTTTACATTCACCCAGGACACATTTACACCTGTGAGCTGATCCGCCGCTTTTTCTCGTTTAAAAAAAAAAATGATGGCTGAGCTGCTGCAGTCGATCTTTTTCTGTAGCTCATAACAGTAGAAGACTGGTCGTAATGGACAGTTTTCAAGTAAAAGCAAAATATGAAGCAAGTCAGCAAATCTCTTTTCAATAATGACACAGTAATACAAATAAAAGCTCTATCTGCCTTCTGTTGACAGCAAAACCCTCTGTACTGCCCTGAGCGCTGCTGTGCCTTCCAGTGTGATTTAACTAAAGATGATCTGAGGGGAAATGTGCCTGAGGGCAGCGTGGATGTCGTCACTCTCATCTTTGTCCTGTCGGCCATCCACCCTGACAAGATGAAGCTGTCCTTGCAGAACATCAGCAGGGTGAGTGTGGAGACAGCCAGGTGGAAAGACTCAGTGCGGGGTTCCTTAAATGCTTGGAAAAGTTTGTAAAACGGTTGATAATTTTGTTATTAACGGGAGTTTTCTTCTCCCTGAAGTACACAATCATATACATGCATTCCTAATATACACATAATCTAGTGTGTGCACAAATAAATGGTACAAAGATTGATTGAAATTATTTTTTAAATGCGGCTGCTAGAGTTCGAGGCAGGAACTTACAGGCATGTGTCTGGAGGTAACTTCCCAGCCCTAATACAAGCTGGTTCAAATGGTGTAACGTAACATACATGTGGCTTTAAGGTGCTGAAGCCCGGAGGCATCGTCCTGTTCAGGGACTACGGCCTGCATGATCACGCCATGCTCCGATTTAAAGCCAGCAGCAAGCTGGGGGAGAACTTCTACGTTCGCCAAGACGGCACCAGGTCCTACTTCTTCTCTAAAGGTCCGTAAATAACTTTTATATCTGTTGGTGTCATTGAGAGAGATGGGTAGGTAGGTAGGTGAAGGAAGATGGATAGATATGATGGACAGATAGGTAGGTAGATAGATGGAAACAAAAAACAAGTGTCAAGCTTGCAACTAGCAGTAAGCCAGTTTTCACTTTTTTTTAAGAGCTAAAAGAGTTTTGTCTGTCCCAGGGTATGAATTAATATAGCTACCCTCTGCACATTCTTGATTTTAATTATTCAGCAGTTCAACCATTTACCATGTGAATTATACAGCTGTTTGTACAGAAATTATACAATGACTTTCAGTAACAGTCAGTAGTCGAGTCTTTCCTGGGTTGTTCCCTCCCTCTAAAGTCTCAGTCTTCTCTTTCCGTCTGCTTTCAGAGTTTCTGGCTGAGCTGTTTGCCGACGCGGGCCTCCAATCTGTTGCCAACGACTATGTCCTGAGAGAGACGGTCAACAAAAAGGAGGGGCTTTGTGTTCCCAGAGTGTTCCTGCAGAGCAAATTCACCAAACCCAGCCAGTCACAGAGCACCTGATGTCACTTGGTCTGTGTTTGTCACCTCGTAAATCTCCAAAGGTGCTGAGAAACATGAGACTGAAATGACTATATTCTTTGGGGGAACTGGTAGCCTAAACGTTACTGAACGGGGCTTGTAGCCTACACACTGCTGTTTTTAAATCCTTCAGACCATGAGGGAGATGCAGGTGGGTATGGTAGATTAATAATGCTTTCTCCCACTAATCAACTGCTGTCTTTTGCCCTTTGACTCACTGACCCGTAGGAGCAGCTCCTTCGCCAACAGATGAAGACAGTACTCGTGCTGGGAATCGTACAGGTGGAAATATGTGGAACTATATGAAGCACAAAAATGCCAACAGGAGCAATAGTAAATCTCACTGGACAGTGTTTAGTGGTTCAGGTCAGTTTAAACTCCTGAGAAGTTTCCTGGTTTCTCTGTGAGCCTTCAAACTTTCTTCTCCTGTGAACTAGCAGGTATTTTGATTTCCGCTGGTACCATTTTCTCTACCTCTTATTCCCACTGATATTAAGTTAATGTGATCGTTTTTTGAATGTGGTAAGTGCTTTTAACTTGACTGCTTTTCACAATCTTTGCCTACATCTACACTGAAACAAAAACAAGTGTTCAGCTGCATTGTCTCATTTCACACTTTGTCTAAAAGTGTTCAAAGAAATTGCACACAGTCTTACATCCTGATTATGGTCCAATTTTAAACTTTCTGCTCTAAACCACAGGCAGATAATAATCATACATATGCATCAACAATGTGGCCTTTTTCAAAATAAACTTAACATTTTAGGTTTTCAAGTGTCTTAAAATGATCTGATATCTCGCTGGTCTTCTTCCTTGACAAACATTAGATTACAGATGTGCACATTGTGCTTTTTTTATAGGTCATTATTTTGGCATTTATCTCTTTATGTGAAAACATGGGGACATAGAGGGGTATGACATCAACAGGAGACATTGTGGTTATATGGTATGTGTTTTAACCATTAGGCTACCAGGACGACCCTACATCGTACAATTTTACTGTATATCAAAATGTCACACTTCCACTTTGTCCAAATCAAAAAAGACATTCAAGACAGCAGTATTAGACCATATGTTGGTTTATTGTTAATTATCGGCTGGTAATATTTCACAGATGTATAATGCAATATCTTTACTGATTTTAAGAGTCCTATGTATTCAGTATAGATGACAATGAAACATTCCCTTATGTCTCATCTTCTCTGGTTTGATTTTACACAAGTCGCCCAGAGGAGTGCGCTGTTGGCAAGTCACAGTGTAGAGGAACCAAAACATCAACCTCAGTGTGATTCAAAACCCAAAAGTGACTGTCACTGGTTTCAAAGTGCATGCAAGCTTAGGTTAGCTTGCAGGGCAATGCAGAGAATCACCCATATTAAGATCTAGACATCCAGTCTGTCACTCTGTGACTCATGTTTCATTCTTAAACTTCCTGTACAGTCTGTGGGAAAATGGCTAACAGCAGAGCCCACACAATCCAATCAATTTCCTAATAAAATTATTTTGGCGATCTCCAGCCAAACCCCATTTAGGAACTTTGAGGCCTTTTATACATGGATGACAATAGAAATTGACTGAAGACAGAATTATTTACAGTTTCACAACACTCAGAAATACAAATGTTTACCTTTTTAGTATCGTATTATAAAATGTATCTTCATAGCACAGGGTACTGTTAAATGAGACCACTGTGGTGTGAATCTCTGTGGTGTATCGAGCATCTTTGCAACTTGCTCTAAATATGGCTTCCTGTTAAGTTACTGCGTGACACCCACTGTTGACCGCAGGGCCAAAACAGAAGCACAAATGGAAAAAAGCCATGAAAATGACAGTACCCTCACCACATGTTAGAAACGTTATTTGATAAGTTTGACCAAGTGCATTTTAAACATGTTATGAAGGATATTTATATTGTAAACATATTGGGAATCACACATTAAACATAAACATGTCAAAAGAGCTTTGTTTTCATTGTACAGATCAAATCATTGGGTTTTTTTCTTTGTGGAGCAGGTTCAGACTAAAGCCATAATGACGTTACTATTTTGAGTCTTTTTTTCTCTGTGTACTAGCTTTGAGAGAGTTGTTGATGATCACTGCTGAAAAAGCGTTGTCACCCAGGCTTCCTAAACTGTTGAAGAGATTTCCTGTAACTGAGGTTACAAGTGGTCTTCTGACTCCTGGGTGTACATTTCAGCATAGCATTGATACAAGTGATCTTTTAGCAGAGCATAGGAAAGGAAATTTCTCTTCAAGCCACTTAATATTGTAAATCTTGTCATAGTCCAGTCTATTTACTTTGATTAAGTCAAATTCTTTCACGTTTGTTTCATGAATGTAGGGGTTTTGTTAACATTGTCACCGGTGTGAAATTGATTTCCATTTCCTGATTTCTTCCGTTTTCTTTACATTGTTTTTTTACAACATCACAGAAACATAATTCCAGTTTAAGAGTCTACAGTCATGTTAGCGGCTCTGTGAGGCTGTACTTGGGCACAGCGGTGCAAACGTCAGCATGCTAACATGCTCACAATCACAAAGATCACTAAAGTTATTACATTTCATCTTTCGGGGACGATGTCTGAACCAGTAGTTGTTGAGATATCTCGAAAAGTCATGGTGGAGCTAGTGGAAAAGCCAGAGGATGACCAAAGTCATTATGATGCATCATCTGGAAAAAAGGAATATCTGAACCAGATCAGGGTAAAGGGACAAATTGTTTATCAAACACAATTCTGTAGTTTAAACCAGCTGTACTCAGATGTCAGTTTGAAAACCCGTAACAATGACACAGGAATACGTGATGTGTAGTATTCTCTTAATCTGACTGTGCCCCTTTCACTTTAGACATGGTTTTGAAACCGTACACTCTTAACAGATGCAGTTTCCTGTCTTGTGGTTTGGCTTGTGCAGCACTCAACTAGTATGATGAAAAACAAATGTATGTTGAAATGGAATCACAACTGCATATTTATTTTTGATGTGTATGACAGAGCAATACAACTACAACCTCAGTTATTATCAACAGTTGCAATGAATGCTTGTGTGACAAGCTAAATTAAATGATTTGTACAAAACAATAAAAAGCAGTTGAATGCAAGGAAGATTGCCAACCTGATCTTGGTTAACCACCAAAATTAACAGAGCAACTGGTTCTAATAAAGTAAGGGCTCCCGTGCTTTGAGGGGATTATCAGCATTGTTGAATGTGATTTGAAAAATGTTTAGGCTAATTCTTGCTGCAGTTACTCCTACAGCTGTGGCTTTGTGCTCTCTAGTTGGGGTTGTTCAGCACTCAAGAAACAGCAGTGAGAAGGACATTGTATAAGGGCAGACTGCTCAGAGTGCTACTAACAAGTTGCAGCCTTGATACTAATTTAAGCTGTTGATTGCACTGGCTTTTCACACGTTGACACATTATATTTGTGATACTTGAAGATTTTGGTTGTTCAGTTGAATCTTTGTTGCAGACGTTTTCTTCATGCTGACAGAGACGTGGGTTTTTCAGCCTTCACTTTAGAAATGTGCGCAGGGCTTTGTTCCCCAAAACAATCTTGACAGTCCAGTGCCATGAAAATGGTATTTCCAAATTGCATGATATTATTTTGACTTTGGGCACAGAACCAAATCATTTTGGCAATGCTGTCTTTGTGCTGATGGAAATTAACGGTGGGAAATCTGAATGAAATCCACCATGTACTGTGATATAATACATTTTCTGGAAAATCATTTGAGAAAGTGTTAATGGATAAGATACCCAGACACAGAATGTCTGTTTTTGGCTAATCCAGCAAATTAGATACCTGACAAAGGGAAGTACTAAATTACATTCATACAAAAATCATATTCATATACATAATAATCTGCTAAGCAAAGGCAGTTACAATAAATGATGAAACATCAAAAAGACAAGAAACAAATGTTGCTTTGGAATAAACCTTTGCGAAACTTCATCTTTGTTCAATTGATTCCATTTATTTAAAATAGAACATAGATGAGGTTTGTCTCAAGATACTTTTGGAAATCATAGCCTGGTGCACTCAACTTGTTGGAACATTTTAATCCTTTGTGAGCAGAGCCAACTCACTCAGATGGTCAACCTGCAAGAGAACATAACAGAGCAGAACAAGGCATCAGTGTGCATCTACAGTATAAAATGGCCATTTGGCATTTAACTGATAAACCACTGAAAGAAGGAAGTGAGAAGGCAATATAAATTCTGCAGGTGCGATTGTAAGTAGGATTCATCCTCTGGGAACCATAAATGACTGTACAACATTTCATGTTAACAATGAGGCATTTTTTTGTAGTAATTGTTCTCCTTGATCAAGACAATACCTTGGACATTGACATGGATGAAATGTCCCATTGCCGTCCCACTCTTACATTGAGCCTTGCATTGAAATCTACCGGCGTCCTCTGGTGTCAGGTTGAGAATCTCTGTCACGACCTGTCTGTGTCTCATGTTGTCATCAACGACTGTCTCGTTTACTGCTGTAAAGTACTTGCTGGGGTCAGTCAGCTCAACATCTTTCTTACACCATACAACATGCAGCAGACCGCATTGCTCGAAGTCATAATGTGCATCGCAGGATAATTTGACTGATGAGCCTCTGGCAACAGTCATGGTTCTCTGTGGGTAAAGGACCTCTACGGTAACTAGAGCACAAAGGAAACAACGTGAAAGAAAAAACAAAATTATTAGACAGTTTCCACTTTGTTTTAGTCATATTAACTAATTGATTTACTTGAATTAGCTTAAAGGAGTTCTTCAACATTTTGGGAAATACACATTCACTTTCTTGCAGAGTTAGTTCAGAAGATTTATACCATTTTCATATCTGTCTGGTATATAAATGTACAGCCAGTACCATGTTAGCTTAGCTTAGTATAAAAAATTGGAAATGGGGGAAACAGCTAGCCTGGTTCTCTCCAAAGGTAACACAATCCACCTTCCAGCACATCTAAAGGTTACAAATTAACACGTTATATCTTGTTTGTTTAACACGTACAAAGTTATGGTTTGTACCATAACAAAGTGCCATGTTTGCTGATTTAGTGGAATCGCTGAAGACAAGACTTCAAGCTGCTCCAGTTAATCACTACTATGGCGATGTTCCCTGTGATTTCTGCACTGGGAAGAAGCTGAAAGCCCTCAAGTCCAGTTTGGTGTGTCGAGTCTCTTATTGTGAGCTCCACCTTCAGCCTCACTATGAATCCCCTGCTTTTGAAAATCACAAGCTGATTGAACCTTCCAAAATCAGCAGGAGAAATTTTGCTCTCGTCACGATGAGGTGATGAAGATTTTCTGCTGCAATGATCAGCAGACCGTACGTATTTTGTGCTCCATGGATGAACATAAAGGCCACGACACAGCTGCCGTAGAAAGGAACGAGAAGCGGAGGGAGCTCGAGGTGAGTCGGAAAAAAATCCAGCGCAGAAAGATGTGAAGGTGCTGCAGCAGGAGATGGAGGCCATCAATCGCTCTGCTGATAAAGCAGTGAAGGACAGCAAGAAGATTTTCACTGAGCTTGTCTATCTCATTGAGAAAAGAAGCTCTGCCATGAAGGAACAAATCAGATCCCAGCAGAAAACCGAAGTTAGTTAGAGATCGCCGAGTTGAGAAGGAAGGATGCTGAGCTGAAGCATCTCTCTCACACTCATGACCACGTACAATTCCTGCTAAATTACCCTTTGCTGTCACATCTCAGTGAATCTACAGACTCTCCCAGCTTGAATATTCAGTCTCTGTGATACTTTGAGGATGTGATAGCGGCTGTGTCAGAGGGCCGAGATAAACTACAGGACATACTCAATGAGGAATGGCTTAAGATCTCACTAAAAGTGATTGAGGTAGCTGTTTTACTGCCACAACCAGAGCCCAAGACCAGAGATGAATTCTTACAATATTCCCGTCAAATCACAGTGGATCCCAACACAGTTAACACTTGCCTGTCGTTATCTGAAGGCAACAGAAAAGCAACAGTAAGGAGAGAAAAGCAGTTATATTCCAGTCACCCAGACAGATTCACCAACTGGCTTCAGGTCCTCAGTAGAGAGAGTTTGACTGGACGTTGTTACTGGGAGGTGGAGAGAAGCAGTGGAGGAGTTTCAGTAGCCGTTGCATACAAGGATATCAGCAGAATGGGGAATGAAAGTGGGTTTGGAAACAATGACAAGTCTTGGGCATTAGGATGTTTTGACATTACTTATTATTTCAGACACAACAATATCAAAACTTTACTCTCAGGCCCTCAGTTCTCCAGAGTAGGAGTGTACCTGGATCACAAGGCAGGAACTCTGTCCTTCTACAGCATCTCTGAAACCATGACTCTCCTTCACAAAGTCCAGACCACATTCACTCACCTGCTCGATGCTGGATTTTGGGTTTATTGGGTTGGAGACACTGCTGAGTTGTGTGAACTAAAGTAGACAGGAGCTATTAAAAGAGGGAATAGGTGAGATTCTGTTTGATTCTGCTTTCTTTGCTGTGGACTTAATGAACTGCACCACCTAGAGATCACCTGTCAATCTAACAAGGTGGGCTGGACTGTAATGTCTTCTTACTTTAAAATTTTGTTGATGCAGTTTAACTGGAAACTTGTACATCACTTTTTGTGCTGGAGAGGATTTTTCCCAGAAACCAGCAAGTTTTTACAGCAGCAAATGAAGACACTGATTGTTGCATGTTTACATTTCTGCTCTTCCTTCATGTTTATTTTAATATTTGTTTGGCAGAGGCAGTGCACAGCAAATAGATACTGCAGCAAAGTCATTTTCACATGTAGTTCTATTCTAGGCTGCATGTTTCAGCAGAGCATCCCACGTAGTTCGTCCATTAAACCACAAGCATTTACCGTATGCATGTCCTGTACCATATGGGCATACACATGTTCAGGTCTTTTAGTAAGGAAACTGTAATTACTACGCACATTGAGAAGTTTTCTATTATTCCAAAAACTTGTAAGTCACACTTTAATGATACTTAATAGGGTTTTTATATACTATACTCATAACTCCAAGCTTGTTTCTCTTCAGCCAGTGTTCACTAACAGACAAAAATTGATTTTAACAAGCTAAACCAGTTCAGATTAAATGTATTAACATCTGTATATATGGTCTACTGTATTACTTGTCTTCTAATTATACCCCATGAGGGTTTTTCCTGGCAATGACTATCTTGTATCAAGAAAACGAAGAATGTGTGAAATAGCCCAGATATCAAAAGTTTACTAACCATTGTCCCTGGCACACGACACGCACAAAGTCACCAACAACAGCACCGTAGGTCCAGTAAGCCAAGTCATTCTCCAACACACACACTGGAAGGTTACACTAAAGGTGAACACGACGACTGCACCGCACGAGTTAAAAACGGCAGAGGCAGTTACTGATTTCACACTCACTGAGATGCATGATCTGCATGATCTGCATGATGTGCGTGTCTGCTGTTGCGTGGGTGGAGTATATGCATCTCTGTGCTCAGTTATACAGCAGTGTTTCCATTCCCTCTGACCACTGGAACCTTAGCACTTTCTTTTCCATTGTTGAGTTTTGTTTGCACCAAAAGGCACTCCATAATAAAATGTTTGATGTCTTGAATGCAGAATTCTGTTTCACTAATCAGTTTACAATGATTCAAGCGTTTGTCATCTGTCAGAGGACGTTTAAGGAATTCCAGGTCTAACAGAGCTTGTCATAAATTTCTCTTTCAATGAACTACATTTACTGTGTCTGTTTTTAATGAGAATAGATTTTTTAAACCGCTTGGATCCTGATTTCCCCTTACATTTTCGTGAAGTTGCTATTTAGATTTAGAAAGTTAGAAAAACTTTATAACAATATCACGTATTTATTCTGTATCTGCCTCTTCAACCACTTTGTTTCACATCATGTATCTGTAAACCATCATCGCAGCTATATTGCAATCATCATTATTAAATGTCAGAAGGATGATCAATTATTAATTTATAGCACTTTATAGACTTTATGAAGTGTGTCACATTACAGAATAAACTTAACACAAGGAGATGATGGCTCAAATATGAATAAGAAGACTCATAAATAATTTAAACTTAAGTTTATAAATGTGCCTTTGACATTTTACAGAATGTTGTGTGTAGCCTTTAAAAATAACGCAATCAATGAAATTGGCAAACAACCCAAAAACAATGTTTTACTTTAAGGTTACGTCTCACCTTATATTTAATCATTTGATCACATCACTTGCAGCTGTCTCTAGAAAACTGTGTATGCTGGTCTGAAGTTAGCATGAGGTGTTCACATTCACACCATACATAATTATTTTATAAATACCAGTTTATGTGAAATGGCTTTTTGTGTGTACATATCGTTAATACATCTGGCCCCTGGTTTGGCTGACTAGTCTGGTTCCAGACCTCTGCATCGCCACTCACATCTCAGATTGTTTCGAGTGATTGAATAGGTATGGTGTTGCTGTCATGAATCCCTGTTTTTCCCTAATTGGAGAAGCAGCCAAGCTAATCGCAGACTTTGTTGGTGGGTCTAAAGGTGGTATTACTATACCACTCTGTCTCAGAATCAGACGGATCCCAAAATCTTAAAAAAGAGGTACTGTCCCAACAGTAGAGAGGAAAGTTTATCATGCAATACTAGCAGACAAAGGCTAAAAATCAGCAGAAAATCCGTGTTGAACGACAGGTTAATGAAATCATCAATGAAATGACTATTCATTCAGATAAACAGGGCTGACCAACTTCTGAGAAAAATATCTGAATGGGCTTTAAGTTTGAGACATTCACTGTTTTAGGACCCGGCATCTGAAACACATTTGCACTGGCTTAAACAATTACCTGTGGCTTTGTTGTCATCAACAGAATCAACACTGACAAAGTGTCATCTTTTCCCTGGAACTGAATCATGTTAACTACAGAGTTCTGCTTTTTTAATCCTCTTTGTTACAAATAATCCAGAGACATATAAATCATTACTTCCTGTGTGTCAGAAGACTTTTAATGTTTGGTCACTACTTTTCATTGGGTTGTTCTTTGTTGTTCTTCTTTTCTATCTTTGGTTTGGTGACACAACTGTCATTGTGAAATTGTTAGCCATAGATGGGCAATGATGAATTTATATACCCCCCCCCCCCCCCCAGAAAGGCAGCTGGAGACTAGAAGTACAGCACAGTACAGATGGTTCAACAGGATCACTGTCAAAAAAATGGACATGGGACACTACGTCAATTCACCAGTTGATGTTGGGAGGAATAGTTTGGAGAAGAGAGACAACTGCCATTCAGGTCACTGTTTTTGGCTTTTTTTTCTTGTGTTTCTTTCTGTTGCACTTTTCTGTTATATTTTCATTTTAGGTTTCCACAACTCTTGGTGACTCTTTACATTTTTACTTTATGTAGGCAGCTTGTATTTTTTTGGTTTTTGTTAAGTGTTTCATACATGTGTATAGACACACATTAAGCTACAACAAAATGTATATATATGCACAGGTGATCCAATCATCGTGTGTGTGTGTATTGTACTGTAGGATGGTCAAAAGTCTTCAGGGTGGTTGGAGTCAGCTTCGGCTTGCTGTGCGTCATACAGTCAGCTCTCAATGTTTCTCTTCGGCTCCAAGGAAGTGAGTATCAGCCTGCACCTTCAAAATCGCAATTTCAGATTTCATAAACAAAGCCTCTGCACAACCAATGAAATCCTATTTGAAAAGCTTCGATTACAGGAAATCCACATAGTGCCTTGAAGTGTTACTGCAGGCAACAAACACGGCAATGAATCCCCTGATGTAGGTGTCTTTTGCTCCTCCAAGGAAGTTTTGTGATTCCTGACTGCAAAAGCTCTCAAAGTGTATCAACAGCAGCCTCTGTGTGTTGTAAATGTATTAAAATAAAAAATTTAAATAAATTATTGCTGATTCAGATAATCTGATTTCTTTCTCACTCACGCAATGCAAAGTTTCTAAGTGTAAACTCTGACTCAAAAAGAGGAACATCTTTCTGTTTCTTTCTCTTTCTAGTTGGGTTTTGTAACAAGTCCGACCATGTCTACTCCACCAATGCCACCCTGATGTCAGCTGCTGACATCAGCGCTTTGAATGACCAACTGGAAAGGAAAAACAGTGAGTTACAGGCCAATAACGACTACCTGGCCAGAAATAATGAGATCTTAAATGACAAGCTCAGCCACCAACAAGATCACATAATGGAACTTCAAACTGAAAAAGAATGGCTGGTAAAGAGGCTTTCTGAAATAGGTGAGTGTTTGTTTTCTAAATATTAAGTATCATCGATTTTTCAGAGCTGGCTTGACTTTTTTAGAGACACCATTTATCAATTTTTTGCTTTGAAGTGCAAAAATGTGCAAATATTCTTCCCATTTCTTCAAAGAATTTGTTTCTGCCCTTTCCCCCATCGTCTCTTCTGTCTTGTTGTTCCTTGTTTCCGTTTGTACTGTCCTGTTTCCGAGCAGAACAAAACTTCCAAAGCTGTCCCGAGGGATGGATGCCATACCTTTCCAGCTGTTACCAGCATTCCACTGAGAGAAACACCTGGAGGTATGCCAAAAAAGACTGTTTGGCGAAAGGAGCTCATCTGGTGATTTTAAATGATGAAAAGGAAGAGGTATTTATGATTTTTCAAATACATTTCTACTACATTTTTCTGCATCCATCCAGGCACTGTTTAAGCAGGTTGTTGTATCCTTGTCACTGCAAGGATAAAGAAAGGCGTATCTTATCTCAAATTATCTTATGCTATGAATTGAACTAGGATGACTGCATCAACCACTTTTTGATAAAGCATATCAAAATCAAATCTACATCGCAAATCTCTCCCAACAGGACACTCTCCATACTTTCGGAAGGTCTGTCGTGTGGATCGGCTTGACGGCTATACAGAGGAGATGGACATGGGTGGACGGAAGCCATCTGACTTATCTGTAAGGCTTTTTGAAGTCCAGTTTATCACTTGAGTAAATAATATATTCTTGTTCTCACATTACTGTCAGTCAGTCAATCATATTCAAAGGACAACAAGGTGAAACAACTTCACAAATACCACACTAGATGTTCTGTCCGTTTGACCCTGCAGGAAGTTACGGTTTGAAGCTATCCATAAGGGAAACACTTGGCAGATTTAATGCTTACACTGAACTAGCATGGCCGGCAGCACAATAAGTGTTTTATTTAGTAGATAGTCCCGCTGCATAGGCTTCAACATGTTAGTTGCTGTTCTTCTTCTGCTTCCAGGTCTGCTGCTTGTTGAGCTGTAGCTTTGGCTATGTTAGCCAACAAACAGTTTGTATAGCCATGGCAGTACTAGTGCTTCTGTGAGAAAGAAAAAAACCTCATCCTCTACTGCTGGATTATCTTAAACCTGCATGAAGTGATTTTCTTTGACCACTTGGGTACAGAGCAAGGAGCTGTAGTCAAGTTGATATGGCAAACATGTTGCAAACTGTTGCTTATTCACACATCCAGCAGATATAGAGCAACATTCGCATTCACTTTGAAATTGTGTTTCTGGCCACTTGATGAATATAAGTCTAATATTCACTCTCCTTGTAGCTCTGGTTTGGTCTCCAACAACTCCTGAGGAAAAAATCTGTCTCTTTAGCAGCTAAATGCCCCACTGTGTTCACCAGCTAGTCCCTAACTTTGTCTGTTTGCCGTCTGGTGCTGGGCAGGTAGTGCTCAGTGGGTTTATCAGAGCTTTTTCCACTGGAAACAGCTGTCTGCTGCATTAAGAGAGCGGTGAGAGTTAACCGAAACAATGAGCTGAAAGATGCTAAAACGCTAAAAGGGGAACTGCAGAGTTGGGCGACAACGAGTGACACCTTTCGCATTATACATTACTAATATAAAAATATTGATTAGAGCAGCTTTAAAATATAATGGATATAACAGAGAGAGATGAACTGCAAGCAACTGCAATACAAAAGTAGGCAGGAATACAAACCGGTTTTCCTGGTGATCTGTGCTGCATCTGAGAAAAAGTTTTCTATGTGATCAGAGCTTTGTATGATGTAACCACCAGTCACAACAAGTTCACCCAAACTGAAATCATCAAGTTTATATTTTTAATTAGCTGTGCATAATATTGCCAGCTGAACACATACATTGTTAAGTTTGATGTGGATGATGATTGATGATATTGATGATGTGAAATGTTGTGTTTTTTAGTAACAGGATTCCGTCGCAGCCAGATGGTCTACGTGTTTACTGTGCCTATTCTAAACTTTCCACGCTTGGCTTTGCGGTCTGGGTCGGTGCCGCCTGTGGGGAACACCACCACTGGGTGTGTGAGAAGGAGCTGAAGTGATACACCACCTCCATCAACCCTGAATAATACTTACACAACAAGCATAAAGTTTGCACGTCAGCAAACAAGTGGTTCTATTTATATCGTTCCCTATTCTAGGACTAGGGAATTCCCTAGTCTCTGTGACATACTCAGACACACAGATATACAATATACTGTATATGAACATGTTGTTAATTGTTGATTTTAATGTGTTTTTTATTATAATATGCCTCTACTGAATATAATTTTATGGTATGTATATACAGTTTTTTATTACTGTATGTTTAAAGGAAAATATTTCAACTGATGGGGTTGTTGTGTTTTAACTGTTGAAAGTATTTAGACAAAAACTCAATCTGTGATGTTGTGTTTTGACTCTGGCTAGTAAAGAAATGTCAGTAGAGTGAGTTCTTGATCATCTTTTAAAATAGATTCTTTTAAAATGTCTGCTGGTGTATTTAAGTCTCTGTAAAGGAATAATAAACCAAATAATGGAATTCAAGCCTACACAAACGTTAAGTTGCTGTGAGACAGAACAAGACTGGGGTACGACAATAAAACACAAGATAAAAGTAAACTTATATAACATGATAATAAAAATACAAAGATGGCAAATTTTGCAGAGGAGATATAAAAAGCAATAACAATAGACAAACAAGAAGTGTGGTATAAAGTTGTTGGAGTTCAATTGAAATATACAACCCAAGAAGTGTATAAAGCAGAAGTATAAAATTAGAACCTTACAATAATGAGGGAGAAAACACTTTAAAGGGATATGAAATAAGGGAAGTAAAATAGCGTGACAGTGTGGTTTTACTGTGGATGATGTTTTTAGAAGAAACTACTATCTGTGTACTATTTTGTAAAATATCTGATGAAATGCAAACATTGGGTAATCCTTTACAGTGTTTAAAGAAATAATTTTCCTGAAAAGTTCAACATACAACTTTCAGTCACTGCATCATGAGGCTGAAGCAACATTTAGCTGATGTGTTTTGTGGGAAGACGCTCTTCCTTTATTAAACAGAATTTTATTTTCAGCCATGATGTCACCCTCTGTGGGTACATGCAGTGAGCGACAGCCAACATCTTGTGCTTGTTGGTTCAAAGCAATGTCTTCACTAATGATGGATGCAAACGGCTCCCCTCTGTGGAGAATCTGCAGCCTGCTAAATGTGTTTGTGAGTCAGTTATAAGCCAATTCTATGAGGAAGACGCATTTAAAAAGGTCAAATTTAGAACTGACTTTGGTGTTGAAACATTTTATTGAATGGGTTTTATATTTCATGGAGCCCCGTAAGTTGACACAAGCAAAAATATATACAGTAATAATTTGTGTGCGCAAATTAATAATTAGTGCTTCAAAATTATTAATTACTGTTCTTGAAGCAAGCATCTGTCTGTGCTAATCAACAGAGCAAACTTTACTGTATAAACAAGTATAAGAGTCTACTGCTATGCTAGCAGCTCTGTGAGGCTACACAGTAGTGCTTTCGGGCTAAATGCAAACATCAGCATGCTAACATGATCGCAGTGGCAGTGTTAACATACTGATGTTTAGCAGGTTTAATGTTCACCATCTTAGTTTAATGTGTGAGCATGCTCACATTTGTTAACTGGCTCTAAACATAATTACTAAAGTACAGCTACAGTTATTACAATTCAGCCTGAGGGGGACATGAATGTTTGTACCAAATTTCATGCCAATCCATTAAACAGTTTAAATATTTCAGTCTGTATCATTCTGATGGACTGACCATCCCTAGAGCCACGCCCGCCACTAGCATGGCTAAACAGAGTGTTGTGGGGACAAAGACAAGTGTAACGAATATGATAACTTAACAATATTAATATGAAGGAATAAATTCAGTATTTGGAGGCACCACAAAACCAAATTACAGCTACTTGCCTGCTACTAACATTGGGTGCGCTTCCACAACAACCTGTAACTTCACTTTCTGCTGTTACAGTAACTTGACACTAATTTGAAAATTAGTGCACACAAGTTGTTAATGTGAGAGAACAAATTACCAATTTGTGCATGCAAGTTAAAAACTAATAATAATCCTCCTGCTGGGCTCCATATTTCATCATCTAATGGGCATTTGAGGAACTGTATTTGTAACGCCTTGGCATTGGCTCCAACAATTAGCGGTGGCGTTTGCGGCTTATTTGATCAGTGATCACTTGACTTTTTTTCCAAAACTTTCTGTGGGTGAATCTGCTGATGCTGGATAGCAAGTTCTTCTTTCTTATTTTGTTTGTTCCCAATAAATAGCATGACTTTCTGTACCGTTTTTCTGTTTTGTTTTGGGGTTTTTTGTGTTTTTTTTTTTTAAAAGCTACAACACACTCAGATAATGTTACACATTATGTGGCAACACTTAAGTTACAACTGCAAGAAAAACAAAATTGACAATTTGGAGGAGCTGATAATAGTTCTTTATTGTATACCATAGACCTTTATTGCTTTTGTCAATACTGTCATTTGTGTTGTCATCTAAGTTTAGCATGAACACATTTTTTTTTTTTTTTGTTATTTGTGGGTGGTGACAACTGTTCCATTGCATCATAATCAGTCGGCATAAATAGGTAACAATAAACGTACACATTCTCACGCGAACACCAGATGACTACAATTACAGAGGAAATGTATAGGACAGAATAGTGCCTTCTCTAACAGTTGGTTCAAGACTTTAACTGTAAGAAGAATGGAGGTAGGACACTATGTCAACTCACCAGCTAGAAGGACCAACAGAGAGGAGCAAACAGAAAATTGTCACTCAGGTCAGAATATCTAAGTATTTTTGTTGTTTTTTTCTACTTCGGAGCCAAAACCTCCTCCGTTCTTTCTACAGCGCTTCTCTGTTTCTGTCTGTCTCCTCTGACCCTTTACATTTTTACTTTAGATAGGCAGCTTGTATTTTTTGTCAATGTTAAGTGTTTAATGTTTATTTAAATCTTTTCATTTTTGGTTTGCACGCTTCCTTGGAGAAGTCCAGCTTATTCGTACATTGTTCTCATTTTGTGTGTAAAGATACACAATAACCAGCAACAAAAATTTCCAAAAGATGAATATACCATGCAGTTTATTTAGGTGTGTTTTCTGTTCTTATTTCTTAAAACACAAATTATTTTTTATAATATTTTAGTCCCTGGCTTACAAATCAGGCTACGTGTTAGTGTGGACATTATTACTCATTCTGTCTTTTCCATTTCCAACAAGTCACATTTTGGTTAGAGGACAGCCTCTCTAGTGAGTTATTTTCATAATGCTTGTGCATAGAAACTATCTAAAGTGAATATGCACATTTATAGCTCATTTCAAATGGTGCAGCAAAATAGAGTAAAAGTAGGTGTTAACTTTGTAATATTACATCAGTGACATTTTAAGGAATTTTCATAGAAATCTTTAAATACAGCCACTTCCTCTTAGTTTTTGAGGATGTCATCTCATCTGCAAAACCTCAGTCTAGTCTAGTGTATCCTTCTGTATATCTCTCTGTTCATGGTTGAAGTTGGTTACTATACACAGTGATAACAAATTGGAAAAAATACTAAAAGTTTCACCAGTAAACAACAGAGATCACAATTTAAACAAAAGATGTGATTATAAATTTGTATTTGAGGGGCTTGGTAGAGCCATAGCTTAAAAAAGGCAAAAAATGAATAAAAACTACAATCAGACATAGCTGGATTTAGATAACTCATTCTAAATGACAGAAAAACACAGCCAGTGATGAGTAAAACTGCATTTTTCCTAATGTTAATAATAGAATGGTGGGTGGTGTGTGTGTTTTTCCTACCTGTAGGAGGGTCAAAAATCTACATTTTGGTTGGAGTCAGCTTTGGCCTGCTGTGCATTGTACAGTTCGCTCTCAATGTTTCATTGCGGCTACAAGCTGGTGAGTATCAGCCCCCGCCTTCCACATAACACCGCAAAAACATCCAACAATACAGCTGAATAACATTACAGATTTCAGGAAGTGAATCTTCTATCCAGTTAATGAAAGCCTGATGTTTGAAAAGCAAGAGAAAATGTAAATATAATGTAATATAAGGTAGACACAGCATAAAGACTTCCACCGGAAAGTGACAACAAACATTATTTTCAATTCCTACTGAAATGTGTCAGTTGTAAAATTCATAAATAACTCATAAAACAACTGTGTCAAACCCACAGCCAGTGTAATCTATTACTATAGATAACAATGTAATAGCTTGCACAGCCAATAGTGGTCAGTTAGCAGATTAGCTTATTAGCGGTAGTGCTAGCTTGGCTACTCCAGTCTTTATGCTAAGCTAAGATAATCACCTCCTGGCTCTAGTTTAATAGTAATGACAGACATGAGAGGGGTATTGATCTTCTCATCTAACTCTCGGCAAGAAAGTAAATATCTGTATGTCTCAAAACACTGAACTATTCCTTTAAGTGTCGAACATCAGAAACCACAAACTTCTTATCTGTTTGCCTTTCTAGTTGGGTGTTCTAACAGGTACGACAACGTTTCGACTAGCAATTTCACCATGATATCAGCTGGTGATATCAGAGACCTGATTTTAGAAAGAGACCAACTGGTTCAAGAGAAAGACCAACTGCTGCGAGAGAAAAACCAACTGGTTCAAGAGAAAGACCAACTGCTGCGAGAGAAAAACCAACTGGTTCAAGAGAAAGACCGACTGCTTCAAGATAAAGATCAGCTGCTTCAAGAGAAAAAACAGGATAAAGACCAACTGGAAAAGGAAAAGAAAGAGTTACAGGCCAACAACAGTCGCCTGATCGAAGACAAGAAGATGTTAAATGAGAAGGTCATCAAACAACAAAATCAGATACAGGACCTTCAAACAGAAATTAAAATACTGAGTGAGTTTCTTTTTTAAAACAATTATGAATTCAAATCTTTTTACCCATGCTAGTGGCATGGCTCTGGGCAGGGACGCTGCAGGTGAGTCAGAGTTGGAGGTGCTGAGAGAAACTCAACTTATATAATGACATCATACTAAATGCTGGACGACATTCATGGTGTTTGTATTAATTTAAGCCAAGATCTTTTGCAGATATCTTAAATTTCATGCTTTGGAACACATCAGCTGTCCAACAGGGCACCCTCATGCTACTCATTTGAGGATTATTTCATATTATCATTATGTATTGAATAATGTGCTGTCATACCTGTTCTGTCCTCTCTTGTCCTGTTTTGGTTTGGCCTATTCTGCCCTGACTTGTCATTTGTCCTGTCATCCTGTCTCCTGTCCTACTCTGGCACATCTTGAACTGTCCTCCCTCATACTGTTCTGCCCTGTCCTGTCTTGTCCTGTCACCTCTGTCTTGTCTGGTCCTGTAGTACCTGTCTTGTGTTATTTCCTGTCTTCTCATGTCCTCTTCCGGTATGTATTGAACTGTCCTCCCTCTTACTGTTTTGTCCTATCCTATCCTGTCTTGTTCTGTCATTTCCTGTCCTGTCTTGTCCTCTCTCCTGTCCTGTCTTGTCCTGTCTTGTTTTGTCCTTTCATGCCCTGCTCTGTTCTATCCTTTCTTGTTCTGTTATTCTTTGACTTTTCCTGCTCTGACATGTCATTTGTCCTGTCATATCCTGTCCTGTTCTGACACATCTTCAACTGTCCTTGCTCATACCGTTCTGTCCTGTCTTGTCCTCTCTCTGGTTTTGTCCTCTACTGTCCTGCTTTTGCTTTGTCTTATGTCTTGTGTTGTACTTTTGTGCCTTGTTTTCTGTCTCGTGAGCTATCTTGTCCCAACCCATCTTGTCCTGTTCTGTAACGTCCCATCTTGTCCTGATGTGTCCTGTCTGTGCTTGTTCCTGAGCAGAACAAAACACCCCAAGCTGTCCCACGGGATGGAGGACGTACATGTCCTCCTGTTACCAGCTTTCTTCTTGGACAAACACCTGGGAGCATGCCAAACAAGACTGTGAGAGGAAAGGAGCTCATTTGGTGATTTTGAATGATCAAGTAGAAGAGGTATTTGTGATTTTTCTTATATAAACCTAATGTACTTTATTACCCTGCAACCAGTTCACTTATGGTTGACCTCACTAATGGATATAACTACACATCCTTCCCAACAGAAAGTTGTCTGTAACTTTGAAGGTGCTGGCACAATGTGGATGGGCTTGAGAAGTCAAGTGTTAACCAACGGGTGGACGTGGACGTGGACATGGGTAGATGGAAGATCACTGGTTTATGCGTAAGGCTTTTTGAATGTTTATGAATAAAATGATGATCCTGATTAACAACAATGTACTGTTTCAGCACACTGGCATTACCATATTACACTGGGAAGCAAGTCCTAATTACACACTGAAATGATATTGAAATAACAGTTATATGCAACCTAGACATCTGAAAACTTTTCAACCAAATTTACCCCAGATTTCATCCAGTTGTCTTTTGACCTGCAAATCACAAAATAAATGCTTACTGGGTGATTCTTTATTCTTTATTTGGATCCCCATTAGCTTCCACAAAGTGGTTGCTAGTCTTCCTGGGGTCCACACAAAAACAATAACAAACAACAATTTAAAATTAAACAATATCAATAAAAAAAGCAAAACCAGCCCAAATATAAAGATAATAAAATAAGTGAAATGGCTCTACATATGAAACAATCAACAAAAATAGCCGACAATGGTCCGACAATGCCGACAATGCCTGTGACAATGCCTGTGACCCCAACCAAATCTCACCAGAGATTTGGTTGGGGTCACAGGCAAATAAATTACTTTTTTTCTTGTCTAAATTACTTTTTTTTCTTGTCTACCTAACTCACAATTCAAACTTGAGAGAAAAAAAGGGTTGGAGATGTTGATGTTGAGGTTATAGCTTAAGGGTCTCTTGTAATGAATTTCCAGCAGAGGAGATGCTACAAGGCATGTTTCATTTTGACATGAATACTGAAATTGTTATTTTTAAAACACAGACTATCATACACTGAGCAAAAGGCAGGGTACCCTGGAGAGGTCACCAGTCTATCACAGAGCTAACACATACTGTATATACATATACATCCAAACACAGCCAATCCAGAACTGTTTTGCACTGTTCCACCCTCACCAAATCCATCAAAACAGTGTTTTGTGTTGTTTTACAGTAACTGGAATCATCTGCAGCCAGATTATTGGAGCAATCAGCCTTCGTATTGCAGTTGTGCATATGTTGACAAATCCTCATCGAGGTGGTTTTGTGGCACCTGTCAAGAACAACACTATTGGATGTGTGAGAAGGAGCTGTACGGCAGCTATATCTATCCTCAATAAGGCCTCTCACACAACAAACACACCTGCAATCATTGTCTCTTTGTCTATCACACACACACACACACACACACACACAGAAAAATAGATAACATGAAGATATGTTGTTGATTTTTATGACTTCTTTATTTTAAATCAGCTTGACATAATTTCATGATTAGTGTGTTGGTTTTGTTTGCTTTATACTATGAATACTATTAAAACAATATCTAAATATTTTTTCTCTAAATATCATATAATCTGTCAGTGTAAGGCCACATGTTCTTTCTTGTAATCTGTTCTATGTGCTCCATTTCTATGGCAGTGCTTGATTTGTTGTAATTATTTGCTCCTGACGCTGCTTAAAAGAGGTTGTGATTGTGAATATTCTTTTATGCTCTGTGTAAACCAGTTTACCATCAGTTAAAAATAAAATCTTGCAACTGATATGTTTATGTTACAACTGTTTTAAGAGACAATCTTTAATGTGTTTTACAGTAATTAAAGGCAACTCCAGTGCTTATCTTTAGAAAGCAAATTCAGTTTGTTCTGTCATTGTCAATAAAGTGGAATGAAACCCTTCAAACGTAGAGGACTTTGTGCAAGTAATGAGTTGTACCAACTGCTGGTGACCACTAGAGGGTGTTATTTTAATATTTTTAGGCATGTTTTGTCTCTGGTTTCTTCATGCTAATGAAATGTATTTTGATGATAATAAAGACAGGAATTAAACTCTTTGGAAATGCTTTGCAGTGCTCAAGGCAAACATCAAGTACTTAGTTTACTATATACATTTCATGTATGTTCTCAAAGTATTGTCGTGAAGAGTTCAACTTATGTGGCAACATGGCAATACAGTTGGCTTTGACCTTGAAAAATATTGTCTTACATTGATGAAAACCTTGTAATTTTGAAGATTTTCACATCTGAAACTTGAACTTTACTGCTTCACTGTTTCTCTCAGGAGATTGAAGGTTTTGGCCCAACAGCTGTTTTACATCTTGACGCTTGATGTGAATAAGGGCAATTTTTCACAGATTGCTCACAGAAAGAATGAGTCAACAAGAACATTGTTAAATATTCATTAGTCATCTAAAAGTAGACATTATTATTTTAACAAACTTATTAGCGAGATTGTTAACTCTTTGATGATCTTAGTGTTGAATAATTGTTCAAGTTTAATAGTGTTTGGATGAATCCTATAGTATCATTGTAGTGACTTGACAAAACAAAAAAACGTACACATCACTGAGGGGCTGCTATACCGGAGTTGGTCTAATTGACGCATCCTCTTGTGTAACCAACAATCATTAAATGAATTGGTTTCTCTCACCTTCAAAACCAGGACAAACAATTATATATTGATACTCGTCACTTTGAGCTCCTGTCAAACAATAAGTGCACGGTGTTGGAACAGCCACGTAAATATCTCTTTTTTAAAATTGACTATGACACCTAAATCTAGGCAGATCAGTTCGGTACACAGGGCTAAGCAAAGAAAGATATTTTTCAAAAACAAAATCAGTCTTAAACTTTTTACACTGAAGGTTATCATAGACCTCATCATGTCATTCCTGAGGATCCATATCCTTTAGTCTTGGCTGACCTGAAATTGAATGTATTCTTGTACCCTCATTCATTTAGTAGTGTAATGCTTTGATGCTTCAGACGCCACAAATGAAATTCATTCTACTACTGTGGTTTTGGCGGCAGATATCTGAAAAGGTGATGGTCTAAAATATAATATTGACAGTGTTTTCTCATTTAGTATCTATTTATACCCACCTCAAAACCCTGTCTCTCTTCCACTTCCTTGCCATACATTATCACTGTTGGAATATTGCCAGGGTGCTGTGACCTCTGATGTCCTTAATTTGCCGAACCACTAAAGCAGAGCTTGATCTAATGTTGCTCTCAATGTTCCGTAAGTTGCTCTTGATAGGTTGCTCCTGAAGCTAAATGACTAAAATGTGTGATGTAAATCTACTGAGCGGTTGTTCGTGAGCTGTCCCTGTAAAGAACACCACATCCTAGTTCCTCATCCTGTCGTCAGGAAGCAGAGAGGAAGTCAAAGAGACGGGGACAAAGAGGTCAGGTGCCCAGCCTCGCATCAAGGTCTCCCTCTTGTACCTTTTCCCCCCTGCTGTTATGTAACATCCTAAGCAGTACACACCCTCATACTGTACAATCTATGGTACACCCCATCTCATCTCCCACCAATACTAAATGTTTGTATCTATTAGCCATGGCCACAATTTTTTCCTAAACTAAAGTTTAAGGCTGGTGTTATTCTATATTTTTCTTAAAAAATAAAAAACAAATCCAACTGCTTGTCAGTCGGTCTCTCAGTACTTTTTGACTTCCTTACCCTGTCTGGCTCTTAGTCCCAAACCCATTGGTTCCTAATCAAGATGTAAATTTTTTAAAAACAGCTCACAAATATATAGTTTCATTTTATATAAAAAAGCAATTTCCTAAAACAGTTGGGCACTGGTTTTGGTTTTTAGCAAAAGTTACTCAAACTGGACAAAATTTGTTGGGGACTATTTTCAGCTGACAAATAATCCACATCTGATGCTTTCGAGCAGTGATTCCCAACCAGGGGTGCTTGTGCAGTTACAGGAGGTACGTGGAAAATTGTGAAGCTCGGCTAATTTCAAAAAACAGAAATTATGATTTGATAATATAATATATCCACATATTTGTGTTTAGGAGAAAAACCAGCACACAAGATTACAAATTTTTGTGATGCTGATCTTTATAGTTATTGATACTATGGTAGTCTGACATGCTTCAGTCTTCCACAAACATGAGTCAGTTGTAAGTTGATTAAAACTGCAGAAAGACTAGTTGGAAAGAAGACAACAAAAGCTCAAAGTAAAGATGCTGTAAATAGTTGAAACAATCCATTTTTGTTGCTCCATATGGCAGTAGGACAAATGTAAACTTGGCCAAAACTATTAAAAAATACTATTGAATAATACCAAAAAGCCATCGTTTCTATCAGAGGCGTATGATAAAAGGGTACTTAGGCCCATCTGATAGGGCTGTGGGAGTTCGTCAGACAAAAAAGGTTGGGAGCCACTGGGCTAGTGAGTATCTGGGGCAGCAGGACGGTGTGTGTGGGATTGAGTCAAACTAAACTACAGTGTGCGTGTTCATGGTGATGAAGGAACATGTCACCCAGTGCAACAGTGAGGCTCACTGATGTGTTTTAAATAATTTTTGGACAACAATGGGGATCATCCGGGGGTCATGAATATCCACAGCAAATGAATGGAAATCTGGCCAGAGGATGCTGAGAAATCTTGCTGGAACTACTACTGTTGGACAGACAGATGTGAATATCAGATAGCCATAACTCAGTTCATCGTTTTAACTGAATTTGATGGAATATTTATACCAAACATTTAAGAGAAATATTTATTATTTGTCATTTTAACTGTCTACATATAATAAGGAATTAATTAAGAACTGAAAGAAAGTGCTGACTTTTTAGGAAGATAAAGTCAGCTTTCTGTCTAACACCAGTTAAATTCTCAGTGTCTTTCCTCTTCTACTATCAAATTGGCTCCTTTTCCTGTCAGCTATCCAGGTATTTAGCTGACACTCTTATCCAGAGCCACTTACAACGAGCGCCTCAGGAGAGTGAGCTTAAATGAATTTAAACAGATACAATCTGCTTCTCCTCTGCTGTGAATACAACCACTGTCTGACTGCTACGTACAACACACAACACATTGTTAACAGTCCACATTGAGTTACATTCGCAGTTTAGCCATTTAGCTGACACTCTTATCCAGCGTTACTCACAACGAGGACAAGAGCAGGAGTAAGTTTCATTTCTTAGATCACTGAACGTTACAAGGCTGACATCAGGGCGAGGAGACAACTCAAAAGAGGAGATAGCGGAGTGAGTGCCGGTACAGAGGCAATGTTTTCTCAGAAGTGGAAAGCGTGTGTTTTATCAGGACAAAACCTCCAGTTGATATCAGGAATCCGCTGACAACGTCCTGTCCTGGCAAGTCCACATGCGGGCTGGGATATTTCGAAATATTTGGAAAATTGCATCTATGCGTCTTATGCTGTGATATGAATGTCATATCACACGTTGTTTTCCTTTTTTATTTTGTGGAGTCATTATCTCCAGTTTTTTATTTTATTTCAATGTCTATCACTTTATAATAAGATTTTTACATTAATAAATTAATAAATTAATGATGAATAAATACTTAGATAAGGTATTAGCCCGACCAATTTTTGAGGCTGATATTTGAGAGTTTAAAATATCCAATAATGATATAATTTTGCAGCTAGAAAATTGGGGCTAATTTGAACCGCTTTATACACTGCTGGGTAGCTTTCTCTGTAAAAACATGTTATAATTATTGATTTTTTGTATTAATTATCTGAATCTGCAAAATAACTAGTCACTAAAGAAGTTAAAAAAAATGTAGTGCAGAAAAATGTACAATATTTTCCCTTGAGCAGCTGTAAGCTTTAGGTTTTACCTGCCATGAGTAGCACATGTTGAGTTTTTAACACTTCAGGACAAGTTGCCCAGGACAAGAATAAGTACTTTATATTTTCCTTCCATTTGTTTCCATGTTTAGTATTTCAGAGCTCATCTGTGTGTGTATGAGTTCTCAGGACTGTGACTTAATTAGGTTTTTATTGTTGAATACTGTACTGTTGAAGTTTGAAGAGTTTGTGAGCTTCTTTATCTGTTTTGTCATGGCGATTATTAGCCTAATACTCGTGCTATCTAACCAGGTCTTCTTTTTCTTCTGCTCTTTAAAGACACAATAACTTTACACTTGAGTCCAACCCTCATCATTCACTTCAATTAAAACCAGTGCAACTGATGAATACAAGAATGCATTTCCTGTTTCGGTGTGATCTCCAGCTAACCATACCTTTATTCAAAACAAAACAAAAATGTGCAACACATCACTTAATGTGCAGCTCAGTACTTCAACCTAACAGTGTGTGTTTGTTTAGCAAATAGCAAATGGAAAAGCTTACATTAACTGGAATCTGAAACTGAATCACTATTGTGTTGGATCAGTCCCTTATACTTTTTATTCATATATTTATAAATCAGTGTTTCTTCAACAAGTCTCCATTGTCTCCACATGTCCCCTAGTAACCTACCTCAACTATATTTTCCATACATCAATGCCATTTTACTTTCTGAAGACAGATCCTCCTGTCTGGAAGCACCAATTTATCATGCTGACAGTAAACTAATAGCCATAGACACACACACACACACACACACACACACACACATTGGTCAGTAAGCCAGGGTTGTGACTAAGGTTTAGGGGCAGTGAGAGGACACTGCAGTCTGTTTCTTCCTCTTTTTAAAGGGTTTGACGTATCCTGTTATTCAGACAAATCACCTGCAGCCCGAGGAGACCCAGAACATGCTGACGTGACTCTGGATGTCCTTCAGGGTCCGCAGGGCATCGGTGGTCTTCTACAGCAGGCGTATTGGGTTGCAGCCCTGCAGGGAGTAGGTCTCAGAAAATGTGGCATGTGTCAGCATATCTGCACCTTCACCTTCGGAACAAGAGTAGTCAAATTATTAAATATATTCAGTCTAAAAATATTAAAATAATCAAATTAAATACCAATTAATACCCAACATGAGTATGAATGTAAACAGGTTTGTAGACCTTTAGACTAACTAACATTTTTTGTTTAAATATTACCTTAAGCTGATTAGTAATCCTCCTGTGCATTACAAACATACATTTATTCGCCAGTATCTTGCAGCAAGGCACTAGTACTAGTTACAGTCAGAATTCAATCAAAATTCAAAGATATGGCTCTTCTGTATCTAAATCCTTTCAGTGTGTGGGGGCTAAAATTTGGAACAGCTTACCAAATGTATTTAGTATTTTAGTGAATAAGTACAATTTGTATGACTGATGACTAATACTGTATCTACTATAAACTGTAGAAGCAGCACAGCAGTCTGTTGTTGTCATGATCTGGGGCCAGAACCACTATGAAAATAAGTTATTTTAACTTTTAGTGTCTTTTCCTGCATCATGTTTAAATTTTATGCATAATGCTAATGTTGGCTTGTATCTTCATGCTTTTGTTTTTTGCTTATTTGTTTTCTTGGTGAATATGTGAAAAAGTATGTTATGTGCAGGCGGTTTTATGACAGAATGAAACCAAACCAAGGTGCCCTTCAGTATCATTAGTGCATACTGTTTATTATGAGTTGAGATGGGGCAGCTTGGGTTCTGCAAAGCACCAAGTTGTATCTTGAATCGAGGGAGTTTTCCTGCTTCCTTATAAAAGACCTGATGATGATGAATATAATTAATATTCCATTCCTCACGGAAACACGCGTCTCCACCTTTATCCTTATGTGTTCTTTGGGGAAAACTGATTGCAAGTCTGCTGGGAAGTTACTTGAGGTTTTTTCCTTGGCTGATTGTCTCTTCCTTCCTTAATGCGTAAGCATCTAAATGGTTTCTGTCTGAGCCGCTGCTGGAGGTAAGCAGGCACATTGTGTTGGTTATGCAATAATGTCACCTCAGGCTTCAGTACTTTCTCCTCTGGTGAGCAGGAGGAATGACAACAAAAGATGTAATGGGTGATGCCAGCATGTCAAGAGAAAGTGCGGGTCTATCTCTGCAGAAACCCTTTGTTCTTCTACATATCTGAAATATTTTTGAGAGTGATATGAATGTTTAGTGTTTCATTTTACAGCAGATAAAAGGCTGTCTTCAGGCTCCCATCTATTCAGTTTCAAGATGAATTTGGTGAGTTCTCAAAGGTGCAGGATGCATGTCTGTCAACATCAGAAGGGTAGTCTATAGTCACGCAGATGGTTTCGAATTTATGTGCCAGATTTTGTAGTCATGTGTCCTTTAAGTTAAATCCACAGATCTCACTATGATCATTGGAACTGCCTTTTACTGAAAAAACACTTGCACGATAGCATGATGTTAGCTTGGATGTCAGTGATTTTGTTGAAAACAAACAACAGATAAATATGGTCACAGTTTTATAGTATAAAAACAGGACAGGAAGTGAGGTTTACAAGCCCGTCAACTGCCTGGGAAAAACAGCAGGGTTCATTGGGAGCAAACTCTTACGTCTTCAAGCATTTTGTGGCCAACAGACCAGCTTTTGTTAAACTACAAATTATTCTTGGAAATTCTGTCAACAACATTTACTGCTGCTTAAATTAGGACATTAACAGAGTCAAGAAAGAGTAGGCTAGCTATGAATCTAATTTTGACAGAAGTGAATTGGTATTTGTGAATACAGACATTTGTTTTGATGAACGTAACACCACACACTCATAAACTAATCAAATATTTGATCCATTTGGCACATCAGACATGGCTTTAAATAACACTGTTTGCTACTTTAAAGTGCAGAACTGTGTGCAGTATGTGATGCTTCATATCTAATCTATGTGTAAAAGCCTATAATTAAATAATTGTCCATAATTATGTTACATGTTGTTTCTCAGTATGGGTTCTAACTTAATAAAATGATCTTTATGTGCAGCTTTGTTGACCACTGCTTCTAGGAACGGTTATGGCAGTTTTGCCTGCTGCATCTTAACAAAACATTTTCTGTTAGTGAGTCAGAGAAAATGATTAATTTCCCAGAAAGTGTATGCATGAATACGTACAGAAGACACATTTTAAAAGACACAATCAGAAAATAAATGCATAAAAAAATCAATATGAGTAAACAAAAAAATTGACTAAAAGAAAAAACATATTAGGAGTTTACATGAGTTAACAGAATCTACATTTCTGAATATAAAATGTATTCATAAGAATGTAATAATTGACAATGTACTGAAAAGAAATTATGCATTTTAAGTAAAAGTGTAAGACTCATTAATGAAGAGCAGCCCACTCATTGATTTGCCACATTGCCTGCAATGAACTAAAACAAGAAATTAAAAATTTGACCTGGTGATGGCGGTAGATGAAAAGTCACCAAATGTCCCTGTGGGAAACATTAATGTGTCATTCTGAACCAAAACTGGCAACCTGTCACTGTCACTTAAGGAAAAGTCAGTTTGGATTCAACCTCTGAGGGACATGAATGTCTGTATCAAATCTACTAGATTCTAGTACATGTTGAGTTACTTCACTTGATAATTAAAACTGCTGATGAAAAGTCAGGGGATCACCGAAGTTACTGGAATCCATCCCCTGCGGTACATAAAAAAGAAAAGAAAAGTGCCCTCTTGGACTCCTCTGTGGTAGATATGTGCAAGAAAACGCTATGCAAAAAATCACACCACACGCTAGAAAATCAGTAGTTATACTTTAAATCTTTCAATTTAATTCTCAAACAATTTTAGTCTTAACCAGGGTTTGGAACTTTTTCACCATAAATGCATCACGAAGTTCCTACAAGCTGGTGCCCCACCGCATGCAGCTGGTGCTAGGGCTGCACAATTAATCGAACATCTCACGAATATCGAATCTCGATCACGATTTTGGCTTCCCACAATTAAATGAACATGAACGACTGCGATATTGATGTTTAAAATGCATGCTCCGCTCACAGAAAACTCTGCTGCATATCAAATCAACAGCCAGCCACCTGGGGGCGATCGAGATGTTTTGGCTTCACTTTTGGGGAGTTGTCATGTCGCTGCACACCCTGCAGCGGCAGTCTGCTAAAATTTCCTGGAATCTGCAGCTGCAGTCCAGAGTAGAAGAGTAACATACAACAGAGAGCAGAAGGCGAAGAGCTAGTCCCTCGAACAAGGATCATCGTTGGTTGTTTGGTAGTTTTTTTGGATTCAAGGCATGTGATGTTAAGCAAGAACAAATCATATGTAAAGAGTACATGAGATTTGTGTCTGCGCTGAAAAGCAACACAACTAACTTGTTCAACCACCTGAAAAAAACACCACAAACTGCAATAAGTAATCATGATAAATAATCGTGATCTCAATATTTATAAAAAATAATCGTGATTATCATTTTGGCCATGTCCTTTTTAGTTTTTTCAGGCTTGGCCCTCAGACCTCCTGAGTCCGCCTCTGGGGTAGAAATAGAAAGTGGCATGAAAAGAAAAGACTCAAGGAAAGTACAAGTACCTCAAATTTGTACTTAAGTGCAGCACTTGAGTAATTCCTAGCATGTGTGGTTACAGCTGAAAAAAAAAATCGGCTGTCAAACAGTTATACAAATAAAAATGTAATAAATATTCCCAATGTGCCTCGCCGCTGTAAGGCACTAATCACCCCTCATACAGTCTCCAGCCTCGCAGAAGGGGGCGTTCCCGGTCTGAAGCAGGGCTCGGGTCCCTTCAGCTCCGGGCTCAGTGTGGAGGGAGACCTGAACGGGGAGCGACGCTGCTGCTCGGCCCCGGTGGATACGAGCCAGGATGTTCCCCCTCGAAAAACAAATTAATTGAAGCTGGGGGCTTGAGTGAGGGTCGCGACTGTAACGTGACGAGTCTGTGGTCTCTGGGAGTCCCGGCAGCAAACGTCAGTCTTTGTCTTTGTGACATCTGTCCTCCGCGTCCAAAATGGACCATTCAGAGAAGGAGCAAAGGTCGGACGAGGAGACCGAGTATGAAGAAGAGGAGGTGGACCCCAGAATCCAGGTAACTGATCTTTACAGCCGAGCCACAGTATTGATTAGTGGTTTTCATCGACACGGGTCCGTTGTGGTCCAGCTAGTCTCCACACCGCTGCGTGTTAGCTACCAGCTCGGGGAACAAAGTCCTAGCGTGATGCCGCCTCTGCCTTTCCTCAATGACATGTTTGCTGTTTTAAATATAAAAACCACCAGACTTCACCCGTTTGGTTTACACGCTGTATGTCTGAAGTAAGTGCACGCGTGATGTGGAGAAACGGGCTAATCTGATGCAAATGTGTCTGAAAGCCAGTCCAGTCCGTGCTGATGCAATTCAATTTAAAAAAAAAAAAAAAGGGGTAAATTATGAGCTCAAACCTCCAGTTATGTCGTTATAGTTGGTCAACAATATTAAGTACAAATAAAAAAAATGTATGTTTATGCAGAGCTTTTCAAAGTAAAGGTACAGTCTTTCACCAGAGTACAAAGAGTAATGAGGAAAGTGAAAATGTTAAGTTGACTGAGTCAAGCAGAAGACAGAATAACTGACATAAATGACCAGGCAGTATAGATGAATACAAGTATAGACAATGTATGTGTATGTGTATATATATATATATATATAAATTAAAATTCCCCACTCGCCCCTGTGGGCGGTCTATTCCTCCTTCAAGCTCGGGTCCTCTACCAGAGGCCTGGGAGTTTGAGGGTCCTGCACAGTATCTTAGCTGTTCCTAGTACTGCACTCTTCTGGACAGAGAACTCGGATGTTGTTCCTGGAATCTGCCGGAGCCGCTCTCCCAGTTTGGGGGTCACGGCCCCGAGTGTTCCTATTACCACGGGGACCACTGTTGCCTTTACTTTCCACATCTTTTCTAGCTCCTCTTTCAGCCCTTGGTATTTCTCGAGCTTCTCGTGTTCCTTCTTCCTGATGTTGCCGTAGCTTGGGATTGCTACGTCTATCACTACTGCCTTCTTCTGTTGTTTGTCCACTACTATGTCCGGTTGGTTCACCATCACCAGTTTGTCAGTCTGTATCTGGAAGTCCCACAGGATCTTAGCTTGGTCATTCTCCACCACCTTCAGAGGTGTGTCCCATCTTGACCGTGGGACTTCCAGCCCATACTCGGCACAGATGTTCCTGTACACTATGCCAGCTACTTGGTTATGGCGTTCCATGTACGCCCTGCCTGCTTGCATCTTACACCCCGCTGTTATGTGCTGGATTGTCTCAGGGGCACCTTTGCACAGTCTGCACCTGGCGTCCTGCCTGGTGTGGTAAAAAATCTGATTATTCATTTTCATCAATTTATCTGCCTGATTATTTTTTTTAATTAGTATTTTCAGTATCTTTCCTTGAAACATGACTTGGGTAATCAATTGTCAAAATAGTTGCCGATTAATTTTCTGTCTATTGACTTAATTGATTAATCGACTTAATTGTTTCATGTTAAAAAAATACAGATATCCTGTAAGGCGTCAGCTAATGATTATGTCATTATTAATTCATCTGTCGATTATTTTCTCCAATATGCGATTTGTTTGATCTACAAAATGTCAGAAAATCTTGACAAATGCACATCACAAATGACTCAAGTTATTAATCCATTATCAAAGTAGTTGCTAAGTCATTTTCTGTCGATCGATTAGAAATCGGTATCTGCAAATTCTCTGAGCTGTCAGGAGGGAAATTGTCGGATCAGTTCATCCTTAAAAAGATTAATTTGAGTTCTATTGATTGAATAAGTGTTTAGTCTACTTATAGTTTCAGCTGTAACTGAGGTGTTTCAGTGGTGATAAGCATAGGTCAGAGTTTATTTAATATTATGTTTAATTCACAGTTTAAGTTATTTTATTCTCAAAAACCATGGACTAATCACTTAGTTGCCGTAGTTTAATGTGAATATTTTCACATTTCATTGTGTCCTGTGTTTCTCTTAATTCATTCCAGATGTTGCTCGTTCCCTCTCCCATACTTCCAGATATTATATTACAGTTCTTTCTCCTCCTCCTCCTCTTTCTGTTGCTTCATCTCTGTGTTGTTCCCTCTCTTCCAGGGGGAGCTGGAGAAACTCAACCAGTCCACCGACGACATCAACAGATGTGAGACGGAGCTGGAGGTCAGTCTGTTTGAATGTATTGTTATCTGCAGTACTCGAGCAGTGCGTCAGTTTTTACCCGTCTGACTGATAGAGCATGTCATTGTGCACCCTTAACCGCTGTCCACTGATAAGACTTTACATCGTCTGTTCAGACAAAGTGTTGACTGACAGCCTGTGAAATCAATGTGTCAGTTTACCTCCTCAGAAAAGTGCTGTTCTATCACTGCGTGCACATACAGCAGTTTTCTTCCTGAATTATAGCTGGACCTTTGCTCCGTCTCCAGGCCAAACTGTTTTGTTTTGCTGTGTGTCAGCAGGTTTAAACATACAAGGCATTGGCCTGTATCTAGTTATGTGACAGACACCAACATATTGTGTTACAATAAACTAATTTTACTGACTGCTGTATTCAGAGCAATTTGCAGGGATCAGGAGTTCAGAGTCTCGATAAATTACTTTTACATAAAAACATGGACTGTTATGGAGACTGAACCTGTGACCAAAGCAGAGTCAAGGCAGTTACATATCTGATCTTTGAATCCCATTAAAATCAAGTAAAGTCTGATGGCTTACATTTATTTAGGTCAGACTCAGCAATATTGTGTGTAGCTTTTATAGAGGTGAAAGTCCAGTCTTGTCTTGCTCCACAGTTTGAGAATTGCACATGGTGTTAAAAAAGTGAACAGGGGTTCATTTAGTTAATTATAGTTTGTGTCTGTGCAGGGTTTTTGTTCCAAATGACACCTCTATTATTTGGCAAGAAAGGGATTTTTACTCTGACTAAATGGTTAACAGCAAGGATTGTTGTTGACGCCACCATGAAGGTCTATCGAAGAATTGTCTCTAAAACCGCTTTGATATCTAACAACTTGGCAAGAAATAGAGTCATGATTAGGGTTTGGGTTTCTGAGCTTAAATATAGGGCTGCGACTATTGATAATTTTGTGTTTTCCAGTTTTACCCGCTCTTAAAATAAAGACCTAGAAACAGCTGACTTCCAATTAGGAGTATTGATTTAAAAAGGTGATTCGCCTTCTATGTCTTGTGTTTGCGGCTATCTGAAAATAATCCTCCTGCATATCAGAATCAAATGTTCTTTGTGGTCATTGTATAAATATGAAATACTTGACATACTGACTCAGTGGTTTGGATCCGGACTCTTGGATTGTTTGGAGTACAGAGTCTCCTCCATCTTTATCTCCTATAGTTGTGGTTTCGTGATCTGTAAGGTCAGTTGAACCTATTTGCATCTCTCCTGTAGATACCTGGCCGTGTGCCTGATGCATTCAACTCTGTGTCGAATGTTAAACCTTGACTCATTTACATGTCTGGCCTTTCTTTATGGCTCCATGGACTACAAAGTCAAGTCAAGTTGTATTCATGTCTGACAAAGACATCTACTGTTCAGGACTATGACCGTCTACTGTAAGAGGGTTAAAAAAACGCTCAAAAACAGTTGTTTTAGACCCACTGGATCTTTTCTTGGACTTTTTGAGATGGAGCAGGTTAAGGATCTGGACAGATAACGAGACAAGACGTTTAAAGACATTTAAATGACATCAAACAACAGCAAGACCAAGAAATGCCCTTAAACAAATTCTTGGTTATGCACTTAAAGAAGGATTTGTTCCAAAATTTTAAGAACCACTGAAAAAAAAACACAAAATCTGAGAATAGGATTGATTCTGGAAAATAGAAAACAACTGTATTTCTGTTCTGTAGCGCTGAAACGGTTAGACAATTAATTGATTAGTCAATAGACAGAAACTGGTTCCAGATTCTTAAATGTGAACATTATCTGGTTTTCCTGGGCTTCTATATGAGTAAACTGAATATCTTTGGATTTTGGTCTGTTGGATTATAATGTGGATTTTTCACTATTTGCTAGACAAGTTGATTAAGTGAGAAAATAATCAGTAGATTTATTGATAAAGAAAATAATCATTAGTTGCAGTCCTACTGTTCTTGATTTGGACTGTTGTCGGATAAAATAAGCAATTTGCAGGTGTCACCTTTGGGTCTGGGAATGTGTGATGAGAATCTTTCACTATTTTCTGACATTTTATAGACTAAACGATTATTCAATTAATCAAAAGAATCGGCAGACTAATCTAACTAAATCAGCCTTTAGAGGGAGGTCAAAGGTTTTAGTGTCTTCTTCAAGGACACTGAAGGAGGACAGATGCTTGTATATACTGGACCTTGAACCTGGATTTTCCTTTTAAAGTCTGATGTCTGTTTACTCAGCCCATCAGCTGTCCACATAAACATACAAAGGGCTAAAATTCTTTGCTGATTCTGTGCCAGGATTAATCTCTTTGCTCCAAAATCTTTCCAAATTTCCCATTTTTCACCTCCACTGATCATCATATCATTTGACCCAAAGAGGCATTTCAATTAAAGCTTTCATGCTGCTGATGAAAGGAATGGGGAGAGTGACTGGAGTAATAATGAGATGAGTGTCATGGGAACTTCAGTGATGTGAAGAAGCTAATGCACTGTCGTAGTAGTGATGCAAATGCTATTTAATTTTGCGGATTACCACACGTTATAGATATAACACCTCAGGGCACTAACGTGTTGACAAGGTGAAGTGCGTCACAGTGTGAGCGTCCGAGCCCTGAGTGGGAGGACAGAGACTCTGCACTGCAGTCTGCATCAACATCAGTATAATCCCAGAGATAGTGAGATACAGGGGAGAGGACAGAGGGGGCAAGAGGACAAAGACATGTGTTCATGGCTCTGTTAAGATTCATTTTTAAAAGCTGTCTTTCTCATAATTGTTGGCCGTGAAGCTTTTTAACCTTTGTCACATTTCGTGGGTTATTTACAGTACAGTCTTTAAGTATTTGGACAGTTTTGTGTTGGGTTGAAACGAAACAATGACGTTGAGGTGAGGAAACTGCTGACTTTCAGCTCAAATTTGAGGGAGTTTACATCCACATTCGACAAACTGTGTGGAAACGTTACCAAGGGTAAAAAAAGGGTCATGATTCCTTCCTTCCCTTAAAGCTGAAAGTCAGCACTTTAACCTCCATAGTCATTGTTTCACTTGAAATCCAGTGTGCTGGACTACAGAGCCAAAACAACTGTACTGTAAATGGTCTAGTTTCCTTTTTTGTGTCTGTAAGATAGTTTGTGTGTTTTAGTGCTGAATAGGGGTGGGCGATATGGCCAACATCTTCTATCACGGTATATGTAATTTTATATCATGGTAACGGTATCACGATACTGTAGTTGTTCTGTAAATTTAATTAAGAAATGGTTTAAAATAACCATACCGTACTTAATGCTCTGCATTTACAATGTCACTCACCTCCTCCATGTTTTCATGTCACTCTCTTCTGTGGCGGTTGGCAAACCAGCTTAGAGGTGCATTACCACCAGCAACTGTTGCTCTTGCGTCATGTGAGAATGGGGTAAGCAGTCCTGCGGCCTAAATCATGTTACCTTGCGAGGCAGCTGGATTCACAAGATCACGCCGGAATCCAGCCCTGATTTACTACATAGCCTGCCCCGAATATACAGCAGAGACACTAAGGGACAGCTCCTGCGGTGGAAATGGTATCGCCAAATCTCTACCGGTGAACACATTTATACCGTTTCACCGTATAATTGATTAATTGACTAATAGATTAGTCAATCAACAGAAAATGAATCACCAATAATTTTGATAAATCATTTGAATCATTCATCAAGAAGAATGCAAAACATTCACTGGTTCGATCTTCTCAAATGAGATGATTATATCATTGTGAATGAATGCCTTTTGGGTTTTGACTGTTGGCTGGACAAAACAAGACATTTGAAGATGTCATCTTGGATTCTGGGAAAGACATTTTAGTCTGAACCAAAGTGGTGGACTGACCGACCAACATTGGTATCTCAGAGCCAGCCCACTAGCATGACTAAAAATGATATCAAAAAATGCAGTGACATTTCATGAGTATAGTGAAAGAACAAATTTCTTTGTCGATACAGTATTAATGCATCAGTTGGTGTCATTTGGTGTCGAAATGGAGGGATATGAAGGTCAAGAGTGAGTGGATGAAACAGAGGGACTTTGTGAAGAAGTGATGGAGATAAAAAGGTTGGATGAAGGATTGAAACATCAGTTTGACAGAACAGCCATGGGCTAAAAGTCAGATCGGAGAGGACTGACTGATGTCTATGAGCCTGGAGGGCAGGATCAAAAACTCCAGACATCAGTGAAAGCAAACCGTACAGTAATGTTGGTTTCAGCTGCCTGTGTAGATCTTACACCTTGGACTAATACAGCCCCTCACAGCCCTCAGGCCTTTTGGGTAATCTAACCACAACGACGGTGTTCAGTTTGATGCAGTATTGCGATTTTTTTTTATGTCTTTCTTTATGTCCTAGAATACTCATGACTAGTGGTAAAATATGTAGACGGGGAAAATGCATTTCTTTATAAGCAAGATACAGGAACTTAAGGAAAAAAATGTGTTTGAATAAATCCAATCGAAGCTCTGTTGATGTAGCAGATGGTGAAATCCAGCAGTCTTCCTGTTGTGTTTTGTTGTTTGAGAGCCTCTAAGTTGCAGCCTGTTGTTACCTTGATGAAACACTATGATTTTTCAATAAGTGGGTTTTGGCAGAGGTCTCCAGTTGGATAAATAAGGTTGAGCTTTCTTTTGGGACTTGGCATCAAGTGACATGAGTTTCCTTTTTTAGACCCTCTTTTTAAGTTCAACAAATTAACTTGAAACATTGTTTGTGAGGAGATGAAATAGAATTAAGCCTTTGATCCAATCTAAATGTTAAGTTATCCTTTATTTATCCCCGTAGGGAAATTCATTCTCTGCATTTAACCCATCCCAAGTGTTGGGAGCAGTGGGCAGAAACTGTGCAGCGCCCGGTCTCCAACTCCAGTTCTAAGCCAGTCCTATGGTCAAGGGCAGGGACAGGAGAATTAAACTACATGTTTTGCTAATCCTAAATGGATTACCAAATGTTTGCACGTACAAGTCACAGTAATTTGACCTTCACCCAGTGGACCCTTCACTAAGCCCGTCAAGGGTCAAGAGCTACAATGCCCTTTCAAGAGGTCATGCATTCAGAAATGCAAGGAGAAATAAAACAAACACTTTTAAAGGTGGACACTGACAGAAGAATTTTCATTGACAAGAGTTGGAGAAACATGGGATTTTGGGCAACATCGATAGTTTTATTATATTATATTGTGTATGGAGTATTATTTGAACCGAATGTATATTTAATTTGATCCTGTAAAATTGTGTTGTGTTGCTTATATGTAAGTTGGACACCCAGGGTTCATCCATAATCCTATTTCTGGGAACAAATCACTAATAACTAAAGAAGTCCAGTGACTAGTCAGTTCAGATGTTACAGACACACTATCTAGCTTCAATCATAAGTTGCAGTAAATCTTATTTACTTGATGTCTCCAGTCCATTGGTGACCACATTGTTACCCACAAGAAAACATCGTACACCCTCTCTAAACACAGAAGCTGGTGCAGTTTCTTTTCACACTCTGTTATAATGAGGTCCCCAGTCGCTGGCCTCATAGGGTTTCTCTGTTCTGAGTTTTAAAGTTCACCTAAAGGTTATTTTTAACAGTAGAACGGCTGACTCTCAGCCACATCTAATAGAATATCTGATGAACATGGAACAATAAGCAAACATCTTGTGCTCTGGATCACTATAAAATACGGCACCACAGAAGCCTAGTCTCTATATACTCCCTCCTATAGACCATGTTGCTGCCTTATTTAGAAATGTGCCATCATAACCTGACTTTTATTTATCCACCCAGCACTTTTCCATTATGCATGATCTTTCGCGCAGTATACTGGAACTTTTGCTGCATCTGTTTTGAGACCACTTTATTTCTGACCATTGACACCTTTATATCTGGTTGCTCTTGATTTACGGTCTGAACATTTATTCTACTTTTATTTTTAAGCCGCTGGTGATTCGAGTGACAGACATACTAGAAATGCTAATATGAAATGTAGTACATTTTGGGGAAGTATGTATGACACTACGGTTTTTTCTTAAACTAGACCATTGTGGCTTTTAGAAAAAAGATGTAAGACTACATGTTGCCAAACTACAAACTTGCAGAACTTTCATCACCTATACAAGACGTTGAAAACATCATAATAATGATCAAGAAGGTTGAAGTTGTGAGAAGTTATTGTATGATATTGTAACAACAGTAGCACAGATCTTGATTAGTTGAGGGGAATTTGTCATAGCATACTTTAGTTCAAAGGAACATTTGAACTAATGGAAGCAGACAGCAGAGCAGTTCTCATTCATCACAGAAATGAATTTCTAGAGTATCTATGAGTTATACAAGCGCTCATCCAGACACGACAACATAAGAAAGACATGATAAAAACTGAGATGGTATTCAGCAGTCGTAAGCTCTTTGTGTGCAGGGTGAAACTATCCTGATAGCCCGGGGCCTCTTTCACCAAATTTGCAACATGCAAGCTGCAATTTACAACACAAGATTTCCTCTCACCTATTTTGACAAGTTTCAAGAGTCAAACTCTTTACTTGTGACTCATGCATGAGCATGTGATACCACTGAGGGTTTTGCAAGTTTATCAGCAATTTGCAGGGGACAATCGTTTGTAAAACATGCCTTGCCACCAATTTCAATTTCCAACTTTTGTGAAACAGGCGTGATACTGATCTGTTTGTTTGTTTGTTTGTTTTGTTTTGCTCTAACCAATCAGTAGTGAGTGACTCATCCGTCCTGCTGACATTTACAGTCGACACGGAAGCTGCAGTAGTGTTTGCTAGGAGCATTTTTTTCACATTGGTCCAAGAAATATGCCAGTTAAACAGTTACATATTTAAGTCCACTTAAAGTGTACCTGTGTGTACCACCTGTACAGCTGCATTGCATCCATGCTTGTCGCCATTTTTCTGGTACTGGTACTTTTTATTGATGTAGGTAGTCAGCTAGTTAGCTGTGTAGGCAGATTGTGCTCTATGGGTCTAATGAAAACAGCCGGAAAGTTTGTTTTCTTTGATCTGAACCTTGGGGGGAAAAACTGACCTTGTTTGTTTGGGTTTTAGGCTTTTCTGTGTACTTATTTGGTATGACTTGAGTTTTAGTAGGATTATTCTCAGCTGGACAGTCGCATCAAATGCAACCTTTTTGTGTTAGGACATTCCCGACTGATGCAAGGATCATAGTTGTAGTTGCAAGGATGTCGCAGAAGTATTCCTTGCCCTGCTGTTTGTTTTCTTTAGCCTTCCAGATAAAAGACTGTTTGAGTGTGTTTAGCTTCTAACAAAAGCAAACCTACAAACAGTTTTTTCTTAAACTGAAGGGTACGTTTGGGGACAGCAAGGTGGAGCTTGGCTTTTAACAAAAGGACCTTGGATCAAGCCCAGTGCTGCCAAAACATCCTTCCCTCCAGATGTCACTTCTAAAACTGACCCTGCTAAAGGAGTGGGGAAATTAAAGGGAGAATTTCTGTGAAGTTTCTGACTTTATGTTCTTGTTATTATAAAGTTCTGTGCCCTTCATGGCAATTAGACAACCATGATGAAATTTCAGGGCTGAATGCTTATCAGACTGAGAAATTCCCCTTGACGAGTACCAATGAATGAACAAATCTCTCTAAGATGGAACAAACAGTTTGCTTTGTACCAGTTAACAATTATATCTGAGATTTATTTTTCACAGACGACTGTGAACAGATTGGCTTGGGTCTGTTTTTCACTGATTATTGGGACACTACTTCTGAAAACTGTGTCAGCTTTATCTGGAACATGGTGTGAATACTTTACCCAGATTAGATTCAGTTTAATGCTTGGGAGCTAATATTTCTTATCCATTATTTAGACCTACTTCTTTTGTGGTTTCATCTTGGAGCTCTGGGTTTTTAGATGCTCGAGTTCTTACCAGTTGTTTCTCATAGCAGAGGCAGCAATAGAGCAAGTTTCATTTCCTTGACTATCAACCTAACAAGTAAGATGGAGGTCAAGGGTCAAGAGCTACAAAGCCCTTTCAAGAGATCATGCATTCGGAAATTTAAGATGAAATAAAAACAAACCTTTTTAAAGGCTGGACAGGAAAATTTTTAGTGGCAAAACACCTGATTTAATCCAACACTGAGCTCTGTTGATGTAGCTGACAGTGAAATCAAGTGCCGTCTGCTCAGAGTCAGTCCACAGTCAGTTGCTTCTTACAGGAAACACTTTACATAGCTGCTTTCTTTTAACTCAATGAAACACTAATTAGAATTTTCACTTCACTTCACTTGATTTTTCAAGTGGGGTTTTGGCAGAGGTCTAAAGTCACCTAATTCGGGGTTTAGGCTGAAAAAAGCCATCAAATCCCTGCATAAAGGAAGTGCAGTGTGTGGTGGTACATTATAGTATGGCAGGAGTGAGCTACAAATTACCTGACCATTTATGATTTGGCAAATTGACACATTTTGTAGTTCTTAAGATAGTTGATCTGCGTGATCAGATTTTGAAAGTTCATTTGAGTCCTCAAACATTCAACAAGTTATGTCGGTATCCTTTGTTTTTTGCAGAATGCTCCCTAGTTTGTGTTGGCTTGAATTACTGAAGCTTCTCTTTCTCCCTCTCTGTGTCAGGACGCGAGGCAGAAATTCCGCTCGGTTCTGGTTGAGGCCACGGTGAAGCTGGACGAACTGGTGAAGAAGATCGGCAAGAGTGTGGAGGAGTCCAAGCCTTACTGGGAGGCCCGCAGGTTGGCCAGACAGGTCAGTCAATAGTGCATGGAGGGAGAGAGAGAGGGAGGGGTGGTGGAAACATTCAGAACCGTTTTCTAATTTTCTGGGGGAAAATCCAAGTCAGGTCTCAAGTAGAGTCCCGGGTCCATTCGGTTCTGAGGAACTGAGGTCCAAATTATATTCTGCGAGTCTTTGTGTCGACTTGTCTAATACTGTGTTCAAGTATTTTTTGTTTTTTGTGTTTTGCATGGTTCAGTCTTCACTGCTTCACAGAAATTACATCTCATCAATTGCCTTCCTGTTTGACAACATTTGTCCAGCTTTTAGATGTTGCTTGTTGAGGATCGTTTTCATGCATGAACTTTAATCCCTTTCAGTTTAGTTGATGAGTAAAATGCAGAAATTGGGCACAACTTAAAATTGGCGAGGAGGGGGAACTGCACAATCATTTCAGACCATGATCTCAGTTCCCTTTTTAGCTTAGCCTCAGCGCTGTGTGTGTGTGTGTGTGTGTGTGTGTGTGTGTGTGTGTGTGTGTGTGTGTGTGTGTGTAAATAAATGGGGAAGCAGCCACCTGCAAATCTCGATAAGAGCCCACACAGCTGTAAGAGCTCAGTCAAGAAGCGCAGGGATCGCCTGAAACTCTAAAAGGCTTTGTTATGTAGTTTTCTTGGCTCCCCACCTTTATGATATGGCTCGTATATGAAGGCTATCGGTTGAATTCAGGTTTTCACGAGGAGATACATAATCGCAATAAATATGAGGGGTAATTTTCCACGCTGTGCTGAAATACAGGCAATGGTGAAAGAGTTTCTGTGACGTGACACTGCAGCTGGACTTCCCCCTTTTCAGCATTGTGTCCTTTTTTAAACCCATTTAAACTAAGTTATCTGAGGCCATTGCTACTATTATTATGATTAAGGAGCACATGGAAATGTTCAAGTAGAGGTTTATCACATTTGTAGCCAAAAATACAAAATCCTTGAAGAACTCAAAAACTCGTAAAGATTGAAACATATTGTGGTTTGGCTTGTTCTTTGGCCTTTACTCAGATGTCTTTGTATTTATCCTGAGATTTGTCACAAAACCTAAATTGTTATAAGTTTAGTAGATGATCCAAAACCGTTTGTAGCTTTGTCTTTAGCATCTGGGGTTCCCCTGGGGATTTAAACCACCAACCTTGTTAGCATTAGGCTAATTACTTTGGTTGAGGCACCAAGGTCATCAGATAATCCAGTAATTCATCCCTCCTTCATTTATGGCAAACCTTTTCAGGTTTTTATTCAATTCAGTTTTATTTATATAGCCCCGTATCATAACAAAGTTATCTCAGGTCACCTTTCATGCAGGGAGTGCTTTACAATTAAGACAAGTCTCAAATCAGTTGCAAATGAAGACATAAATGAGAGAACTGGATAACTTAAGTGTTCGTAAAAGTGTAATAAGAAAGAATTGTCCCCTGTGGTTTGTGGTGTACAAGCGTCTCGATTGAGATGGTCCTCAGGGAACTGAGATGAGGATGTACGTCGTGTGATCGTTCTAGTTCCTTCTACCTGTCAGCTCACCTGCTGGCCTGATTTATTTCTGTCTCCGCTCAACATTTACTTTCACTTCTTAAGCATGTATGTGGAACAAATTTACTTAAAATATCCTACAAGTCCTAGATTGAACATTTCTGTAAAGAGTTGGTTGCAGTGCTCAGACAGCAGAAATACTGTATTTATTATGGACGTTTTTCTTGTGTCCCTAGAAAGGTTATGTAGGGAAGTGCAGAAATATGCATATGTATGCGGTGAAGGGGGAGAGGGGATAGGTTGTAATTCTGGAGTAAGAAGAAGGAGACAAGTGTGAGAGGGAGGGGAATTAGAGATCAAGCAGATCAAGGTTGAGGCAGGGTTCATGCTTTCCTGCAGGGAGGCAAAACATTCTGAAACCACCACCATTTTTACCCACACTCACTCTTTTACTTCATAAGGGGAAACCATTTGGATAAGTTCTTTATAAACACAGTTTGGACTTGGCTGTCAGTTATACTGCACCAGCCTTTTCTGCACGACCAAACAGACTGATTTAGCTTGACATCGGTCTGACAAAAATGATCGTCTCCTCATGCAGATGACCCACTCTTGCAATTTTTGCTTAGTTAGAGACTCCTGTAATTTAAACAAATAACACAAGGAAAGTAGCCCTTGTGTTGTAAAGCATCTTCCCTGCTGAAGTGTCCTTGAGAAAGGCACCTACCAGCTCTAAAGATGCTGATGTTGATCTTGACCTCTTTTCTTTTCAATATACAGGTCTACCTTCAGCCTGACTAGAGCTTTAACTTACAGCCCAATATTATTTGGTGTCTGACTCGACCTGACGGGTCTGATCCTACTTTCCCTGTATGTCGTTGTTCTTGATCAGTTGGGGTATAATTTATTTGTCTTTTATTTGTCAATATGGAGACTGGTGAAGTGAGGAAGTAATTAGCATTAGGAGAACATACTTCACAGAAGAGGAACAACCTTGAGATGAGAACATATCTGTGGGTTTTGTTAATTGTATGCAGTGTGTGCTATATAGGATGGGGATATTACTGGCCATATTTGTACAGTTTACCTTGCGATTGTCACAACAAAAGATAAGATTGGAGTAGTGTTTTAAACCACTGCACTGTATCTATCTCTTAAACTGGCCTTTCTGGGTCGTATTTCGTTCACAGATACCGGAAACCTCACACCCCCACCAACGCAGTCCATTGCGTTGTTTTAACGCAGTGATGTTTTTGGTCTGAACTGGGCTGCTGTTGAAACACGCACGTCTTGTCCTCACATTACTATTGTTTCTGTCCATTTTTCTCCGGGCCACAGATCAGGACTCTATTCAGCAGAGCCATTATCTGTTCTTACTCTGAAGACTGCTGGCTTAGTTGATAATTCATTGAAATTAATTAACTTGGCAAGGGAAGGATCAGATACTCTCTATGAATAACCACAGCAGAAATAATGTACTATTATACCCTTTTTCACATTGTACATTGAGACAGTGTTCTAATGTTTCTACCTGAACATGTATTTATGATTAAAGCGACTTGTTCAAGGGCACTTTGTCTCCCTCAACCAGGTTTTCTCAGCAGGGCTGATGTTTGAAACCAGTGACTTTGAAATCACAGCCAGCTTTTCTAACCTCACCATAGCTGAATCCACTGGCCTATATAAACATTTTCCATCTGGTGTATTTATCTGTGCTTGCTCTCCAAATGTCTCCAAGGGCAGATTTAGCCTTTTGTTATGCTTTATTTCACCAGAGATGGATAAACGTCAGTTTTGGTAAGCCAGCCTTGTTCTACTCTCAGATCTTTCCATCGCTCGTCCTTCCTCCATGCTCAGTCTTTCTCTTTGTCTTCCCCTCTCTCTAATGGCTTCAGGCTGCAGTGGAGTTTTTATCAGATCTCTGCAGTAATGCACTGCACTAGTCTAGCACCCAAGCATTTAAAGCCAAGGCTTTGCTTACTGTGAGTCTGGGAAGGATTCTGGGTGAAATTTCTTTGGGCTCATAGTTTCATATAGGCCTACAGCGATTGTTTATTAATTGAGCCATCTTAATTTTTTTTCCATTTGAAAATAGTGGTAAATCCCATCACCAAGAGGCCAATGTCATGCCTTCAAATGTTTTGTCTGACCAACAGTCCAAATCCCAAAGACATACAATTTACAATGATATAAAACGGCATCTTTTGCACGCTCAAATTCATTATTTTCAATGGAGATGTGCGACAAGACCAAGTTATCCTTCTTGATATATCAAGTAGTGTCTTTAATAGTATTAGTAGCAATAATAACCACCTACTTTGTGCAGGTAACCCTGTATTTATTGTTAAGGCACTTCATGCTGCCATGAAGGTGGATTGTTGCCAATTTTATATTTAATTCTGCACTTTTTAGATCTGATTTAGAGGACAGAGCAGGATCTTCTAGAGCAGATGGAAAGTGGGCTCTACTTCTTACTCAGCATGAACAAACTCCTCGCAGGGATTTTGTGTCTGTCCATCTTGTCTTGTTTTTTTTCTTGTTGTTCATATCTAATTTATCTCCTAAATGAGCCACTTCCCCCTGAAGGCATTTAGATCTTTAACAAGACGGTGCAATCCAACTTCCTGCGTCACTGTAGACATTTATAATGAGTATTTCTAGTATTTACTATGATACAGACTTAGTTTTTCTGAACAGGTAGAAGGCTATTGGATCCAAAATAGAAAGAGCTGAAGTCAAGTGAAAGCAGTTGCTTGTTGGAGGCTGTGGATGTTTGTTTGTTTTTCTTCTCACTGAGGGTGTCTGATGTTTTTTACTAAAGCTGTTATCAGCTTTGAAGAATCTTGTAAATGACCCCAGACACAATTAGGCAGAATTTCACTCAAATCGTCTTGATGTCATGTACTTTAATGATTTACCAGCTAAAAATATCTCAAATTAAAGACACACTGGGTCTCTTTGTCAGTGTCTTTGCACAGTGTTGGACCCAGTTCACAACACCTTCGAGTCTAATGTTTGACTTAGGTCACAGGTTGACTTCAGCAGAGGTTTGATTATGTTATTGGTGTTTTGATTTTCTCTTGCTTTGTTATTGACTATTGTATCTGCTTAGGAGCGAGGAAAGGAGATCTTGGCAACTCCTTGATTCCTACATTCCACCCTTTCTTCCTTCTTTCTTAGTACATTTGATGTTCTTCCTTATTTCTGCTCTTTCCATCCTATTTCTTTTTCACCCTCTCATTTTCCTTGCTTTTTACTTTTCTTTATTTCTTCCTTCAACTTTTTTTTTGCTTCTTTTCTTTAGTTCCCTCCTTCCTGCCTTTATTAAATATTATTTAATATTTAGCTTGACTCACTGTTTTGTTTTTCCTGTTCAAGAAAATCCTTCTCTTTCCCTCTCTGCTCCCTCCATCGCTCTCCCACTCAGTTTGATAAGAAACACATTATTTGCAGTTGCAGATAAGCAGCCGGCAGCGCCCAGGGGAGCGGTGGCAGCGGCGGGTGGAGACAAATGACTCGGTTTGACCTTGACTCCAGATAGAAGATAAAATACAGACCTATAACTCTGAGAGCATTGGATAATCTACCTTTGCATGTCAGGCATCCCGCTGGCAGCTAATGACTCATGACTCAGTCATTATGCAGGAGTACAATAAGGGTTTCCCACCGAGTTCCCCTTGGGCCTTGAAAAATCATTGTAAGTTTGTGAATTTGAAAACAACATAAGGCTTTTTTTCTTAAATAGGTGGCCTTAAAAGTATGTATGACTCATAGTGTGCCTCAGCTCCTCTTGATTTGACAGACTGTGAGTCAAAAGAAGGCTTTGTTCTAATTTTGACAGTCGTCACGTCATTATCCCAAAATTTGCCGATTTTGAGATCTTGAATTATCTGGAAAGTCATCACAGCATCCTCACATTTGATGTCCAAGTGAGTGTGGGAGCCCTGTCTCCATTCTCAGACCTCCTGAACTGTAGGAGGTTAAAAGTCACACGGCACAACATGCTGAATGTTTGTGTGACCTGCAAATGATCCTGAAGTCGAGAAGTGAAATATGAAAAGAAATGAAGCAAGAGAAAGAGATAATGACATATTTTAAGCACAAGTAGAGAAGATTAGAGATGATCAAAGGGAAAAATGTGACATGAAATCATTTTTGAACAGACACGTTTTCAGGCTATGATAGAAAGAAACTGCTAATTGGTAAATAGAAGAAAAACAGAAATACATTAATATATATCTTGAATGTATGACTTTTCTTATTGTAAAAAGAATGAAAAAGAGGGTAAAGGAAATTATGGTAACAACACTGAATGGGTTAGAAATAGTCTAGCAGCTTGTTTTCAGGTGTCATTTAAAAGGGGATTGTTTCAGTTTGTTTCAAAGGCCAAAATTCGAGCACCATTGACCTGTAATAGGTCTCACATTCTTTAATAACCAAATAATCCAAATGTTTAAGGTGTATATTTTTATCCAGACTTATACTTTGACTAGTAAGGTATTGTCAGGATTTGTTGTCACCAGACACATATTGTCTTTTGTCAGGGCCTTTTGAGCCTCCATCCACCTTCAGTTTGTTTAAAACTCTTCTTCAGCCTCGACAAGAGCCTTCATTTGATTTTTATCTTTATTCTAATCCAGATTTAGTGACCAATCACCAACAGAAAATTAATCTGCAACAATTTTGTCTAGTCTATGAAAAATGCTGTGAATCTGCTGCTTCCAGCTTCTTTAATGTAAAGATTTGTTTCTTTTCTCTGTCACGTACGATAGTAAATGAAATATTTTTGGTTCGGCCAGCCCAACCAAGGCTCTGGGAACTTTCACCATTTTCCTACATTTCAAAGACCAAACGATGAATCAAGCTGAGTCGAGAATCATTGTCGGATCAATTGATAATGAAAATGGTTGTTACCTGTAGCCCCATCTGACGCTGGAAGCTTGGTGACATAGTGATTCATGATACACAGCTAATATGATAGCTTCCTCCATTTTGGACTCTCCAAGTCTCTGTTGCTTCAAGGGTCAGCGCTCTCAAGACGCTCTGCAGTAGCTCGGCAGGTATTCCCATGTCAATTCGAATCAATCAACACGAAAGCTCTGTGTCAATTTCCTTCGCCTCTGTGAGGGAATCCAGGGATTGTGGTGATTCCACTGAAATGAAATGATTTCGGTCGGTCTCAGATTTCGGCTTGTGTGACCGGGCCCTTAGAATTTGTGAGCAGATAGGACTTTTTTGCTCAAGGACACTTTGGGCGACCCACTAAAAGTTGCATGAATCCAACTTGTGACCTCTCTGTAAGGAAACAGTCTCTGACCATTAACTCAAATATCTTTTAAGGTCCTCTTTTCCCCTTTTGATCTCCCTGCTGAAGGTGGTCCAAAGAGGAAAATAGAGATGCACTCACTGAAGACCTGAAGACCAGTCGAGGAAGTGGGTCAGGGTGACCAAGCTAAAAAGTTTGTGGAGTCATCGCTTGAATTCACATCACTTCAAAGACGCACGTTTTTAAGTGCTGACTCCGGTGGGACGGAGCGGGGCTGCCGTATCTGAAGTTAAACCTTCAGCAGAAGTGTTTTTTTTAACGTGATGAAATATGCATCAGGCTCTCTTTTTATTCCACTTCACCTCCCAAGACTCAAGGCTGGAGATGGAAATAAGGCAGTCAGGATATGCAAGTCCTTTGTTGTTGTGTTTGCATCGCACTGCTAATACAACATGTGAGGAAGTCTGTCTGTTGGATTTTATATTTTGGAGCCGAATCACTTGTCCTTGCTGGCTATTCTGTCAGTACAGGGGTAAGACGATTGGCCAGAGCAGCAGTAAATACTCTCAATGCACTGGTTTCGTATTATCCCTGAAAGTGGATGATTCAGTGCCTCATTATCAGTGTGGCGACTGCAGAAGCTGATTGAAACCAGCAGCACCACACTGTGTGTCTGCAGGTTAGCTGGTGTCTGGTGAGACACTGAATAGAGGTAGTTGGAGTTTGAAAGACAGTAAGGCCGATTGAGTTCAACACTGGAATGCACATGATTTGGATGAGGGATGAAGCAGGCGGGGAGTTGAATTTGCAGATGGGAGGATTATTTTTATGAGATTTCTTGTGATAAGGCTGATGTAGTGATGAAAGACAAGTCTGGTTCCCGGTGACAGAAGAAAAACTCAAGTGAATACAGATGTATAATGAAGAGACGTGGATGTCTTTCAGACCAAGATAACTTGGTCGGTGATGATGCAACCCAGTAAACACTGTGATCTTGGTACAGTGGTCTACGCGAGTGTTGAAAATAACTGCTACTTGTATCCTCTCATCATAAATATATGGTTTCCACAGGTCATTAAAAATCTGAAAAATGACCGAATCAGCATCTGTAGAAATGTGTTTTAAAAACTCAACAAAAGGTTCTTGTTTTAAAGATGTTTTTTTTTTTTTTTTTTTACCTTCATACACTAATCGTAGAAAAGACCGCAAGATATACAAATGTTGGCTGCATTTTAGGATCAGAATTAGCCACATTTTGGATAACATTCTTTGCACCATGACTTTTAATATAGAGGAGAGGATGTTACACTTAGATATTAAAACGGAAAAAACTGGCTGATACCTGGGGATAGCCTGAAAGATCACTTATCAGTTCAAAACACTTTTTAAAGGTTGTTATTATGATTTTTATTGTGAAAAATGTGTGCTCTTTTGGGTTGACATTAAACTTGGCCACCTCCTGCTTGTCGTCCTCAGATGTAAGATGTTGGATGTCCTCAGTGACGGTGGCCTGAATTTGGACAGATGTCAGAGGATTAGTGAGGAAAAGAGTGCGGAGACAGGCGAAACGACGAGCAAATCTAAATCCCAGCTGTTCAGATGATGATAGGCTAGATTTGGAGAGGAAGATTTGATGCAGCTGGAATAGAAAGTAGAGTAGAGAAGGAGGAAGGAAAGGATGGAGTGAGAGATGGTGAGAAAAACGAGGATGAGAAAGAGCAACAAAGACATGCTTTGCTGAATGGATGTGATTGTTTTGGCTCTGTGTCAGTAGTGAGCGCCAAAACCTGTGCAGTCTCCCGTCCTCTCCCATTAGACAGATGGGACTCCAAGAGAGACTGTGGGTGAGTGGAGGGGTGAGGTTGGGAGGGCGGGGTGCTAAGCTGGTGAGGAGATGATGGGGTGAGGTTTTTAGGTGTGGCAGAAAAAATCAATACAAGGCAAAACACCCAGTATCCTAATGTCTTAATTTCAATTGAAACATCATTGTAGCTACAGTGTGCTAAATAGAGCTGCAACGATTTGATTTTGATAATTGATTAAGTCATTTTTCAAGTGAACATGTCAAACATTTGCTGGTTCCAGCTTCTTAAATGTGAGGATTTTTTCTTTGTCCTTTCTGACAGTAAATTAAGAGTCTTTGGGTTTTGGGCTGTTGGTCGGACTAAATGCCATTTTCAACTTGTTGGGTAAAGGCTCAGTCACACCAAGAAGTGACACAGCTGAGTTCATCCGGATGTCGTCACAAAGTAGGTGGTGCTAGAAGCCTCAAGGCGTAGTGACTACTCGCAGGGTGACTAACTGCTGGTTAGCGAGCTCATCAGCTCAGCCTCTAACGGGACCATAAGTTCACAGTTTATTCAAAAGACGTATTTGTACCATCGACTGTCTGCCATCGACTGTCAAACAATGCTTCTGTTGTGGAGCAGTTTATACTCTTAACAGAGGAGGTTAAATAAAAGTGGACGCTTCAGCTAATAAGCTCTGTTAGCTTCCTCCATTTTGGTCTTTTCGTTCCCTTTCGTTGGTCTTTTCACAGGTCAGAGCTGTGAAGATGGTTTGCTACTGAACCGAGTCAAAATTCACCAAAATCGAACTTGACAGAGTAAAAATGCGTTGATTTACTTATCGCAACAATTCTATTGAAATGAATTGATTTCGCCGCATAATTTTTCCTTAACTTTCAGACCGCATTATTCACTGATTCATATATAAAAAAGAAATAAAACTGAATTGTGTAGCTGCGTCTTCAACAGGGTGTTTTGTTACTGTTGTTACTAACACTTTTAAAATGTTGTTTTTCAAATTAAAAGCAAAAAAGAAAATGCATTAAATAATACACGATTCAGTTCAGAATGACAAAAGACCACAAAATATACAAATTGTGGCCACGTTTTAGTAACAAAGTGTTTAAATAAAAGATTTAGACAGGGGGTCTGGAGAAGTGGTTATTTCAGTTATTTTATTAATATGACATTTTTAGGCAAAACAGAATTGATGTTAAATGTTTACATTTACATATTCTTTACCTGTGAGTCAAGCTTTTCTCCCTTTAGGCTTTTAGTCTCTCTCTCTCTCTCTCTCTCTCTCTCTCTCTCTCTCTGTGTGTGTTTATCCCTCCCCCCTCCCCCCCGCTGGAGTGCAGTGTTTTTGGCAGGCAGTGCACGTCACATCAGACATTAGCCACAGGGAATGGTACTGATGGATGGAGTGAAAGATGGATGGATTTGGAGATTTATGAGGGAGAAGCAGAGGAAGCAGCTGCAAGGTCAAAGCCATCTGGGTTTGCTTTGACCACCTAGGACACTGTGTGTGTGTGTGTGTGTGTGTGTGGTGTTGTGTTGCCACTGTCCAGTCAGTTGTTGCATGATAGCTGTGGCAGGCATGTCATTGGAGCAGCTCTGACACAGCATTTTGTGATTGGGTGGGGGTTTCCTTTTTGTGCTCTTGACTCTGACTCAGTAAGAACATTCACTGCTGTGTAATAACGTGTGCTTGTGTGTGTGCTTTCTTCTAGCATGCATAGAAAGAGAAAAACCTGGATGTAAAGGTTCACCATTTATGTGTTAAGTCAATTTTAAAGTTCTTGATCCTTCGAGGTCTTCACACATGGATGTTACGGTGCAAGGATCAAGCTTTAAGCCATTATGTGGCTTAAAAGTTGGATCAAATTTAATTTAACTAAAAGCACAATGAATACAAAAATATTGTCACGTTTGTTAAAATTGAGCTATTATATATTATGAAGGGCTTTCAGGATGGGGATGTTGGTTGGTTGCTGACTCGGTCTGTCACTTCTGATGCATAGAAACGAGTGCAGCGCTGTGACTGTCTTCCAAGAGAGACCGATTAAAAGTTATCCCCATATTTTTCATATGATTATTGCATTTCGACCCTCCTATATGACAGCCGGCTATTCACGCCACCTTCAAGTGTGGCCGTTTTGGAACAGCTATGAACACTTTTGCTGTCCGACGTGGTCAGACAACTTGTACGAATTCTTCTCTAGTGTATCCTGGCCCTTACGGCCTTGTTCACACATACAGACTCAAAGTAGGAGGCTCTCGCTTCCCTCTCACAAGCTCAGCTCAATACATATCTCAGTAACAATTCTTAATATTCAAGTGTAAGGTCAGCATCTGATCGATGTCAAAAAATCCAGTAGTAGTTGGGTCTTCCTTCCAATAAAAGTGTCACTACTACTGGATTTTTTGACACCGATGAGACACTGATCTTTTATTTTTCCTTCCAATAAAAAAGTGTTGTTCTGTGGTTTGCCATCATTATAATAATCAGATTTTTAGTTGAACACATACATGTACCAGCCGACTAAACCTGTCTAAAAAGTGCTATAACTTTCCTTTTAACTCACAACTGCAGCAGTCCTGCATCTAAGCCTGGATGTATCTGGGTTAATTTCCCTATTAAAGGCAGTGAAGCGGACATCAGAGGCTGAGGCTTCCTGCTGTCATTGGTGGTTCGTTCAGCTCTCTCTCACATATCTAGGCCAGTCACAGTTCCTCATAAACAGCAACGTCAAATGTGGGTTTGCTGAAGGCTGGGGGTAGTCGGGCTGCATGCTGGGACAGAAAGGACACCGTGTTTACAGCGCTCACATGGCCCCCAACCGCCGCCTGTAAAAGACGTTATTGTCCCAGATCGTGCTTCCTCTTTAGAGGGAAAATTAATTGCCAGACTTGGTCGAGGAGCTGAGATAAAAAATAGTTGAATTTCCTGGAAAATTGGCCAAATCAGGTTGCTCTGAAAACAAATACTGTCTCCTCCAAACCCCCTCCTTCTTCTCTTGTGTTAATTGTGGTAGACAATCGGACGTGGACGAATAGAGATCAGTCTGCCTTGATACCTCTGAGCACTCCAGCTTATCATGAGCGTAAAGACGGGTATTCATCCATCCCTCCCTGGATGAATGAAGCAGAAACATATAGATCACATGCATTTCATTTAAGAGGAGAACATTTGTGAGACTAACAGTTTGAAGTCTGAGCGTGTCTTGTTCTTATCGTCATGGGGACGGCATGGAGGTCAATGGGAAGTCTTTTATGATCTAAAGGCCCATTTCACCAACGTCTTTCTTTTGACAGCTCTGACTGATGATGAGACCTCTCTGTCTGTTCTCCCATCTCTCTTCCTTTATCTCCTCTCTTTCTATAAAGGGTTTTGAAGGTTATTATTTGACTGAAGTCACACATAATGTATATTCAACTTTTACAAGCCGTGAAGCAGTTATATTGTTCTGTACATACTTGTCGTTGCTGTATGGATTTTCATGGAAAGCCCTTTTGAGTTTACTTGTAATGCCTTGCCTTAGAAATTTAACCATTTTCATGTTAAAGCATACCAAGTGTTAAGACCGTTTGGAAGGATAAACCCCATTATGGCGTTTTAGGCGATGCACTGATCCGATATGCCAGATCAGTACTGGTGTACTGACCTGACTGAGCATCGGCCATGACTTGGGGCGGCAGTAACTCAGTCCATAGGGACTTGGCTTGGGGACTGAAGGATGGCCGGTTTGAATCCAGCATGGACCAGTCAATATGGAGGTGGACTCGAAAGGTGCCGGTTCACCTCCGGGGTGCCGAGGTGCCCTTGATACCTAACCCCTGTCTCCTGGCTCGGGGTGCTTTGCTATGCGGCGACCCATTGCTCTGACATCTCTCTTCATTAATTTGCATGTGTATAGGTTTCTGTGCGTGGTCAGACAGAAGAAAAGAAAAGAAAAATAACTAATGGAGTGAAAAAATGAATTTCCCCAAGGGGACAAAATAAAGCAATTATTATTATCCACAGTTTTCACCATCACTTACATTCATTCAGTCCTCACTCTGTCATGTTAAAAATAATTTCAATGTGTTTTACACAGTGAGATATATCTATCTTAAATTTAGGGAACAATACTAAAGGACTGCTATGAGATTGGTGCTCAGTTCTGGGAGGTAGTCTGATTTGAGGTGTAGGGAGGGAGAAAGTTGGATTGGTGCATCACTTATCTTACTAATACATGTACTGGTCAGTAATTTTTATATCATCTGGAGTCCATATGCGTTTTTCCTCCTCATACACTATAATAGTAATAGTTATTGGTGTTTTTTCCCCACAGCACACTCGTTAACATCTCTTCTCTCTGAGTGTTTGGGCACAGATGGTTGTCTTTACTGTTATCAGGGTTTGTACAAAGTCTTGAAAGTTTGGAAAATGCTTAATTGTAACCATTATGTTTTCAATGTTAGGAATAGGCTTGAATTCGAATATACTCCTTAAAAAACGCTTGATTTTTCAACACAATCTGGTGTTTTATCATCAACACAATCACTCATGTGAACCAAACATCTTTTAATATTTGAAATAAAACGATCCCATCCTCATATTTGTTCGTTAGTAACAGTTTAGATGTGATGATAAAGGCTTCGAGAGTCTGGACATTTTTGGTATAGGTACCTTGAACGTACTTGAAAAGTGCTTGAATGTTACTCTTAAAAAGCTGTACGGACCTTGGATTCATCAGTTCAGCGCACAGTTTGACTTTTGACTTTTGTTTTTTATTCCACGATGACCCCTGAAGGAGGTAAATTTACATAGTTACACATATAACAGAATAATAACAGCGACACTTGTTGGCCAGTAATGGGCAAATACATTGCTTGAAAAAAACATAAGCAAATTAATATATTAACAATAAATTATACAAATGAGCAACAAGCACATCTTGGTGAATATTGAGTAGTTAAGTAGCTATGATTATTTTAAAAATGTTACATAAAATTCAGTAAAATAAAATACATGTTATTTAAAAAAAGATTTAAATATTAAATCATATGACTTATTTGCTTGCTGGTGAAGAATGTCCCATGATTTAATTTGGCTTTGTCTTAAATGGATGATGAGTATAGTTTGTAGTAGTAAACACATTTTTGGACAGTAAAGGTTGTTGTTGTTGTTAGGACAAAGATCTCATTTTATTATCCACCTCCCCCTGTAAACATAATCCTCTACAAATGGGGCTGAAATAAAGATGTTTTTTTCATTTCAACATATTTCCTAGTTTCTTTTCTTATTTAAATATTATGACTGAAGAATTGCTTCGATTAGCACAATGATTGATCAGGATTGCTAAAATCAAAACCACCGTATGTTTGTTCCATCTTTCTTTTCCTCCTCTCTGCCTGCATCCTTCTTTCTTCCATTCTTCTCTTTCAGTTAACAAAGCATTTTTTCTCTGTTTAAGGGACTCTTGAATAATTGAAGCGCCCGTTGAGCCAAATTGCGTTTTTCTCCCAGAGACAAACAGCTCGCCTTCTGAAGCTCTGCATTACTTACACACTGGCTTCCCTCTGGAGGATCATCTCTCTGAAAATTTCATGGGCCGCATAGAGAGTGATTAAAATATGAAGTCGCAGAGCAAACGAGAGGAAGTAAGAGGGAGTGAAGATAATGCCGAGAACAGAGATGGAGAGAGGTGTAGAAGGGAAACGGAGAGGGAATGATTGAGCAAGAAATGGAGGGGAAGAAGATGTAAAAGAGGCAGAAACGTGGCAAGCAAGAGAGATTAGGTGGGATATAGAAAGTGACAGATGGGGAGAGAGAAACAGCTCAGGAGAGAGAATGTGATGGAGGGATGGAGATGGATGGAAGAAAACAGGTAGATAAAGATAGAAACGGAGGGTGAGGAAGATAAAGTTGAAGAGACAGGGTGAGAGACAAGAGCGCAGAAGAAAGACTGATGGAAAGACACGACAGAAAAAGAAATAGAAAATCAGTGAATCAGAAATTGAAGAGATGATTTAGAGACGGAGCGGAAGAAATGAAAAGGAAAGAGTAACAAAAGAGACGGAAACTAACGGATCAAAAATGGAGAAATGAGAGACTTAAAAATATTTTTTCTCGGCGTGCTCGCTCAAAGTGTGATGCAACACACACACACACACACACACACACACACACACACACACACACACACACTCTCTGTTACAAGCAGAAGTGACCTGCTGTGGTCCTGACACCTTTTTCTTGACTAAACTCAAAGAGAAGTAGTAGCGACGCACGCTGTGAAGCCACTATGAGATTAAAATTAAATTGCTCATTTCTTCTGTTCACATGAAAAACATGAACAAACTTTTTGCTTTGAACAGAATGTGCAATAGAAAAAAAGGTGTACTGGTGTATGAGTTGATTTTAAACTGGGAAGTGTTTACTGGGAAGACGTTAACCTTGATTTTCTATCAGCGCTCGACATTTAACTTCTTATGAGAGAAAAAAAAAAAAGGCCATCTGATATTTTTGTCCTTCTTGACCGAAGCAGACCAAGCAGAGGGTTTTAATGTTAGTGCAGACAGAATGAGGGAGGCAGGGGGTGGGTGGGATGAGGAGGGAGTGAGCACGTGTAGGAAGGGTTTCTTGTGGGCAACGTGACAAGAGACGAAGAGGAGGAGGAGGAGGTAGAGAAGGAAAACAAGACTAAAACTCTGCAGCAAAAGATCCCTGTGAGGCTGTAATCTTTAGAGGGATGACAAATAGAGAGACAACTTATTCTTTGCTTTTTTTCAGATCTTTTCTCAGATCTCATCTTTAATCAGTCTAAAGGCAAGTAGTTTCCAGCACAGCCTCGTCATTCCCTCTGTAGACATGACGGCAGCTGTGCCACCGAGGTTGGCAACAGCAAAGAGAGAGGGAGGCAGTCAGTTTCGTTAACGCGCAGGGCTGTTTGTTTGGACGATGGTTGAACTGTTTTCAACGTGCATTGTGACAATAGCAACCACAGAAACCAGACAGAGGAAAATGATGTAGGAGCAGATTTTACTGGCATCTGAGTTTCCTGACGCATCCACCTCTTCACCAGGAGTGAAAGATTAATTATGCAGCCTAAACCAATAAACAATATTTATGATGTAATTTAGCAAACCTGCTGTATATATCATACCGTATCATATATTGTTAATCATTTCCTCTATTTGAAGCTACAACCCACATTCCTCTATTTAGCTACTTGGTGATGAAATTGGAGGAGGAGCTACAGCAGCAGCCTGTAGTGTATGGTACAGTTTGTTAGTACGATTGGACGCAGGCGTCAGCCGCGATGGCGTCGTTGCGCTGCCACCTAAATAAAACACAAACCACCAACGTTGCTGGGCGGCAGACACAGTGGTACCAGATCGCTGGCTGAAAGTACCTTAAACTGTACTTAAGAACTTACAAATATGTTAGCATGACCCAATGCTTACCTTTAGCATGTTAGTTTTATCCTCTTTGTTTTCTGTGGGACATAAGGCCACAATGAGCTCCCTCCATCGTTCCCTATCCTTGGTGTTAGCACACAGCGATCAGGCACGTTGTTTGAGAGCACAAACAGGCGATGAGTTGACCTTTGTTGCTCAAGGACACTTTGAAAAGGACAAGGAGATGTCGGTCGACACGTTCGCTAAAGCAGGGCCTTCATGACCGACGACAGGAGACGTTACTGTAGGTAACACATGGCTCTCTGTAGCGTTCAGGCAGCGTGGAATACAAAGCCGAACACATGACGGCAACAAGGCAGAGGCTGTTTGTGTCTTGCTGTGCTGGCATGCTGATGGCCATCGATAATGAAATTACAGCGAGCATGTGGTGATGTCAGAGCGAGGTTGACCGAGAGAGCCGATGGAAGACAGATTCTGGATCTGTGGATTGAAACTGCTGATGACTGACATGTTTTTGCAAATATTCAGTGTAATTAAATTCCATGTGGCATTGACTGTATGAGTATAATGTAGGAAAAAGGATTATCAATACACATGCTGCATACTAATTGAATAACAGTGTGACATTGTAATCAGTTAAGGTAAAGAGACAAACAGTTAAAATAAGTTATCCTGTTAATAAACAGCATCATTTTAAGACAGACAGCACTTACTGTCTGATACTCGCTTTCTAATAAAAAGACAGTATTGATCACAAGCTAATTTATCAGTCTTAGCCAGGTAGAAATGACAGATTGACTGACCTGCATTTCATCCACATCTAACTTTCAGCCTCGTTCATTCATTCTAGCAGTGATACTCTTTATATTAAGTCCCCAATTCATTATTTCCCCCACACTGTGAGCAGAAATAAAGCTGAAAATGAAAATTCTAATTTTGTGTCAGACCCAAATCTGAATACAAGTCTTTTTTAGTACAACTAATTTATACTATACTATACTATAGTCACTCCCAGTCTTAAAAAGGCTGAATTTACACCAAATCAGGCGTTGTGGCGAAATTGCCAGTCCTCCCATTCATTTGAATGTGGGTAGTGCGTTTAGGCTGCAGCGGTGCGGACCGCAGGGGATGCCTGAAAGAAAAAGCGGCCCTGTGGCGAAAAATTGGAACCGTATTAGCTTTTGGAGAAAGGCAACCTGACATCACGCTGCGGTGGCCAGTCACTTACGCCGACGATCAGACCGGAAGATGCCCAGGTGAAGAAAAATCTTGTTTACCATGTAGCTGTTAACAAGCAGCTGTGAAGATGGAAGAGAGACTGATTGATCGCCGCCGTGATGACTTTTTCAGAGCTGTACAACAACGTTAATCGTTATATTGTTATATCGCTCTTGAAGTTGGGATTTCTGTTTAGTATTTCTACACTCAGCATGGCTATGTAGCGACCGCCGCTCAACCCTGCCCTGATCTCTGCAACGTCTGAATTGGTCTGAATTCAGCCTCAGCGTAAACTGGGTCAGTAGAATCAACGTCTGATTTAATATTCAGTAAACTGTCTTCAGCTGCTTCATATTCATCTTTTTCTCGCCGAGCCTGAGGAATCTGTAACAGTCTGCATTGGTTTCTTTCTTTCCCCGCTTCATGCTCTTCCTCTGAGTGGAGGACGTGTTTACTTCGAAACTTCAGAAAACTTTCAGAGAGAGAGAGAGAGATTTACTGCAACACATCAGTGATGATTCATCACATTCATACTGTACGCTATATTTGCATACACACCACTTTCTGTTAAAGTCAGTGCAGTCAGCTCCAGCTTACACATCAGAAGAGGGAAGGAAAGGATTAGCTTAATGCAGGGATGCCTTCAGCCTCGTACCTGCTGTGTTACGTTCTTACATCTGATGACGTAACGAGCGTCCCATTTCCTGGGTAAAGATTCCTACCACCACACACACACACACACACACACACACCTTCTTTGTCAAACACACTTGTGCTCTCTGGTTTTGTCACTCTGTTCAGGGTCTATGAAGGTCTGGTCTTACTAGGGTTAGGCTCCAAATGGAATGACATCACCGGTCTGACTTAATTCATAACCACGTTTTCCACTGTGACGATTTGACTGTGAGGTTGGCAGTCGAATCAGGCTCCTTCAAATCGTTGAATAGTCGACTATTCGGGGTCGCCCCTATAGAAACTAAAACTCATTTGCACACTCTGGCAGGTCTCATCAATTCATCTTTTCCAAGTGATGGCTGCCTTTACAGTACGAGTTGTGACGTTTGATTTTACACACACACACCAAGTCAAACCTCTGTTGTCCATTTACCCACAGGCAAACACACGCATCCACACATAACCCGTTCATCCACACTGTGAACATGACAACAGTCTTGTGTTAACAGCTGCAGCGTTTGACGCCTCGGCTGCACATCAGTCAGACCGGTGATGTCAGCGAAGTCTTCCTGTAACGCAGCGTTGAACACGGCAACAAAGAGCTTTGCTGTCGGGGTTTAGTTCTGTAAAGTTTCTACTTTTTTACACCTACTAATCTGAACGGGGTTATGAATGGCGTAGTGTGTGTGTGTGTGTGTGTGTGTGTGTGTGTGTCATGTTTTCGGATTTAAACTCAACAAGACGCTCTGAAGAACTTGTTGGATGAGTGGATCTGCTTCCTGAATTAAATGGTTGCGCATCACCTCTTTTTAAAACAACAAATACTTTATAGAAATGAATATTTTTCTGACAAAACCATAATTGATTAACAGCTGATAGACAGAATATTGACAGTAATTTTGATAATTGTCGATTAAAGTTTAAGTTATTTTTCAAGCAAAAATGCCAAACATTTGCTTCTTCCGTCTTCTCAAATATGAGGATTTTCTGCTTTTCACTGTTTTATATCATTATAAAATGAATATCTTCCGGTTTTGGATGAAACAAGCTGTCTGAACTCGTCTCATTGGGCTCTGGGAACGTTGGATGGGCATTTGTCTTAAAAAGATAAGCAACAGATTAATTAATAATGAAAACAGGCGTTAGGTTAGTTGAAGCCTTGACATTATGGGAAAATAACAAAATGGACGACGAGTGCTTAATATGAGACGAGGCTTGTGGGAGTAAATTTGCAGCTGAGGTGTGAAGATTAAACTGGTTCTCAGCTGAATGATGTCTGTTTATTAAAGCTGAATCACTGCTCCACAAGGACCAGAGGTAACATTTCTCCAGTGCTCTGTAAATCAAGATGAAGTTAAGATTAGCTGCACGTGACTGACCTGCAGCTGCCCCCTCGTTGACCACAGGGAATAAAATCCATAATAAATATAGTGTAGCTGTAAAAAGGCCCACAGGCATCATGCAGACAATGGGTGTTTGATTGTGTAAAGTTTTCTCAGGCAGCAACAAACACGAGTTTATTACTGCATTAAAAAAATAATAAGACTGAATAATGAAAGTTCCTCCGAGGTAACCTCATGCAAAAATTACTTCAGGTGGTAACTGTTTAAAATTAAAAAGTTCAGTAGAGAGAAATCCTGCAGCTGGTCTGTGATGCTTTATACCGAAGGGGTCCAGGATGATCATAGTCCTGGATTGATTAGTCAGTAAATAGTTTTGAAAATGGATGATCTCTCTCCGTTTTCCAGGCCCAGCTGGAGGCCCAGAAGGCCACCCAGGACTTCCAGAGAGCCACCGAGGTTCTGCAGGCAGCGAAGGAGACCATCTCCCTGGCCGAGGAGAGGCTCCTGGAGGAGGACAACCGGCAGTTCGACTCCGCCTGGCAGGAGATGCTGAACCACGCCACCCAGCGGGTGAGGAGGGGGGAGAGGGGGAGCTGACACCAGATTTTTAGGTTTAGTTTTTACTGAATATTTTTTGTATTATTTTCTTCTTCATCTGTTTTTCTTTACACATTTTTTCATTTTATTTTGTGACATTTTCTTCTTCTTCTTAATGATCTTCAGGTGTGCTGCTTGACAGTAGTAACTATGTTTGGAGTCGTGTTAGCTGACATTTGATTTAACACATGGCTGGTGTTGTGAACTTGCATTGACGGGACTGTATGTGCAGCTGCTTGGTCTTCCTACTTACTTATTTAAATTTTATACAAAATACAATAGAAAGCTGATGGAACACCTGAGGGGCTGTTAAAGATATTTAACCTCGGTGCGTGGCTGATGGTGAGCTCTGATTGGCTCTTACAGGTGATGGAGGCGGAGAACACCAAGACAAGAAGCGAACTGGTGCACAAGGAGACGGCGGCCAAGTATACGGCAGCAATCGGCCACATGAAGCAGCTGGAGAAAAAACTCAAACGCACCATCAACAAGTCAAAGTAAGAGACTCAGTCTGCTGCTACACCTCTAACAACCACATCACGTTTAACTGCTCATTGATGCTGCTGCTGCAGAGACGGACAGAAACACGGTCAAGTGGATTAACATGCACACTTTTTTTTATTTAGCACAAGGCAAATATACAAAACAAGACAGGGAATAATTGTACAAAAATGAAGGATATAATTCACTCAACAATTGTGGAAATGATGCTACAACACTGTAGAACACCCAAAACAAACAGAGGTACCATTATACTGAAAATCAATCACTCTGGCAGCCATGTTGGAGCTCAGCAGCTGATTTTTACTGCCTGGCTGTTTAAGGACCACTGTTGATGAAAAAGTCCTCGGATTACGACAAAAAGTCAAACTTTCCCACATTTGGCTTTCAACTGTATTAAAATAAACACATCTTCATATTACAACTTTACTATTGAAGTATTATGACTTTTTCTTGTAAATTCACAACTTTATCTCATAATATTAAACTTTATTCTGGAATGATAGCGACTTTTAGTGGCCGTAACACATTGTCATACTTCCAACAAAGTTCAATTCAAAGTTCATTTAATCATTCTGACTGAAAATGCCTTCTTGCTGTTGAATCTAATCAGTGCTTCTTAGCTAGCTAATAATCGAATATGGATGGATAGTTGGCTAATAACATTTAAGAATACAGTTCAGGTCAACTAGTCAGATTTTTGTCAGACATGTTTTGGAGAACAGACGGGGTTAAACAGAAGACTATTTTCTGTATTTAGAAGTAAATCTACATTCTGCAGTCATGCAGTGTTTCCAGCCTGGTTTTATATTTGGACATTGATCGTGTTCTTTGCTGGACTGACATGTGGTCACAGCGAGGGGTCGAGCTGCAGAGCCTCTAAACCAGACTGTCGGCGCACGACTCGCTGCTAGTGGGTGACGTTAGCCAAATGTTGAGCTGCAGACAAAGAAGTAAAGCCCCCACCAACATAACGTCATCTGTCGCAGCCCTCGAGTCTCACTTGAGGGTTGATTGTAAGACGCTCGATCTGTCCAGCAGCAGCAGAACTCGGTCTCTGTCCTTCCACCAGACTTGAATGAAACACTGAAACCGTCTAATGAAGTGAAAGTGTCTTGTACTGCCAGACGATGTGATCTGGTTTCCCAGCAGGTTAAAACGGACCCAGCTGTGGTCTGACGTCTTTTTCTTTAACTTGCATCTGATGGTTGCTCTTCTGTATTCAACTGAAAGTGGCTTCTCTCTAAAGCAGTGAAACCTGGTCTCAGTCATAACCACATCTGACTGGTTTATTTATTTCAAACAGTCAGGTGTTACAGGGGAAGTCCGGCTGATCTGGGCTGTCACGAGGTGATCCCCTCCTGAAATATCACAAGTTTAAGGAAATGATGCGGCTGCCGTACTGAAACTTCAGAATTAGTTATGTTCCAGGTGACATCTTTGAAATGAAAACATGATGAATTAAAAACTCCAGGACTCAGAATTCCCCTCAGCAGTAATTTTCTGTACGAGACTGTGTTCATTTTCCACGCATTTTTAAAATGTCATTTCTCAGACATCACCTGTCGTTCAACCCTCTGATTTTCTGCTGAAGTGTGAGTTTTTACAGGTACTGCTCCTTTAGTTGTTAAGCCATGGTGGCTAACTGCTGCTCATGCTAACTGCCTATTCCAAACAATCCTTATGTAAAACTTATCGCTTACACTTCAGTCTGCCTGATGTTTTCTTTTCTGGTTGTCCTAAAGACAACTGGAACAGCCCACAATACCCACATTTTAAAAAAGCTGCAGATAATTAGAAGCAGTTTTCACCTGGGTTGTGTCCGACAGTTGTTTCGTATTCTGCTTCAGAAAGACGCTGATCATCAGTTTAGAATAAATGTAGCTCAGAAAATGCTTCTGTTGTTTAAAATGGGGGGCTGAAATCAGCAGCCAGATTCCCTTTAAGTTAAAGAAGACATGGTTAAACTACACACTGTTTGCTCTGCAGGGTATCAGGTTTCAGAAACCATTCAACAAACAGTATTTAATTTCTTTTTTTTATGGATTTTGTATTTGAATCATTGATCAGAACTGTAAATCATCTGCTGTAAATCTGAGCCGCGAACACTCAAACCCTCATTATCTCTAAACCACCTGCACACAGATGGGAGCAGTCTGAGCTCAGTGATTGGCTAATGAAGCGCTGAAGATGACTCCCTGTTGAGTCAGAGTACGTTTGGAGCTCAGGGGTTCGTTTCTGAAAAACTTCAGTTTAAGTTCTGAGAAGTTACATGAGACCCACGTCTACACCTTATCGCTCAGAGCCGGTGGAGGCCTCCAGCTGTTACTAGTTACTGTTACTAGTGCAACTCTGCTCAAGTACAGTAAATACATGACTTGTTGACAGCGATACACGTGAAAGGGAACTAAAGGTGTTAAAGTTTGAACAGCAACAACAACATATATAATGTCCTGTGTGCCTTACTAAACAGAAATACATTTTATTCTTCCGGTTGTTTCAGAACTTTTATAATCTCTTAAAGTCAGAAACAACAACAGCGTTAAAATAATCTTAAAAACCCTTAAAGCTCCTGAGAATTTGGCTTCAAATTTTTAAATATTTCTCTAACGTTTCATATTTATGACTAAAAAAGCAGCAATCAAAGTTTAAAAAACAACAACACGTGATTTGGTTTTATTTATGAAGAGTTTGAAGACTGTGATGAAGCAGATTTGATTGACAGTGATTCTGATTCAAATGTTGCTAACTCCTGATTGGTGCAGGAGTACATGACATCACCTTTTCCCCAACTGGGTTCTGTATGAACCATCATCTGCAGCCTGTCGGCTCAGCAGGGTGTTAATCCGTTCTGCGTCGTTCACTCATCCAACATCACAGCCCCTTTATCTCCCTCTCCTTCTCCAGGTTGCCATGGTGATGATGTGGGTATTGCTCTTTTTCTGGGTTACTCTGTATTTGTCCCCTCTGATCTAATATCTTCCTCTCTCTCTCTCCTGGCCTCTCCTCCTCCTCCTCCTCCTCCTCCGCAGGCCCTACTTTGAGATGAAGGCGAAGTACTATCTGCAGCTGGAGGTACGTGACGACTGCTCAGCTGTAATTTACTTCCCTCTCATGCCGTGCTAGAGTTCGATGAGGGGTTAAATACCTCGACCACAAACTCCAAACAGTCACAATCTGTTTACTCACTGTCGCGGCTGCAGTGTTGACCTTCATCATCACCCTCCTCTCCTCTCTCACTGGCCGTCTCCCCTGCAGAACCTGAAGAAGAACGTGGACGAGCGGCAGGCCAAGCTGTCTCAGGCCAAAGGCGAGTATAAGACGGCCCTCAGGAACCTGGAGATGATCTCCGACGAGATCCACGAGCGTCGACGAAACTCCACCCTGGGCCCCCGGGGCCGCGGCGTGGGCTCAGAGGGCGACAGTGTTTCCGGGGACGACATCTCCAGCTTTAAGATGGAGTCGGACGGAATATCCAGTGAGTTGAGTACGACATGTCTGAGGGAGAAGCACAGTTACTCTTCTTCTTTCTTCTCAGTCTGACGGAGACGTTTGTTACATAAACTCTGTTTGTGGGAAACGTTGAACTGTATCGACGAGCTCCTGTACCTTCGTGGTCTTCAGCATGACTCGGACGATTTAGTCGAATTAGTAAATGTTAAGCCTTCCCATCTCGCTGCTCTGCTGTCGACCTGCACAGTAACAGCTGCTCACCTGCTGACTCTCAAAATGTCAGGGTTAGCTGGAGTCAAGTTTAACCGCCGTTCTGTTGTCATTTAGCCTCCTTTAGTGTTAATTGGGGTCAGTAAAGTAACTTTTAGAATAGCACAGACAGAACATGTTATACATGAGAGGAAAAACTGATACGGGAAGCTTATTCCTGAAGCAGAAATAGATTTTTGAAAGGGTCTGTTTACTCTTGTACTCAGGTTTATTGCCATGTAGGTTTATATACACAAGGAATTTGGTTTGGTATTTTAGTGCATAATAAGAAAACATAGTAAGAAAGTACTGCAAGTCAAGAAGCATAAATAGAAAATTGACAATAAGATATGAAAATTTTATTTTAAAAAAATTATGTACAATATGAAAATGAAAGAGCTGTACAGTTTTGTGCAGGGCTGTGCAAAAGTTCAGTGTTTTTTGCACATTCCCTGTGAACACAGACAGACTGTCGGCTCTTGTCTGTTTCCCTGAACTCCTGGTTTGTGATTCTTTGGAAGTCAGATAAGAGCCAGCGTGTTGAAGTAACTTCAGACAAAACGAAACGACTGCAGGGCGGCAGACAGCTGATGACGTAGAAATGAGAGTCAACATGTAGAAATGGGTTTCAATCGATTTACTTCAAATAAGCTGTGAAGAGAGGAGAGTCTGTCTGACGGGCAACGCATACAAATGTACACAAATGCATTGTGTATGTATAATACATTTCCTTGCCTACAATTAACCATCACAACTCCACGCCTGACCCCAACCCTCACTCTAAACTTAACCTAAACCTCTACCACCTTAAATCTAAGTCTTAACCCTCAAACAGCCCTTTAAAAAATGTGAAAAGCAGAAATGTACTCGAAACAACAGTTAACATGGTAATGAGTCCCCTGCGTCACGTTGGCCTTGACTCCGGAATAACTAGGCTGGCGTTACCATGGTAACCGCGGAGCAGTGGAGGCGTCCATGATTACAAGTTAACCCGTATAAAGAGGGAATGTGCTGCTGCTGAATATAACAGACACTGATGGTGCGTTCGTGTGCTTTGATTTATCTCTGGAAAATGAAACGCCGCTGGGGATGATGTGACAGTTTAGAGTTCTATTTATATCTGTTTGCACATACTCACACTTTTTCTTCTTCTCCACATCTTTCCCTCTTTTCTCACTCCCCTCTTCCTTCTCTCCTTGTTCATCCTTCCTCCATCTTTCTGTCCTCTGTTCCCTCGTCCCTTTCTCCTTTGTTCCCCACCCCTCCTCGTCCTCTGATCCATATCCCTCTCTCTCCTTCCCCTCTGTACCTTCCTTTTGCCCCCCCCTTCTCTCTTATCCTCCCTCGTCTCATTTCTCCTCACCTCCATCCTCTTTCCTTCCATGTACTCTTTCTGGTTTCCTTTGTCCCTTTCCTTCCACTCTTCCTCCCTTTCCTTTCCTCTCCATTACTCCTTCTTGGTCTTCCTTCCTTCCCATTTCTCCTTCCATTTCTTCCTTCCCCTTCCTTTGTCTCTCTTTCCCTCTTTCCATCTTCCCCCCTCCACTGTGTGTCCAGTTGTGTTCATTCATTTATGCTGTTTCTTTATCATGTCAGTTTCATTCCTTCGTCCTCCAAGACTCCTGTCCTTCCCTTCCTTCCAGCTCCCTCCGCCTCTCCATCACCCACTCCCTCCTCGTCCTCCTCCTCCCCGGCTCCTCTGTCCAGGCCCTGCAGTCTGGACCTTCCCAGCACCGTGTCGCTGTCCGACTTCGGCCTCATCTCGCCGGTGCTCGGGCCTCGCAGCGAGTGCAGCGGAGCGTCGTCGCCAGAATGCGACCTGGAGAGAGGTGGGAGATTTCTCTCTTCTAAAAAGTTTAAAATATCTTTTTATCATGAATATAAATAACCACATAAAAGACGTTTTCTCATACTTTCAGAACACAGACAATTTTATCTTGTGTTGAAAGAAAAAAACGTAGGATTTTAAAATATTGTACACAACAATTCATATGGAAATTACACTGAAGGTCAAAAATGACAATCTATAAAAAAAAATTGATTGCTGCACAGTTTTAGGTTCACCTAGCTGAAAATGCAGTCTATACCTCTACTTACCAGCAGTTTTACTTCCAGCTTCTCAGATGTGAGGATTTGCTGCTGTAAACTAAATATATTTGAACTGTTGGTCGAACAAAACATTAAGACATCACTATTTGTTGATATTTTCTAGAATAAATGATGATCAATTAATTTAGAAAACCGTCTGCAGATTAATCAGTAATGAAAAGAATTGTAAGTTGCAGCTCTATTGTATTGTAGATATAAAATAATTAACACAGACTTGCAGGGAAAAGGAAAGATGTTTCCGCTCACCGTCAGCAGGAAATAGGTCCATTTGTGTGCAGCACGTGCTGAAAGAAACAGAGAAACAGGGAAGTGAGATGGACGATGTCTGAGAATCTATTCTGGGTAAGACGTACGATCTGGTGCTACCTGCTCGACTCAACACCTGCTCCAACACAGGAGCCTATTAGTCAAAGTGACAGCGAGCCGACTGCTTCACCTGCAGACACAAAGCACATCTGCAAGAGTTCACCGCACTCCACTCGGCCTTAATGAATAACAGAGCTGTGTGTGTGTGTCCACCTGTTAATTCACATGAATGAGATTTTTCAGTCTTATTGTCCGTGTGTTGTTGGAATGATGTCTTTCACTTTGAATTTAGATGTGATCCCACCAAACGTTTTGATGATAAACACGTGTGAGCACAGCAGCTTGCACCAACAATGACAATCTTTGGTTATCTGCTAGAAACAGACACGTCCAGTGAGCACTGATTGGTGATTTGTTGGTAAAACAACATCTAGATTAAAACTAGAACCAAACCGCTAACAGGATTTTTGAGGCCGATCGGACGTCGCTCTTCGAAAGTAAAAAATCTCTGACACAAATAAATCAGCTGATATTTACATTTTAAAATAAACACATAATAAACTTTTTTGGCAAGCAACGCCCGCTCAAACACGATTGGTCGATACTACTCGGACTACAAATGTAAACCAGAACGCTTCCGATACCAAAATCTTGCCCCTTGCCTACAGATTCTGCATTCATATACAGATATGTCTGTAGAGATTACCATGCTTTTAATTTGAGTTGTGACCAAAATTTACACTCGGTGGGACATTTTACAGTTGAAAAATAACTAAAGTTTTTAGATGTGAAGGTTACATGTGACTGTTTAACAGCATTTGATGCTACTAACTACATTTCAGTGTGAAGCAGGTTTGATATGATACTATAGTCACTTAAATGCTGTTGAAACAATGGTTATATGTAACCGAGATATCTAAAACACCACAATTAGCCCAGTTTCAGTCTTAAATAGATGCTGGGTTTGTGTGTGTGTGTGTGTGTTTCAGCATAACAAATCTTGGAAATGTGATTAAATGACTTAACACACAGCAACAAGCTGAGAAATCATTCAATGATTGTAGATTCTAATCTTTCAATTGATGCCATTTCACCAAGTTAAGCTGTGTTATCTTTTTTATACATCCTAAAATCTCAGAGGTATCTCACAGGACCTTCTCCAGTTTTAACAAAAAAAAAATTCTAATTATTTGAAACCAAAAATAGTTAATTTAAGCTGTCCAAAGTCCGGTTTAAATAAATCTCCAAAGAAAGTTTATGCTGAACAAATCACTACAGTAAGGGCTGTTTCACTGCAGCACAAATGTGCAGAAATGAATTTTGACTCCAGAGCTCAGCCCGTTAATATGTAACAGTAATACAATGTAGAGCCCGGCCACTTAATGGGACTGGCAGATTTATCGGCCCGTATTAGCTCATCGCTGAC